>LR738712.1:140502633-140562959 GCA_902687465.1 Secale cereale | reverse complement strand
AGGGCACGGTGGGAGGAGGAGGTAAGGGAGGAGGGAGGAGGGAGGAGGAGGGATGGAGGGTGTTCCTCGATGGAGGAGCAACGCGGCGGCGGCGGGAAACGACGGCGACGGCGGACGGTGAGGCGTGCGGGGGAGAGTGTCTAAGAGGGAGAGGGAGAGGGTCGGCTGCGCCAGGAGGATAAGGTAGGGTTAGTAGTAGCGCGAGTTCGAGAAAGGCGCAACTGCTATGGAGCACAGCAGTAGCGCTCGGTACGGATACGCGCTATTGCTAAGTGAGGCTAGCCATTTTCGCCCAGTTCAAACTTAGCAGTAGTGTGTTTTGCTAGTACGCGCTACTGATAAAGTGGTAGCAGTAGCGCAGTTTATTTACACGCGCTACTACTAAGTAGCAGTAGCGCATGATTTTGTCCAGCGCTACTACTTAGATGTAGCATATAAGGTTTTCCCTAGTAGTGAAGATCAGCCGAAGAAGTACCAGATGGCGGCTCCGATGAGAGCACAACCCTCCAGGCCGCGCCTGGGCCCCCTGGCGCGCCCAGGTGGGTTGTGCCCTCCTCGGTGGCCTCCTGCACCGCCTCTTCTCTCCATAAATACCCCGATATTCTGGAAACACTAAGGGAGTCGACGAAATTTTGTTCCAGCCACGGCAAGTTCCAGAGCCACGAGATCCAATCTAGAGCCCTTTTCCGGCACTCCACCGGAGGGGAACACGATCACAGAGGGGTTCATGATCCTCATTGGCACCTCTCTAATGATGCGTGAGTAGTTCACCTCAGACCTACCGGTCCGTAGCCAGTAGCTAGATGGCTTTTTATCTCTTTGTTTCTCAATACAAAGTTCTCTTGGAGATCTACTTGATGTAATGACTTTGTGCGGTGTGTTTGTTGCGATCCGATGAATTGTGAGTTATGATCAGATTTGTCTTGCTTTAATATCCATACTTCATTATAATAGCCTCGTATTTCTTCTCTGATATTTGGGTTTTGTTTGGCCAACTTGATCTATTAATCTTGCAATGGGAAGAGGTGCTTTGTGATGGGGAAATCTTGCGGTGTCCTTTCCTAGTGACAGAAGGGGCAGCAAGGCATGCATGAACTGTTGCTATTAAGAATAAAATGATGGGGTCTATTGCTGCATGAATAGATCTTGTCTACATCATGTCATCGTTCTTATTGCATTACTCCATTTCTCCATGAACTTAATACACTAGATGCATGCTGGATAATGGTCGATGTGTGGAGTAATAGTAGTAGATGCAGGCAGGAGTCGGTCTACTAATCTTGGACTTGATGCCTATATACATGATCATTGTCTTGGATATCGGCATAACTATTCGCTTTTCTATCAATTTCCCAACTGTAATTTGTCTACCCACCGTTTGGTATTTCTCGAGAGAAGCCACTTGTGAGACCTACGACCACCGGGTCTATTTTCCTTTCATATACTTTCAGATCTATATTGGTATTTGCTTTTCCTCTGTTTGCAACTTTTATTTTCAAATCTATATTATCAAAAACCCAAAAATACCTTGCTGAATTTTGTTTGTCGTTGTTCCATTTGCCATTAGTCATCTATCTATTTACCAACCAATTACTCGGGAGGGATTGACAACCCCTCTTACACGTCGGGTTGCAAGTATTTGTTATTTGTGTGCATGTACCGTTTACATAGTGTTGCTTGGTCCTCCTACTGGTTCAATAACCTTGGTCTCATCACTGAGGGAAATTCCTACCGTAGCTGTGATGCATCATCCCTTCCTCTTTGGGTAAATACCGACGTAGTTCAAGCGACCTCAGCGCGGGACTAAAGAGCAACATCATAGCTAATAACAACCTAAATAAAAAAAAGATTAATGAAAGACTTGACAAAATAAAAGACTCATAATTAGAACTGGTAGTAAAGAAATAAAATTCCTAAAATAGTAAAAACACTAAAAATAATGATGAAAAATAATAATATAAAATCTTCATTATTTTGTGACTAGTATAATCATTTAATACTTAAAACAATTGATAAAATGGGAAAAATGTTTTTGGCATGCATAGAAAACTAACGCCGGCACTAACAAATTAACTTTGACATGCATAGAAAACCAACGCCATCACTATATTTCAAATGGTGAGTCTGTATGGATCAACATATTTGTGGCGTGTCAAGAAAAAACTACGCTAGCACTAAACATGTATAGCTGACGTGCTAATTATGCCGACGCCAGCACTATTGAAAAATAGTGCCGACTTTGATGGAAAATGGCACGCCACCAATTAAAGTTGTGGCTAGATATTTTTACACTAGTGTAAATATGAAACAATTATTTATAATGTCGATCCAGTTGTGCCTACTACTTATATTGAGAAATCTACTTTCCCTGTTAGGATTAAGGAACATGCTAAAGCTACAACTGTGGTTAATACAAGTAATAATAAACACCTAGACCCTGTAAACAAATTAGAATGGAACCTAATATTATAATGATTAATGATCTCTTGGTTGATAATATTGATGGGCATGTTATTTACTTTTGTGATGAAGCTTCTAGAATTGCTAAATTAACCTGTTAGAAATGAACAAGATATCCTAGATAAGCCCGTAGTTGGCATGCCTGTTGTTTCTGTTAAAATTGAAGATCATTGCTATCATGGTTTATTTGACATGGGTGCTAGTGTGAGTGCTATTCCATTCACTTTATATAAATAAATTATGAATGATATTGCACCTGCTGAGATTGAGGACGTTGATGTTACTATTAAGCTTGTAAATCGAGATACTATTTTACCACTTGGCATTGTTCGATATGTTGAAGTCTTGTGTGGTAAGATCAAATATGCTACCGATTTGTTATTACTCAGTTCACAACAAGAAATTTTTTGTCCCATTACATTTGGTAGGTCTTTCTTAAACAGTGTTAATGTTGAAGTTGATTATGCTAAAAAAGGTTATCATGAGTTTAATTTCTCTAAGTTTCGTAGAAAACCACATGAGAAAGAATTATCTAGTAAAGATGAAATTATTGGTCTTACTTCTATTGTCGTACCTCCTACTGTTCGGTTAGAATAATATTTTCTAGACCATGAGAATGATATGCATATGAATGAATGATAGAGGAGATATTCTTTAAGCAAGAACCTATCCTTAAACATAATTTACCTGTTGAAACTCTTGGAGATCCTCTTACACCTAAGAGTGATCATGTGTTCGAATTAAAGAAATTACAAGATACACTGAAATGTTCTTATCTTGATGAAAAGAAGATATATCAAGTTATTATCAATGCTAACCTTTCAGAGCATGAAGAAAAGAGATTACTCAAAACTCTGATGAAGCATCGCGCTGCTATTGGATATACTCTTGATGATCTTAAGGTATTAGTCTCACTCTATGTCAGCACAAGATTACTATGGAGCCTGATGCTAAACCCGTCATTGATCACCAACGTCGTCTGAATCCTAAAATGAAGGATGGTAAGAACTGAAATATTAAAGCTTCTGGAAGCAGGTATAATTTATCCTATAGCTGATAGTAGATGGCTAAGTTTAGTTAATTGCGTTCCTAAGAAAGGAGGCATTACCGTTGTTCGTGATGATAAAAATGATTCCATCCCACAAAGAATCATAACTGGTTATAGAATGGTAATTACTTTCAGGAAATTAAATAAAGCTACTAGAAAATATGATTACCCCTTGCCTTGTATTGATTAAATGTTAGAGAGATTATCTAAGCATACACACTTTTGCTTCCTTGGTGGATATTCTGGATTTTCTCAAATATCCGTGTCAAAATATGATCAAGAGAAAAATACTTTACTTACCCTTTTGGAACTTATGTTTATAGACGTATGCCTTTTTATTTATGCAATGCACGTGCTACCTTTCCAAGATGTATGACCGCTATATTCTGTGTCTTCCGTGAAAATATTGTTGAGGTATTCATGGATTACTTCTCTGTTTACTAAACTTCTTTTGATGATTGCTTAAGCAAGCTTGATCAAGTTTGGAAGAGATGTGAAGAAACTAATCTTGTCTTGAATTGGGAGAAGTGTCACTTACTGGTGAACAAAGGTATAGTACTAGGGCATAAAATTTCTGAACATGGTATTGAATTAGATAAAGCTTTAGAAAATGCCATCTCCTAAATATATTAAAGGTATATGAAGTTTCCTTGGTTATGCTAGTTTCTATATAAGATTCATTAAAGATTTCTCTAAGATTTCTAGGCGCTAACTAATCTCCTTCAAAGAGATGTTCCATTTGTTTTTGATGATGATTGTGTAGAAGCCTTTGAAATACTTAAGAAAGCCTTAATTTTTGCACCTACTATTCCACCACCTGATTGGAACCTACCATTTGTAATTATGTGTAATACTAGTGATTATGTTGTTGGTGCTATTCTAGGGCAAATAGTTGATAAGAAATTGAATGTTATTAATTATGCAAGTAATTCCTTATACAGTGCTCAACGAAATTATTCTACTAATGAGAAATAATTTTAGCAGTTGTGTTTGCATGTGATAAATTTAGACCTTATATTGTTGACTCTAATGTTACTATTCATAGTGATCATGCTAGTATTAAATATCTTATGCAAAAGAAAGATCCTAAATCTGGACTGATTAGGTGGGTTTTATTGTTACAAGAGTTTGATCTGCATATTATTGATAGAAAGGGAGCTGAGAATCATGTAGCTGATAATTTGTCTAGAATGAAAAATGTTCTGAATGACCGACCGCCTATTTATGATAGGTTTCCTCATGGGCAATTAGTTGTTATAAATTCTTCTCGTAATAGTCCTTGGTATGCAGACTATGCTAATTACGTTGTTGCTATATACCAGTTAGTTTCACATACCAACAAAAGAAAAAGTTCTTCTCTGAGTTAAGACATTACTTTCGGGATAACCCACATCTATATAAAGGAGTAGATGGTGTTATTAGACATTGTGTATCTCAACATGAACATGAATAAACCTCATGGAGGTGTCATTCTGAAGCTTATATTTTATTGCATTGTGTGCGTGGCTATCCTCGAAAATTCTAAGCAACTCAAGGACCTACGGAGAGAGTTGGAATTCTACCGTTTCCGTATTTGAATTTTCTCGAATACCGGTACGAGGATCACGTTGGTTTTAATTATTTTTCTCTCCTAAAAATATTTCTCAATAAAATATATGAGCGGAGATAATATGACTTCTCCAAAATAAAAGAAATATTGGAGGAAAATATTAAAATCACTTTTGTAGTTTTATTCGGATTTATTTGCGATTTTATTTGCATAGAAAAAATGCACGTTTTTCAAAATTGCATTTAGGTCCGGGAAAATTATTCACTCTGTCCTAAAAAATGTTAGAGGACGGTGAAAATTTATTTCGGAATTTTTGGAGTTCGTTTAGTATTTCTTTTGACTGTTTTAGTGCGTTAGGACTCTTTAAAAAAAGGAAACCGACGTTGGGCCGTTTCCGACTAGGACTCTTCGAGCTGGCCCCCTTTAAAAGGCCAGCCCACCCCGCCGCCGAAACCCTAGCCACCACCCGAGCCGCCGCCTGCTCGCGCCGCCCGCCTCGCGCCGCCGCCCGTCGCCGGACCCCGTCGCCGGAGCGCCGCCGCTCGCCACCGCCGGACCCGCCCGCCGAGGTAGCCGCCGCCGCCGTTCACTTCGCCGTTGCCGTCGTTTTTTTAAAACCAATCATTTTTTTCGGAACCCTAGATCTATTTTTCTAAATAGATCGGTTCGGTTTTTTTGGTTTAGTTAATTAGCGGACGTTCATCCATACGTTCCTTTTAAAGAACGTTGTTCGCCCGTTAGTTACAGATAGCGAACGTTCGTTCGTTAGCCTGTTCGTCAGTTTTCTTTTTCGGTGCTTTTTCCGCGATTATTTTCGATCGCGATTTCTGCCCAGATCTTGTTTTTAGTTTTTCTTTTCGCTCGAGAGTCGGAATCAGGCGATTCAAATGCCCAGATTTTTGTCTCGAATCCCTCTTTCCGTTTAACCAACTTGAACAAGGTTTTTCTACTGTAAAATTTGACCTTAGATCAATCTAGTAAACATATCTGGTTTCTTTCGCTGTTTGAGTTTCGTTGCTCCGTTTGATTTGATTCTTTTTGCTAACCGGAGTTCTTAAGTTGAACTTTCTGGTTAGATCTTCTTATTTTGAGTTCTGTTTGTGCATCTTTGCTTGATTACTTATGTATGCTATTATTTGTTTGCGATAGAATTCCCGGAGTGCGAAGTGTGCTACTACGAGTCTCTAGGTTTTGCGAATCATCAGCAAGGCAAGTAACACTTTGATCATACCCCTTTATTTACCCAGTTTTTATGCATTAGATCAAACCCTCACACATTGCATGAGTAGGATCTCTTAACTCGTGGGTCTGGGAAGTAGATTGAGGTAGAACCTATTACCTGCATTATTTTCAAACCCTTGGGAGTTCCTTCTATGTTATGTTTAGGTTGCCATGCTATGCTTGTAGACGTGGTTTGGGTTTGAGTGAAATCCATGACAGATGTGAGTTATTAATTAATGGTTCAACTTAAGGTGGCTACTTGAATACACATCTGGGTGGATTGGTTGCAGGGCACGTGGAGAATCCAGTGTTGTCCTAGGAAATCCCGGAGGAACCGTAATGATTATCCTATGGAATGCCACCCATGCTCAAAGGGATCATAAAACTATTCATGCTAGAAACTTCCGTGTGCAGCCACAATGCCATTATGGGCTCTGGCATAGTATGAGTAAGTTGTGTGAGCTCTTTTAGAGGTGGACTAGCAGATGTAGGGGAAAGTAGGTGTACCGGTCCACCCGGGGTAAAGAGTAAATGCTTCTGAAAGACTGTGTCTCGGTCATCCATTTCTCAAACACCATGCAGTGCGAGAAATCCAATGGAGGAGATCGAGTCTTGTGGGGAAAAGTGCGCAAACCTCTGTAGAGTGTGCAAACTAATCATGATTAGCCATGTCCCCGGTTATGGACAATCTTGAGTATCTGGTACTTGAATTATTGGTTGATCTCATCACTCTAAAATTAATTTGTTGGGTTAATGATGACTACTTTAATTGGGATTGAGTTGGAGGTACCTTCTCAATGATGTTTCAACTACCATGATAGTTAAAATAAAATATATTCCTTTGCTGTAGGGAAAAATTGGCTTTACGCAAAAACTTTAACCTTAGAGCCTCCACCAGCCAAATATGCATAGTGTTAGCCTTTATTCTGTTACTTTCTCTACTGTGTTATCTTGGCAGCAATTCCATGTGCCGACCCATTTCGGGCTGCAACATGTTACGTTGTAGACTTTTAAGACGAGGAGTAAGACGTGCTAGGTCGTTTGTCATGCACTCAACTATGCCGTTGCAGTTGATGGACTCACTTAGCTTCCAAGCCTTCCGCTGTTATTTTGTTAGATGCCCTTAAGCCATAGTTTGTAATAAGTTATCTTTAGAGACATTCGATGTAATAAGTCTGTGATTTCCACTCTGTTATAAATCCTTCAAGTACTGTGTGTGTCAGCATTACCGATCCAGGGATGACACTGAAACACAGAGACTTCGGTCCATTCGGATCGTGGTCGCTACATTATGGAGGGCACCATTGTGGAGACAGATATGCACATAAGGCATTACAATCTGGTTTCTATTGGCCTACTCTCTTCAAGGATGCACGTAAGTTTGTCTTATCTTGCGATGAATGTCAAAGAATTGGTAATATTGGTAGACGTCAGGAAATGCATATGAATTATTCACTCGTTATTGAACCATTTGATGTATGGGGTTTTGATTATATGGAACATTTTTCCTTCCTATAATGTGTATACTCATATTTTGGTTGTTGTTGATTAAGTTACTAAGTGGGTAGAAGCTATTCCAACTAGTAGTGTTGATCATAACACTTCTATTAAAATGCTTAAAGAAGTTAATTTCCCAAGGTTTGTAGTTCCTAGATATTTAATGACTGATGGTGGTTCACATTTCATTCATGGTGCATTGCGTAAACTTCTTGCTAAATGTGATGTCAACCATAGAATTGCATCACCTTATCATCCTCAGCCTAGTGATCAAGTTGAATTGAGCAACAGAGAAATAAAGTGAATTTTGGAAAGACGGTTAATAGATCTAGAAAGATTTGGTCCAAGAAACTTGATGATGCACTATGGGCCTATAAAACTTCTAATAAAAACCCTATGGGTATGTATCTATTGAAAATGGTTTAGGGAAAAGCATGTAATTTACCTCTTGAGTTAGAACACAAAGCTTATTGAGCAATTAAAACCTTAATTATGATTTCAAACTTGCCGATGAAAAGAGGTTATTTGATGCCAAGTTGTTTAAACAAAAATTTAAAAGATGGCATGACCAAAGAATCCAAAAATTGGAATTCAAAGTAGGTGATCAAGTTCTATTATACAATTCTCGTTTCAGATTCTTGCCAGGAAAACTTCTCTCTAAATGGGAAGGACCATATATCGTCGAAGAAGTTTATTGCTCTGTAGCCATTAAGATCAATAATGCCCAAGGCACTAATCTGAGAGTGGTCAATGGGCAAATAACTAGACATTATATCTTAGGTACGCCCATTAATGTTGAAACAAATATTATTCAAGTAAGGACACCATAGAAGCACATAGATTCCGGAACACTTCAGAACCCTGAAAAGGAGTAGGTACGTGGTACGGTAAGTAAGCCGACTCCGAAAGTTCCATAAAGCACTTTTTGTTCATTTTGGAATATATAAAAAATTAGGAAAATAATAAGCAGTCAAGTAAGTGCACGAGGAAGCGACAAGCTCAGGGGGCGCGCCTACTGAGCTTGTGGCTCCCTCGTGGACTTTCTCGACTCTGTTTTTCGAGATTACTTGTCCTACACGAAAAATCATTATATATATATATATATATATATATATATATATATATATATATATTCCTCGTTGTTTTGACCATCGTATCGCAAGTTTCTCCTTTGTCCTTGTTTCGTGATGTTTTCTATCAGATTTCCAAGGCCACTCATCATGTCTTCTTCCTCTTCCAACATTGTGGGAGACGATGCTTGGTTGATGCAGATGGAGCTCAAGAGAGAAGAAGAGGAGGAGGTCACCACAATACTGTAGGATGCTGCTAACGCGACACTATGATCAAAGACCCTTTGACGAAACTATGTGTGTTGCATTAATCGCAAACGGTGATGTAAAATAACCATGAAAAAAGATGCAAAATGTTTGCGATGAAGGATACATCAAACACGGTTCATATTTTAGTTGCATGCGCGATGAGGGGCATACGGTTCAGTTCAATTAACTGTTTGCGATGAGGCAAGACAAAAGAAATGGGCAGCCAGATGAAGGCATGTGCGATATAAGGCATATTGTTCACTCGGATAAACTATTTGTGATGAGGCGGAACAAAAGAAACGGGCAGCCATATGAAGGTGTGTGCGATATACGTCATATAGTTCACTTGGATGAACTGTTTGCATTGAGCCAAGAGAACAAAAACAGTTCAACTTAACAAGATGTGTGTGATACGCGGCAAATAGGCCTGTAATCGGAAATGTGTGGGAAGACCGATAACAACACAGATGATTCCTGTTAACAAGCCATGTGTGTTGTGAGCAAACAATTGTTGGTATACAATTGTCAGTGATTGATGAAATCATCACTCACGGGTTTCATTGTTTAGTCCATGTGCGATGTGATTTGCTCTGTCTACACAACATCAACATATATACTTAAAAAGACTGCATTCCAGAACCAAATTAAGCATACAATTACACAAGTGACAACACACATAACATTTCCGCACACCAAAGTAAGCAATTACATTCATACTAAACTACGCGAAACGAGGATCTAATCATCTACTTATTATTGCGATGACGCTTAGCATTGCTCTGCTTCCGGATGGATCCCTGGCCGTTTTAGGGAAGGAGGCACTTCCTCATGTCAACGATCCGCTTGTACATGTCGTAGCTCGTGTACGCCTCCTTGGCCGCGTACATGACGTGAGCTTTGTCGAGTTTCTCTATCCAGGCCGAGTGCCAGGCATGCTTGTCCATGTTGCAGGAATCCCTCATGTCTCTGTAGTAGGGGCCGATAATGGCCTTGGCGAGGTGAACCAGTGATTCCTTCTCATGCTCCTTGCTGCCCCAGATCTTGTATTGGCTCTAGATGTTAACAAGATTCTGGCAGGCGATGCCCGAATTCTTGAGCACCTTTACATCATTGGTGATCTCCATGGTAGCGAACATGTAATGGGGGATGTTGACAAAACTGGCGAAACGCTCGCAAGGCCTTGTGGCCAGGTGGTAGTGGTAGATGACGACATGGTTGCGCACGCACATCTGTGCGATGGCGACCTTGGGACGAGACCCGGCACGAGCTTGGGTGTACTCGAGGTCGAACCTGACCACCTTGTACTTCTCGTCACCAAGCAACATCTCCATGATGTGGATGGAGTGCTTCACCTAGACCGGGTTGTTGCTGTACACCACTAAGACCTCCGTGAACTCTCTATGGCTATCCACCACGACATGCATGGTGAACTGCTGCTCATCGTTGACAGCCACTCGGAGCGCCATTGGAGCTGCGCAGGATACCCTCTAAGAATTTTTCGTGGTGGATGTGCTTCTTGCAATGGTGGGGTGCACTCAAAAGGTTGAAGAGACACAAGGGTTAACTGGCTGCTGTAATAACTAGGAGCCGGCCCGCCTATAACCGTCATTCATAGCGGAGGATACCAGTGCACGCATGACAACACCACACCGCAACGCATTTCGTTTAACCATGCATGGTCTCGAAGAGGCACTAAATGTATTGTCGGTGAGCAGGTTCTCGCGCTACCGTGCAGTTTACCACACAAGCTTCCCACCCGACTAGTCTGGCCACGCGTCAGCTAGAAGAGGGACAAATCGTGTGTGTTTATTGGCAAAAATCTTTGTAAAAACGAAGTGTGTGGAATTACTTCGGTCATAAGTTTAGCCGTGGGTGATGAGGTCAAAGTTACACAGAATGGTGATGATGGACACTGGAGTGCGATAATTAATTCTGCGCTCTACAGGGCACACAGTTGAAGAAACCAACTGTGTACAATAATGTCAAAGATCGCAATTGACATAGCTATACAGATCGTGTGCTATGAGATCGACAAGGTAAACAGATTTGACAATGGTTAATAAAATCTAAGACCATTGCATACTGAGGTCAAAATAGTGTTACCAATGTACGAGTCTTGTACGATGCCATTTCAACGATTGCACCACAAAAGCTCAAAATATTACAAGGTTCAAATTCCAGAGTTATCTGGCTCAAATTCAAAGATTACAAGGTTCAAACTGATGTTAGAAATGAAATTCTTCTCATCAGATGCAAACGCTCGCGCTGATCCGCTGAACATGGATATTAAAGAGATTCAAACTAATATTACCACTTCTAAGTCTGGTTTCAAAACGTCATAATTTCATTCTGCCGCAGTCATGTATGGGGTTGACATGATGACTTCCGATTACTCTGCATTTGAAGTTCCAAAATGAAATTCAACATTTTTGGAGCCTATTCCATTCTGCCGCAGTCGCCGGCGCTGATCAACAAATCATTCATTTTTGTGAAATAAGTGTAGGGCAAACCTCATTACCTTCAGCACCCTTGCTCTGACAACAAAGAACTTGCCGAATATAATTTCCAGTAAGGTCCCTCGGTAGGAGTTCAAAGTAATTTCTGAGAGATGCAGATCTAGGCAGTTGACCTGATTGTTATATTGTATCACATTATCCACCACCAGGCCTAATCTTATCTGCAAAAGAAGAAAACATGTTAGTGCCTCTTGCAGTTTTGAACACTACTACAGGCCAATTTGGTTTGCAGGATTTGTAAATGCACTAACATGCCATCTTCGATTTGACATGATTAACATGGGCATTTGATTACAATCTAGAAAAATGTAGCCTTCTTCACTAGAGGTTGGAGTGGATGAAAATTTCCCTGAGAAAACTAGTATAGATGATTGCAAAGGAGAAATGCTTATGGATTGTAACCATATGGATCAATCAACCAATATGGGGGGGGCATGTATGTACTGAAATCCTCCAAAAGAATCTTTCAGAAATCGTAATACATTGTCATTGTAAACTTGGAAAAAGGTGTCACAAATTGAACTCCCTTATGGTTACCATTTAACAGGAAAGGAACATCACCTCGATATGTAGCTTCTCCGGGCATGAAAATCATCTCAAGAAACTGACAACTTGCTCCATGTTGGAGCCGATAGATTGTAGTGCCAAGACCTTCACTATGCGTAGTTTTGGGGTCCAGCTTGTCGGAATCATTTTATGGATGACGGACAAACATACATCTTCAAAATTAGAAATAATGTTAATTTGTAGAAGGAGAGGTAGAAGGCGGTTGTTGTGCCTGAACGGGTGTGGATCCAATAACAAGTTCGGAGTATTTTTCAAACGAGTAGCCCACCACTGTCAATTTTGGTGCAGAAATGACATTGATTCTTGATGGACCTTCTTGATCAACTACAAGTAATCTCTCAAGTGCAGGTGTGTCCTCAATGACTGTACTGTGGTACACATCTTGTGATGTCTTCTTGCCGCACCAGCAACACACGTAAATTGTCCGGAGAGTCATGGAGGTGATGTGGAAGCTACTCAACCCATTAGTTGCCTGAAGACGATGGTATTCGAGTGCAGTACAACCACGAAGCAGGCGGCGACGAGCTCGAGGTGCTTCAGTCATGGTAGAATAAGAGCGGGCACATCATTAAGGGGGGATGGCAGTTACAAAACCTGCCGGCGCGCAGCGTGGGTGCGAGGCGGAGCGCGGACGTTGGCAGCGAGCTCTCCTCGAGCTAATCTAGGGTGGGGATTGGAACCAGTCGTCAATCTTGGCTCGGTCCTTGCCTTTGGAACAGAACTTGACCGTTCTAAGGCCTCTGGTTGGGCCAAGGTGACTGTCGAGGATCTTGGAGAACGCACCCAAGCTTTTGCGATAACCATGGCAGAGCTCGTGGGTGTCGATGAGGTCGAGAGGGGTGCAGCTCCATAGGGGGCACCACCCCTGGGAAAGGACGGTTGTCTGCGCCCCATATTTGATTAGGAGTAGGAAGATGATGACTGCTACCTCTTGAGCATGCATTGTTTTTCTCTTGAAGAGGAACGGGTGATGCAGTAAAGTAGCGTAAGTATTTCCCTCAGTTTTTGAGAACCAATGTATCAATCCAGTAGGAGAATACACGCAAATCCCTAGTACCCGCACAAACAATTAAGAACCCTGCAACCAACGCGATAAAGGGGTTGCAATCCCTTCACGGCCACTTGCAAAAGTGAGATCTGATAGAGTTAATAAGATAAATATTTTTGGTATTTTTGTTGTATAGACTGAAAAGTAAAGATTGCAAAATAAACAACGATAAAAATAGCTAGTTGACGGGAAATTAATATGACGGAAAATAGACCCGGGGGCCATAGGTTTCACTAGTGGCTTCTCTCAAGATAGCAAATCTTACAATGGGTGAATAAATTACTATCGAGCAATTGATAGAAAAGCGCATAGTTATGAGTATATCTAGGCATGATCATGTATATAGGCATCACACCCGTGACAAGTAGACCGAAACGATTCTGCATCTACTACTATTACTCCACACATCGACCGCTATCCAGCATGCATCTAGAGTATTAAGTTCATAAGAACAGAGTAACACATTAAGCAAGATGACATGATCTAGAGGGATAAACTCATGCAATATGACATAAACCCCATCTTTTAACCTCGATGGCAACAATACAATACGTGCCTTGTTGCCCCTGCTGTCACTCGGAAAGGACACCGCAAGATTGGACCCAAAGCTAAGCAATTCTCCCATTGCAAGAAAGATCAATCTAGTAGGCCAAACCAAACTGATAATTCCGAGAGACTTGCAAAGATATTAAATAATGCATATAATAATTCAGAGAAGAACCAAATATTGTTCATAGATAATCTTGATCATAAACCCACAATTCATCGGATCTCGACAAACACACCGCAAAAAGTATTACATCAAATAGATCTCTAAGAAGATCGAGGAGAACTTTGTATTGAGATCCAAAGAGAGAGAAGAAGCCATCTAGCCAATAACTATGGACCCGAAGGTCTGTGGTAAACCACTCACACATCATCGGAGAGGCTATCGTGTTGATGTAGAAGCCCTCCGTGATCGAGTCCCCCTCTGGTAGAGCTCCGGAAAAGGCCCCAAGATGGCATCTCACGGGTACAGAAGGTTGCGGCGGTGGAAAAAGGGTTTTGTGGTGCTCTCGGATGTTTTGAGGGTATATGAGTATATATAGGCTAAATAAGTATGTCGGTGGAGCCACGAGGGCCCCACGAGGGTGGGGGGTGCGCCTACCCCCTGGGCGCGCCCTCCTGCCTCGTGGCCGCCTCGTTGCTTCCTTGACGTCCACTCCAAGTCTCATGGATTGAGTTTGTTCCAAAAACGATCCTCGCGAAGGTTTCATTCCGTTTGGACTCCATTTGATATTCCTTTTCCGCGAAACACTGAAATAGGCAAAAAACAGCAATTTGCACTGGGCCTTTCGTTAGTAGGTTAGTCCCCAAAATAATATAAAAGTGCATATTAAAGCCCATTAAACATCCAAAACAGATAATATAATAGGATGGAACAATCAAAAATTATAGATACATTGGAGACGTAACAAGCATCCAGAAACTTAATTCCTGCTCGTCCTCGAGTAGGTAAATGATAAAAACAGAATTTTGGATGTGGAATGCTACCTAACATAATTCTCAATGTAATTCTCTTTATCGTGTTATGAATGTTCAGATTCGAAAGATTCAAGACAAAAGTTTGATATTGACATAAGAATAATAATACTTCAAGCATACTAACAAAGCAATTATGTCTTCTCAAAATAACATGGCCAAAGAAAGTTCATCCCTATAAAATCATATAGTTTGGCTATGCTCCATCTTCGTCACACAAAATAACCAAATCATGCACAACCCCGGTTTCAACCAAGCAATGTTTCATACTTTAATTTTTTCAGACTTTTTCAATTTTCACGCAATACATGAGCGTGAGTCATGGATAAAGCACTATAGGTGGAATAGAATGGTGGTTGTGGAGAAGACAAAAAGAGGAAGATGGTCTCCCATCAACTAGGCGTATCAATGGGCCATGGAGATGCCCATCAATAGATATCAATGTGAGTGATTAGGGATTGCCATGCAACGGATGCACTAGAGCTATAAATGTATGAAAGCTCAACAAAAGAAACTAAGTGGGTGTGCATCCAACTTGCTTGCTCACGAAGACCTAGGGCATTTGAGGAAGCCCAACGTTGGAATAGACGAGCCAAGTTATATAATGAAAATTTCCACTAGTGTATGAAAGTGACAAAACAAGATACTCTCTATCATGAAGATCAAGGTGCTACTTTGATGCACAAGTGTGGAAAAAAGAATAGTAGCATTGTCCCTTTTTCTCTTTTTTTGGTCCCTCCTTTTTTGGCCTTTTTTGGCCTCCCCTTTTTAGCCTTTTTTCGGGACAATGCTCTAATAATGATGATCATCACACTTCTATTTATTTACAACTCAAAGATTACAACTCGATACTAGAACAAAATATGACTCTATATGGATGCATCCGACGGTGTACCGGGATGGGCAATGAATCAAGAGTGACATGTATGAAAAATTATGCATGGTGGCCTTGCCACAAATACGATGTCAACTACATGATCCTGCAAGGCAATATGACAATGATGAAACGTGTCATAATAAACGGAACGGTGGAAAGTTGCATGGCAATATATCTCAGAATGACTATGGAAATGCCATGATAGGTTGGTATGGTGGCTGTTTCGAGGAAGATATATGGTGGGTGTATGGTACCGGCGAAAGTTGCGTGCTACAAGAGAGGGTAGCAATGGCGGAAGGGTGAGAGTGCGTATACTACATGGACTCAACATTAGTCATAAAGAACTCACATACTTATTGCAAAAGTCTACAAGTCGTCAAAACAAAGTACTACACGCATGCTCCTAGGGGAAGGGTTGGTAGGAGTTAACCATCGCGCTATCCCGACCTCCACACAAAGGATGACAAGCAAAGAAATACCTCATGCTTCAAATTTGTCACACAACGGTTACCATACGTGCATGCGACGGGACTTGCAAACCTCAACACAAGTATTTCTCAAATTCACAACTACTCTACTAGCATGAATCTAATATCACCATCCTCATATCTCAAAACAATCATCAAGCATCAAACTTCTCATAGTATTCAATGCACTTTATATGAAAGTTTTTATTATACCCATCTTGGATGCCTATCATATTAGGACTAATTTTATAGCCAAAGCAAATTACCATGCTGTCCTAAAGGACTCTCAAAATAATATAAGTGAAGCATGAGAGATCAATAATTTCTATAAAATAAAACCACCACTGTGCCCTAAAAAGATATAAGTGAAGCACTAGAGCAAAATTATCTAGCTCAAAAGATATAAGTGAAGCACATAGAGTATTCTAATAAATTCCGATTCAGGTGTGTCTCTCCCAAAAGGTGTTTACAGCAGGGATGATTGTGGTAAAGTAAAAATCAAAGACTCAAATCATATAAGATGCTCCAAGGAAAACACATATCATGTGGTGAATAAAAATATAGTCTCAAGTAAAGTTACCGATAGACGAAGACGAAAGAGGGATGCCTTCCCGGGGTATCCCCAAGCTTAGGCTTTTGGTTGTCCGTGAATTTTAACTTGGGGTGCCTTGGGCATCCCCAAGCTTTGGCTCTTTCCACTCTTTATTCCATAGTCCATCAAATCCTTACCCAAAACTTGAAAACTTCACAACACAAAACTTAACGAATAATCTCGTGAGCTCCGTTAGTATAAGAAAACAAACCACCACTTTAAGGTACTGTATTGAACTCATTCTTGATTTATATTGGTGTTAAACCTACTGCATTCCAACTTCTCTATGGTTCATACCCCCCGATACTACTCGTAGATTCATCAAAATAAGCAAACAACACACGAAAAACAGAACAGTCTGTGGAAATCTGTAACTTTCGAATACTTCTATAACTCTAAAAATTCTGAAATAAATTGTTTGACGTGAGGAATTTGTCTATTAATCATCTACAAAAAGAATAAACCTAAAAGCACACTCCTGTAAAAAATGGCAGCTAATCTCGTGAGCGCAAAAGTTTCTGTTTTTTACAGCAAGATCGCAAAGACTTCACCCAAGTCTTCCCAAAGGTTCTACTTGGAACAAACACTAATTAAAACAAAAAACCCTATCTAACCAGAGGCTAGATGAATTAATTATTACCAAACAGTAGTAATAGCAAAGAAAATAAATATTGGGTTGCCTCCCAACAAGCGCTATCGTTTAACTCCCCTAGCTAGGCACAAAACATGAATAGATCTAGGTATCATCATCTTTGGTAGGCAATTATTCAGTTGAACAATTATAACCCTTAGGAGTTTCATTCTTTTCATTAATAATCACACTCTTAGGGAAGAAATCAAGAAATTCATTTGTAGCAAAAGGTTCCTTAATGATAGTGAGAAAGTTGGGGTGAACACTTATTGATCTGAGATCCGCAGTTTCCCTACTAGAAGATTCACCCTTATTTTTAGGAACATACATAAATTTGGCAACTTTGGTAGTAGAAGGGTTTGAAGTATTTCTCACAGCAGAAAAAGCAGACCCTGCGTTGGTAATAATATCCTCAAGTTTATCAACTGTAATGGAATCTTGATCTATTTTTTCTTTAACTATTGGTTCTTTTTCTTTAAAATTCTTCAGAGTGACTCCTACCTTAGATCCATATTAGGTAATTTGGTTATGGATATTTTTATCCAAACTCTCAATCAACTCCAAAGTGGCAACTTTATTTTCAATAGTTTCAAGCCTTTGCATTACGTGTTCCAAAGTTATAATAGTTCCATTAACCAAAAGAGGTGGTGGGCCAAACAAATCTATCATAGCATTATAAGAATCAAAAGTACGGCTACCCAAGAAATTCCCTCTGGTAATGGTATCAAGAATATATTTGTTCCAAGGAGTGATGCATACATAAAAATTGCGAAGAAGAACGGAAGTAGATTGCTTCCTAGTGGATCTATTCTGAGCATTGCAAATTCTATACCAGGCATCTTTTAGATTTTCTCTCTCCCTTTCTTTAAAATTAAGAACTTCATTATCAGGAGTACTAACAATGATAGAAGGGCTGGCCATGACGGCAAAGCAACCGATCTAACACACGGACACACACTAGGCAAGCGAACAGAAAAGAGGGCGAATAAAACGGCAAAGGTGATGTGGGGGGGGGGAGGAAAACGAGAGGCAAATGGCAAAGAATGTAATGCAAGGGATAAGAGTTTGTGATGGGTACTTGCTATGTCTTGACTTGTGCGTAGATCTCCCCAGCAACGGCGCCAGAAATCCTTCTTGCTACCTCTTGAGCATGCGTTGTTTTTCCCTCGAAGAGGAAAGGGTGATGCAGCAAAGTAGCATAAGTATTTCCCTCGGTTTTTGAGAACTAAGGTATCAATCAAGTAGGAGACTACACACAAATCCCTAGTACGTGCGAAAACAATTAAGAACCTTGCAACCAACGCGATAAAGGGGTTGTCAATCCCTTCATGACCACTTGCAAAAGTGAGATCTGATAGAGATAATAAGATAAATATTTTTGGTATATTTGTTGTATAGACTGAATAGTAAAGATTGCAAAATAAACTACGATAAAAATAGCTAGTTGACGGGAAATTAATATGATGGAAAATAGACCCGAGGGCCATAGGTTTCACTAGTGGCTTCTCTCAAGATAGCAAATCTTACGGTGGGTGAACAAATTACTGTCGAGCAATTGATAGAAAAGCACATAGTTATGAGAATATCTAGGCATGATCATGTATATAGGCATCACGTCCGTGACAAGTAGACCGAAACAATTTTGCATCTACTACTATTACTCCACACACCGACCGCTATCTAGCATGCATCGAGAGTATTAAGTTCATAAGAACATAGTAACACATTAAGCAAGATGACATGATGTAGAGGGATAAACTCATGCAATATGACATAAACCCCATCTTTTTATCCTCGATGGCAACAATACAATACGTGCCTTGCTGCCCCTGCTGTCACTGGGAAAGGACGCCACAAGATTGAACCGAAAGCTAAGCATTTCTCCCATTGCAAGAAAGATCAATCTAGTAGGTCAAACCAAACTGATAATTCGAAGAGACTTGCAAAGATATTATATCATGCATATAAGAATTCAGAGAAGAACCAAATATTGTTCATAGATAATCTTGATCATAAACCCACAATTCATCGGATCTCGACAAACACACCGCAAAAAGTATTACATCAAATAGATCTCCAAGAAGATCGAGGAGACCTTTGTATTGAGATCCAAAGAGAGAGAAGAAGCCATCTAGCTAAGAACTATGGACCCGAAGGTCTGTGGTAAACTACTCACACATCATCGGAGAGGCTATGGTGTTGATGTAGAAGCCCTCCGTGATCGATTCCCCCTCCGGCGGAGCTCCAAAAAAGGCCCCAAGATGGGATCCCACGGGTACAGAAGGTTGCGACGGTGGAAATAGGGTTTCGTGGTGCTCTCGGAAGTTTTCAGGGTATATGAGTATATATAGGCTGAAGAAGTATGTCGGTAGAGCCACAAGGAGCCCACGAGGGTGGGGGCGTGTCTACCCCCTGGGCGCGCCCTCTAGCCCCGTGACCGCCTCGTTGCTTCCTTGACGTCCATTCCAAGTATCCTGGATTGCGTATGTTCCAAAAACGGTCCTCGCGAAGGTTTCATTCCGTTTGGACTCCGTTTGATATTCCTTTTCTGCGAAACATTGAAATAGGCAAAAAACAACAATTTGCACTAGGCCTTTGGTTAGTAGGTTAGTCCCAAAAATAATATAAAAGTGCATATTAGAGCCCATTAAACATCCAAAACAGATAATATAATAGCATGGAACAATAAAAAATTATAGATACGTTGGAGACTGTCGGGGATATACCCCGCGGTATGACCCGGCCGGAAATATGACCCGGCCGGACCTCGCGGTTTACTTGAGACCCGGTTTACACTTGGCGATTTACTGGCGACCCGCCCTGTCCAGACGGTTTACAAGCAACCTGCCTGAACATTATGACTCACTGGTAACCCGGCGGGTGGCGGATGGATGACAAGGCCCAAGGCCCAGAAGGCCGGTTCATGTTATGGTGGACCGGTTTATGAGGAAAGAACAAGGAATACTCTCCTACAAAGGAAGCAAGACTAGGACTCCACTTGTAATAGAGTCATCCTAATCCTACTAGGACTAGTCATGTAACCCGCCCCTTCAACATATATAAGGAGGTCAGGGCTCCCCAAAGGGGGACAAGAAACAAGAAACAATCTATAGGGCTAGACACAAAGAGCCGGTTTACCGGTGACTCAATGAGGATCATAATGAGGCCTAGCCACAAACAACATGTAGGGCTATTACCGGATGATGTTTCCCGGGGCCCGAAGCTGTCTAAATCCTTGTCTTGCATTGTGTCTCTCGATTCCACTCAACCCCTCTCAAGCTACTACATAGATGCGTTGGCCTCGCGACTAAGTCCTCACACTAGGACATCTGCCGTGACAATTCCACGACAGTTGGCGCCCACCATGGGGCCTGTGCACGGTGGTGTAAAGTCCTTGGAGGGATCTCTCTTGGGGATCGAGAAGTTTGCAATTTTTTCAGGTGAAGAAAGATTCAGTATGGATGGATTCAGATCTGCTAATAGTTCATCAGTCAAGATCAAAGAAATTATCAGCGGCTGCGTATACAAAATCAAGATCAGGGAAGTTAGGGTTTGATGTTCTGTGCGTCGACGATTTTA
Source organism: Secale cereale (assembly GCA_902687465.1). Lineage (NCBI taxonomy): Eukaryota > Viridiplantae > Streptophyta > Magnoliopsida > Poales > Poaceae > Secale > Secale cereale. The sequence continues at coordinate 140,542,067 of LR738712.1, read as the reverse complement.
TCTGATCCATCGAATCCGAATAGGAGAACAGTTTTTGTTGTCTATCGCTGAGGCCAACAGGAATTTTTGTGCCGTACGTCGGGTCAGATTAATCCATATTGACACGCGCGTGAGGTGATAAGGATCAAGTTCCGAGGCAGTTTCATAAAGTGATCTGCTAAAGACTGCTGCTACTATGATTCAGAGTATGGTACTTCTAATAAACGATTATGTTACTATTTACTTGAAGGCAATACTACTCCGTGGCTGCTGTTCGCATAAAGGGATCCATCAAATATACTTGAGTACAGCCCACAGTAAAAGCTCTGGTTTTCAGGAGGCAACCGATCCAGAGAAGAAATATTATTTGTTAAAGTGGTTTCATGTGAGCGCACATGTTTGGGCAAAGGATTACCACACCGGATCGAACTGGCAAGTCAACAGGTTTAATCTCCAATGCGCAGCCGTCCGGCTCGCCTCTGCTGTTACCCCGCGTGCACGGGTATGTATACACACATTCGGCTCACTTCTGCTGCTACCTGCATTAAGCCGCCACTGCTGAACCACCGGACGCTGTTGTCGCTGTAACCCTGCCACCTTGGCTAAGCTGCCGTGATCCACCTTATTGGGGGCCTCTCCGAGCCGCCTCGCCTCGCTTCGCGCTGAGCTGCCGCTACCTCACTTTGAGCGGCCCCGCGTACACTTCGCCTAGGTCAACTGGCTCTGTCTCCTTGCGCAAAGACGCCGCTGCGACTTTAGGCCCTAGTCTCAACTCCGAGCTGCCGCTACTATTACTCAGGCGTTTTTTGATCGATCATTGTTGATTGCTACTATGTACAAGGTCAAGTCCCATCCATAAAGTTTCTTGCTACGTGAAGACAGAAGAAATCACCCACTACTACTCCAATAGTACTTCTCACGGGAAAGCTGCAAAATCCGTTTTTTATTTCCCTCCATCAACTGTTACGTCCACTATCTAGTACTACCACAAGTGGTTACCACCTGTGGTTGAGATGGTTAGGTGAACAGTGGTATCCCCAACCAACCAGGGTTCAAATCCTGGTGCTCGCATTATTCCTGGATTTATTTCAGGATTTTCGGCGATGCACTTTCAGTGGGAGGAGACATTCCCGTCGACGACGAGGCGCATACGGTGACTTCGTAAATCTCAAGATGATATGTCGGCTCAGTCTCTCGGAGGTACTCATAGGGGTAGGGTGTGCGTGTGTGCGTTCATAGGGGTGAGTGTATGCACGTGAATATGAGCACTTGCGTCTGTACTGATTCTCAAAATAAATCTAGTACTACGAGGTGCCATTTACCCTATTTATTTTTAAACACATATTAATTCATCCGAATAAAACTACTTTGCCTTGTTTTATTTTGTATGCAGGAGAATTATTCATTACAAAGTGGTATTATACCACGGAGATGGAGGCATGCCAACATCATTCGGCATAGGTGGTCGTCCTTACTCAACGGACTCCCGCACCGGCTTACAATATCATGGCCGACTCGTCCGTCCGTGCTGCCTTACAACACCGCAGACGACTCGCTGATCTACCCTTGTGGCGGGTCATGCGTCCGCACCGGTTTACATTGCGAAGGACAACTTGCTCCTCTGTGCCGGCTTACCACACCGCGGCTGACTCATCTGTCTGATGATGCGGTCATTTTACTGTCCGCCCTGCGGTCCGGCCTACTCAACATGCCGGATTGGCTAACGGACACCGATGAGGATTATAAGGTCCAAATACATCAGGTGATATCTGTCTAGATTATTTTAAATAGCACGTATCAACTTTTTCCTTTTGAGAACAATTACTCCGGTTTATGATATTATTTATGCAGGACATTTGGTCACTTCAAGAGCGGTAGCGACTCGCCCGCGTCCATATTGCCTCTAATGTTGCGGTTGTTTTTTCTGTCCGCCTCCGCGGTTCGGCATATATCAACGCAATGCGGCTCACTTGCCCATTCACACAGTTTACCACGCCACTTCACCATGGTGGTCAACTAATCATCAACTCCGCGGTGGATAAATACTGGCCTAACATATTAGGTGAAATACATCCAGTATATTTTTATTATATATTGTTTTCTTTAGAAGAGCAATTACTCCGGCTTGCAAAGTTATCTAATGCAGGACCCTAAACTGCCATATTGGTGCAAATTTAAAGGCTGACTCACCCGTCTGCGCCAGTTTACGAAGCCGCAGACAACTCACCCGTCCGCCCCCGCGGCTGGTTCACCAGACTGCATCGGCTTACAATGGCATGGCTGACTCATTTATCTATATCACCTCTGATGTTGCAGTCGTCTTTGCTGTCTGACTCTCGCGGCCTGGTCTACATCAACATACTGGGCCGCACCTATTTGCATGGGCTATTTATCTAGTATGAGCAAGTCACAGCTTGGGTAGCCCGGTTTTCTTTCAAATGGAGGCAAATTATCATATACTATCAACCGCCGTTTGCACTGGGTGGCTCAATGGGAAGGCGCACAAGTCGCCGCCACTACAATTTGGTTAACTTCAAATCGCCAGTTGGAAGGAACCATTAGCCGAATTGCTGACATGGCTCATACGGGATCATTTATAACCCGCTGCAGTCACCTCAAACTTCTGTGGATTCACATCACGCTATCAACACCAATGATATACACCTTCTGTGATGGTCAAATACAGAGAACCTCAAGACAACTCCTCGAGTCGTCTTATGACTCGGGGGCTACGATGACATGACTCGGAAAATATTGCCAGTTTCAGCAAATTTAAGAACCCCGGGACGATGGAGGGAAAGAAAACCCGGTCCCAGAGGCAACTGCTATATTAATGAAAATTTAAAGGCCGTCAGAAAATTTCCGGCTTAAAAAGTATATGAAAATTACAAAATCTCGGCTAAATGAAGAAGTTTCCGGGTCATCAAAAAGGCATCCGGCTTAAAATATGGTTGAAGAGAAATCTGTCTCCTACAAAGCTCTGAAGCTCTCAATATCCGGTTTAAGAATCTCCGGTTTAAAAAGAATTAATCTCTCGCAAGTTCGAGTTTAAAGGCCGTCGGAAAAATTCCGGCTGAAAATGAAGATTCCGGTTTAAGATCCGGTTCAAGGGAAAGATGTCTCCCACAAAGCTTTTAAGCTCTCAATATCCGGTTTAAGATTTTCCGGTGAAAAGAATAATCTGTCGCAAGTTTGAGTTCTCAGGAAAAATTAAAGGGACCAAAGAGAGTTTGTTGCACAGCACAACTCAAACATAGGCACCTAGGAAGAACAACTCATAAATATATTACATGGGGGCTTCTGTTTATAAAGCAGAGTTCTGAATACCCTCTTGATCCGGCTATCAAGCCAATATTATTATAAAGAGCACAACTCTGGTTACTTCGGTAATCCGGCTATCAAGCCAATATTATCATAAGGGGCAAAAGAGAGTTTGATGCACGGCACAACTCAAACATAGGCACCCACTGAGCACAGCTCAAAATGTTACTTGGGGGCTCTTGTTGCATAGCAACAAATAGTTTTTAAGGCCCTTGTAATAGGCTATGAAGCCAGGCTTGGAAGCCAGGTGTATTCACCTAAAACCCCGGGTTAACCTGCCTTCATCAAGTAAGTCACTCCATCCAGGTACCTGGCATGACCCGCCAAACGACTGACAATTCAATCTTATACAGACCCTGAACTTGTCAACGTTAAAACGACGATTGTATAATGTCAGGCCCATCTTAAAATGCTTTGTGAAATGGTTTAACTCAGTGGCCTGGCAGCCCATGAAAAGCCTCGATTTTAGGCCTGGCAGCCCATGAAAAGCCTCCCATGATTTTTATTTGACAATTTTTTCTCTTTGTTGAGGTTTACAACACTCTTTATGATAAACCGGTGTTTATTAACCCGGCCTGGCTTTCGACTATAAGTTGCCAGTATGAGATAAGATAATGACTGGTGTGTATTAACCCGGCCTGGCTTTCGACTATAAGTCGCCAGAATGAGATAAGATAATGACTGGGGTTTATTAACCTGGCCTGGTTATGTTTATAAACCGACAATCTTTGATAATTACCAGTGATCAAATTTAGGGTTATCACCCTTACTACAACGGCTTGGTAAAACCAACAGTGTGATCAAATATCACTGGAACCGGTTTTCCAACCGGGTTATGTTATTCAAATCTTTAAATAGCCAGCATGACTGGATTTTTATTATGGTTATCAATAAACAATATTATGATTGAGGTTTTCAAAGTTGCTTTAGCGCAGTGGATATTATTTCATCAATGGGTATGATTTTATTCTACAAAGGAATAGTCCCGAGTCGCTGCAGGCTTACGGCCCGGCACTTGGGGGCTACATTATTCAAATTGAGATTACATCAAATACGTAACATGTCACTACCAGCATGCACCATGGCACTTGGGGGCTAATGCAAAGTCATTTTTTGCTCACCTTATTGAAGACCCAACTCATCACATCATAATGAGCCGGCCCTTGGGGGCTACCAATTGCTCCTATCAACAATTCAAGGTACAAAGCTTTTAATCCATTAAATTGAAGGGTCCACTGCTCAGTTGGTAAAGCACAAGGCTCTTAACCTTGTGGACGTGGGTTACAAGCCCCATGATGGGGGTTACATCATATGATGTTATTTTCATTGAAGTATATATCAAGTCCCAGCTCAATATTATCATACTAAGCCGACCCTTGGGGGATACACGTTGCTTTTCAAAAGTTTACATGATTATATTTACAAAGTCCCTGCTCATTATTGCATAACGACCCGTCCCTTGGGGGCTACATTGGTTGAATTTTTTATGAGCATAAGGCAAATTCAAGTCCCAGGTTGATGCAAGCATGACAACCCGGCACTTGGGGCTACATATGTGGAATACTCAATTTATGGATCCTCGCGGATATAAACAAATAAGATGTTTTAAAGGTTATGACATTTATATTGAAGCAAGTCTTAAGTGGTTACTATGCTCCCTTCTTAAGACTTGGGGGCTACATGTGATATGCATATAAAGGAGGAACATTTTAAAATTCTTAGTTTTGAACAAACCAGGAAGATCAATTGTGTGACCCGGCGTTGGTAATAATCATGACCCGGTGACTGTAACAGTCATGACCCGGAAATATCAGTTTTTTCAACCCGGCAATGGTGGTAATCATAAACCGGCATCCTCAAGCCGGCTGGATATCAGTTGAATATTTCAAAGACCAATATTTTTGTCAAGTCAGAGCATTGAAGGCCGATTCAAATGGATTCTTGATTTACAATATTTCTTATGCAAGCAAGTTGATTATGAAGCTGGTCTGTTGACCCGGATTTTCTAGAAGAAGGAAAGGACAAGGATTTAAGGATGGTCAGGTGCCGGTTTACAAGAATACTTAACCCAGAGCACAACCTGTCAAATTTGTTCTTGTGTTTATTTTGCAGTATAAGTTTACCATGGATAAATCCAAGCTAAACTGGGGGCTAATGTCGAGGATATACCCCGCGGTATGACCCGATCGGAAATATGACCCGGCCGGACTTGGCGGTTTACTTGAGACCCGGTTTACACTTGGCGATTCACTGGCAACCCGCCCTGACCAGACGGTTTACAAGCAACCTGCATGAACATTATGACTCACTGGTAACCCGGCGGGCAGCGGATGGATGACAAGGCCCAAGGCCCAGAAGGCCCGTTCATGTTATGGTGGGCCGGTTTATGAGGAAAGCAAAAGGAATATTCTCCTACAAAGGAAGCAAGACTAGGACTCCACTTGTAATAGAGTAATCCTAATCCTACTAGGACTAGTCATGTAACCCGCCCCTTCAACATATATAAGGAGGGGCAGGGCTCCCCAAAGGGGGACAAGAAACAAGAAACAATCTATAGGGATTGACACAAAGTGCCGGTTTACCGGCGACTCGATGAGGGTCATAATGAGACCTAGCCACAAACAACATGTAGGGCTATTACCGGATGATGTTTCCCGGGCCCGAAGCTGTCTAAATCCTTATCTTGTGTTGTGTCTCTCGATTCCGCTCAACCCCTCTCAAGCTACTACATAGATGGGTTGGCCTCACGACTAAGTCCTCACACTAGGACATGTGACGTGACAATTCCACGACAGAGACGTATCAATGACTGTCAACATATCATTGGGGAGGCTGCTGATGAAGTCTAGGCCTGCTGGAGTCGCTTGCGGTTCTTGCTCGCCCCGCCTCCGCTTGTTGGCAGCCCCGTTCTCCACCTCCGGAGTCTCCTTGTCAAAGGCGCTTTCTGATAGAAGTGGGAGTACAGGGAATATTTAGTTAAATAGGGCAATAGAAAAGTGTATTGGTAACTAGAAGTTATTAGGTAGGAATATAGTAAGAAAATGAAATAACAATTGGTTGCTTAAGTACTACACAATTCATTTGATATTGCTAGGTAAGTCAACATGCAGATACTTGAAAAGAAAACTTACTTCGAACAAAGTCTAGATGGATGATATCGTCGGGGAAGATATCATATATCTCATGACCAGACTCTTTTATGTGCAGTGCAATTTTAGTGCCAGCTTTCAGTACATAAAACTTAGAAATTTCTTTCCAAAGGCCATTGTCAAAATAGGAGTCACCATGTTCATCAAGTCTTACAGTAGCAACGATTGTGAATCCATGGTTTGTGTTCAGTATGACATCCCTGCAGTCTTGATTTATGTACAGGGAAATATTGTGCACTACAGATTTTGTTGCCTAGTAGGGGATGCGCTGCAGAAAATGGTAGGATTGTTAAAGAAAATCTGGTAACATGCAAATATGGGCCCAAATTGAAAGAACTGTACATTAGTTGAAATCGAAGGTCAAAAATCTATAATTAAACAGATAGGGTAAACATGCTGTCATGGAAATATGAGAGCAATTGAAAGAACAATATATCATTAATTTTCCTAATATAGAAAGAAGAGGGGAAAATCCCCTTTGACATATATGATGCATGTAGCACCTTTTATCCAAATGTAGCAATATTTAGTATATGCTCAGGAAAGTAGGCCGTGCCAGCCGATTTAGGGTGAGATCGAACATACCCAGCGCATCTTCAAGTCATCTGGTACGGCGGCTTGCAGCGAGCTAAGTGGTTGCCGCCGCGATAGGTGGTGTCATGCATAGACGCGGAGGAGCTTGTGCTGGTGTGAATGGGTACCGGAGGGGGTGGCGGGCGGGGCGAGGGTTTTTGTGACGTGGGGATGATGAGGGTTTTGTTTTTTGAATTGGGTGGTGAGGGTTTTCTGTCCCACAAAGAATTTCCGAGGCAACGGTTTGCTAGAGCCAACCGTGTGTGATTGACGCAATAGGCAAAATGGAAGTCATTACACATGGTTTCAATTTTGGTAACCGTGTGTGGTTGACGTACTACCTCCATCCTAGTTTATTGTCCCCCTTTGTAATTTGTACCAAATTTTGACCAAATATTTAACTAAGAAATGTTTATGCATGTCACCGAAAGTTAAATCATTGAACACTATGTTCAAATATGCATCCAACGATATAATTTTTGCTGACCTGCACTAACATTTTGTTAGTTAAATCTTTGGTCAAAATTTAACACAGGTTACAAAGGGGACCAATAAACCAGGACGGAGGTAGATTCCATCAACCGAACTGATTGCATCCATATCCCACACTTAGACATAAGTAAACATAGATTAAACATACTCAGACATAGATAATAAGCGTACACGTACACAAGCATAGTTCAACCATAAGTGCATAGTTCAACCGTCATTAAGCATACTCAAGTGTACATAGTTCGATCCCACATATCATCTCACATGCCGTCACCATCCTGAAGCTTCTCAGCTACTCGGCGTACGCGTCGTGCACCACCCTGCGAGAATACTTCTGCATGAAGGAGCCAATGACCTGTCCTCTTGCATGTGGCAGCACACTTTGATACGCATCATGAAGCTTGTGGTTGCAAAATGGGCATCGATAGCCGCTGTCCCGGGTCCTAATACGCCTGTTATGCATTCCCGCATAAAGCTCCCTCAGGATTTGCCTCTTGTACCACCTTTGGCCATCTTCATACTCGCTATCCACATCGTAAGACAGCACCTATAAAAATAGTAAAAAAAATTTGGCATCAAATCAATGTTTACATGCCGTGAAGCAGGATTAGAAATTTATGGCTATTTTATATACATGTCTAGAGATTATGGTTCGATTTTTAAGCACAGTCGTCTATGTACAGACGAATCTTGAAGAAAATAATGACACACACATATATGTAGGTCATTCAAAATCAATTGTCAAGTCTTGGCTAGGAATTATTAGCACGAACACTAGCCCTAGATGGAGTAGTAGCAAGAATCATTTGCATAGATGAAACAACTAATCCCTTTTCGCTTGTACCATTCAAACAATCAATACACTACACGGATCTAACGAAACTTACTCAGATTCCATGGATTGAGAGAACATAACCATATGATTTCTACTCCAAAAAGGGAGAGGCAGGGGTAACCAGAGAAACCCTAGGATCTATTTGACACATAAATGGCTATAGATGACTAACCAATTGTCCTCGTCGTCGGATTCGTCGCCAGAGTGGTCATCAGAGTCGTTGCCGGGGTCGTCGCCCGAGTCGTCACCATAGTCGGTGTGGAACTCCGCCTCCGGCTGTGGAAGCTCGACACCGTCGGCAACGTCAGGGTGCAGGGATACCTCGCCGGTGGTGATGGCAACCTCTGTCTCCATCTCCACGCCATGCTCCGGTGCTTCAGCATTCCCGGCGTCGCCTCTCCCTCTGATGGGGCGCTTCGGTGACATCCTCATTGATATGTCTCCGCGTATCTATAAATTTTCATTGTTCCATCCCAATATTATTCAACTTTAACATACTTTTGACAACAATTAATATGATTTATTTGGACTAACTTACTGATCCAGTACCAAGTGCCAGTTCATGTTTGTTGCATGTTTTTTGGTTCGCAGAAAATCCATATCAAACGAAGTCCAAACGCAATAAAAATTTATGAATAATTATTTTGGAATATATGTGATTTTTTGGGACTTGGAATCAACGCAAACGGGGGCCCACAGCCCCCCACAACCCACCAGGGGGTGCCCGGCACGCCCAAGTGTCTTGTGCCCTCGTCAAACGTCGGTTGGGGCCCTCCTTCTCGCGTAAGAAAGCTAATTTATGGAAAAAAATTGTATTAAAATTTCAGCGCATCGGAGTTACGGATCTCCGGAATTTAAGAAACGGTGAACGGTTAGATTTGGGGAACGCGAAACAGAAGTGGACAGAGAAACAGATCCAATCTCGTAGGGGCTCACTCCCCTTCGCCACTATGGAGGCCATGGACCAGAGGGGGGAACCATCCTCCCACCTATTCGCACACGAACACATCACCGTGTACCTCCAACGCCGAGGGTGATGCACCGCAGCTCACGTCGAAGGAGACCCGTCCGGAAGCGCGGTACGCAAGCAATCCGACGGACGCTTTTGATCAACCAAAACCCCACGTGCCCGGGAGGGACCCCGTTTGGACGCGTGGAGACTATGGGCTGCCCTAGGTTGGTTCACCCGCCCCAAGAGCCTCGAGGATCGCTGCCCTTCAACACGAAGAACGAACGAAGAACGAGATAGAAGGAACAAGGGAGAGATGTAAAAACTAGGGTAAAAGTAGATGGATTTGTTCGGTTGTGTGTTGTTATTCAATCGGTCGTCACCATTTGTCTATGTAAGAGGCAGATGGACTTCCCGTACAAGAAAAGGACTTTCCTAGCCATCCAAATCATCAAAACCTAATAAAAGACGGACTATTCACGACCTCTAGCCCGGATGATCCGGCCTAGCCCAGTTTTGTGACAACAACTCACTAATCCAGTTGTAACTTTTGCTTACGATCTCGGATTAAATGATTATTATATCAAAATCAACCGTTTCGATGAGACGCACAACTTTTATGTTGAACACTTTTCGATTTGAGGTAATCTTGAGGGTGTTTCGGCCTATTTCTAACATCTGCAGCCGAAAAAAGTTGTCCGGACGTGCGCATCCTTACCCGGATTGTCCGGCCTTTACCCAGATCCGGGACTACACCCAGATCATTCAGCTTCACTTTTTAGTTTCTGTTGTTTGGGTCATTTATTCGGCCTCCGGCCGGATGATCCGGCCAAACACTACTGCAGTGCATGGTTTTGACTGTAGAATTTGCATATGACCTCGAATGGAGATGATTTTTATATGAAAATCATCCGTTTCAACGAGACAAATAACTTTGCAGTTGAAGATCTTTTCAGCCAATGTCATTTTGAGATTATTTTTTTCATGCAAAAATCTGGTGTCAACACACGCCCCCTGTTTTTCGGCAAAGCTTGCGCGCCGAAAAATAACTTGCAATACGTTGGTCTAAGGACGATGTCAACACTCCATCGACCATTTATATGCTCTTAGGGAGATAATTTTTATATCGGCCATGTTTATGCTTAGGACGATAATTTTACATCGGCCATTGATTTTAACTTCTTGCTCACATCATACCTTGAAACCGATTACCACCAATCGGCTTTAAAGAGATGAGAATGAACTCGTTCCTTGTAGTACTAAGGAAATAAAACTCTGAGAGGTGACGCCCTGTTAAGCAAGTAACGTCGTGATGGTTCCAATACACTGATGCATCGGCCAAAGGAACACAAGCCGAATTGTCCCCGTGAATGACTTCCACTTCATCATCGACCCATTGTATTAAGAATTGATGCATGGTAGACGGCACACATTGGTTAGCATGAACCCAATCCCGGCCTAATATAACATTATAGTTAGCTTGCACCTCAGCGATGAAGAATATGGTGGCCAAAGTTTTTCTTCCCACAGTGAGTTCCATGCACATCACACCTTTGGCCTATGTCTTTTCTTTACCCTCAAATCCATTAAATACCATATTTGTCTTCATCAATGCACCATCATCTAACCCCAACTTCTTGAAGACCAAATAGGGCATAAGATTTACCACAACACCACCATCAACAAGCATCCTAGCAATCGGCGATCCGTTAATATGACATTTGAGGTACAATGGCTTCAATTGTTTCACCGGTTCTTTTGGCTTCTCGAAGATAGCGTTCTTAGGAATAAAATACAGCTGGGCCACATCCTCTTATTCACCTATAGCACGAAACTCGGCAGGTAAGTAATACACCATATTAATATCCATACCTTCCCGAACCGGCATAGATTCGTAATCCACCATCTCATCTTCATCTCCCAATGTGTATATTGGGCTTAAAGTTTCCTCAATTGAAGGGGATGTTTCAGGTGGTGCAGATGATGTAATAGGGGTCGCATCATCCTCTTTTGGTGGTGAAGGTGTTGCTGCAGCTAATGTAGAAGCATCTGCGCTTTCTTTTTGTTTAGGCCTTCACATTTGTTTTGTGAGCACCATGGGCATTGAACAATTTGTCCATTTGCTTCTGAACTTGGCACTCTACCTTCTCATGGTTCCTCATGCGTTGCAATATCCTTTTCATTATCTTAGTTAAACCTGGAGGACACCACCTAGGTTGAGTATATTTGGGATCCCTATGTTCTGCCTTGCTTGTGCTAGCCTCATGATCATTAGCCATGGAATCTTGCTAAACAATAATAATACCACCATTAGAATTAGCTGGATTACCAACAATCGGATCTTTGATCTCCTTTTGCTTGTTACATTCTGAAATTTCCTCATTAGGTGACTTAATACACCACACTTTTTTATTGGCCTTGCTTGGAGAATTTTTTGGCCGATTAGCACCATAGATCAACCGGCCTTGTGTGGGATAATAAAGCCTCTCACGAGCAGGCCTTCTAGGTACTGCCCACCCCATATGAAAAGCATACGGAGTCATTGGGGGTTGCCCCCATCCTCCATTGAAGTCTCCCATGTAATATGGCGCATAGGGGGGTTGTGACATCCATGGTGTCGGTGCCCATGCCCCATATGGCCTTGCATAGCGTCGAAACTCTTGCTCCGGGGGTGATCTTGAACGGTTTGAATGTGATGGCCGATTAGAGCTAGAACCGGCCGCCTGACTTGCATATTTGGATAACAACATATCAAAAGTTGGCTTGATTTAGTTTTGCTTAGTTTCATTCTTTTTCCACTTGCTGACTTCTGAATCCTTGGGCTTCATCAATTTGACATGAGTATCCTCTTGCACTTGTGGTTGCCCCCCGAGTGTAGCATTTTTTTTTTGACTATTTACTGTGAAGCAACAGCTCCACAATCTTTTATTCAAGTAATAAAAGAGAGGTCCACCTAATTACAAACTAGCAAGGAAAAGTGTAGAAAGAAAACTAACTTACCTACTTACCTATGATACAAAGTACAATAATCTAAGGCAGGTTGTTAACCCAAGATAAGAAAGCTGGTTTAACACTCTCCCTCACTCTATGACACAACACGGAGATATCATGTACAAATTTCCTTCTCCACACCCCAAAAGAAGCCCTCTCTAGTCTAAAGATCTTCCCATTCCTGGTAGTCAAAATGCACCAGGCCGCAGTAAGCATAACCTCAAAAAATAAAGGGTTTTGGAAATTCTTCTTGGTGTGCAAAAGGCAAGAGATTAAGTCCTGTCCCCCCATCCAGTCAATCCGCAGATAATACCATACCCGTTGACTGAAATTGCAATGAAAGAAAAGGTGAAACCTATCTTCATGCAAGCGTGTAGGACAAAGAACACATAAATTATCATCTTGGTCAGTCCTTCGGTGTGTTCTGAGAAGTAGATCCCGTGTGTTTAGACGATCAAGGAACAACAACCAACCAAAAACCTTGATTTTCATCGTGCAGGAACATCTCCAAAGCCAAACACAAGGAGTAATTATCGGGAGGTGTGAGTGCATGATGGTGTAGAAGCTCTTAGCAGAATAACCAGACTTAGAAGGCCAAGACCACACATCACGTAGAGTGGTATCTCTCTGTAATAAAGTAACCCAATGTAGGAGGTGATGTAATTCTGAAGTTGTTGTGTTCGAGATTGGCAAGTGAAACATTGATGCCACATCCTCAGATTCCAAAAAATCCATGGCAGAGATCTTATCATCTTTGGCAAAGGAAAATAGGTGAGGCGAGCGATCGCGTAGTGGCCTGTTTGAATTGTTCAAAATCCAACTGTCGGACCAAAACAGAACAAAGTCTCCTTGATTAACTGTGGCTGAAGAAATAGCTCTGTAAGAATCATCTAGCTTGAACACGTCCCTCCACCAAAAGCTGTTGGGGAACGTAGTATTTTAAAATTTTCCTACGATCACGCAAGATCTATCTACCAGATGCATAGCAACGAGAGGGGAGAGTGTGTCTACGTACCCTCGTAGACCGGGAGCGGAAGCGTCAAGTGACGCGGTTGATGTTGTCGAACTTCTTCGCGTTCCAACCGATCAAGCACCGAACGTACGACACCTCCGCGTTCAGCACACGTTCAGCTTGATGACGTCCCACGAGCTCTTGATCCAGTTGAGCTTCACGGGAGAGTTTCGTCAGCACGACGGCGTGGTGACGGATATGATGTGTTCACCGGCGCAGGGCTTCGCCTAAGCTCCGCGACGGTACGACCGAGGTGTGATTCTGTGGAGGGGGGCACCACACACGGCTAAAACAATTCAACTTGTGTGTCTTTGGGTGCCCCCCTGCCCCCGTATATAAAGGAGCAGGGGAGGGAGGCCGGCCGTTCCTTCCTGGTGCGGCTAGGGAAGGAGTCCTACTAGGAATAGGATTGCAATCCTATTCCTAGTAGGATTCACCGAAAGGAAGAAGGGGGAAAGGAATAGGAGAGGTGGCGCCCCCCCCCCCAATCCTAGTCCAACTAGGAACCCTAGGTGGGGGCGCCGGCCAGCCCTATGGGCTGCCTCTCTCTTTCCCTTTAGGCCCACTATGGACCATCCCCTCTCGTAGGGGGTTCCGGTAACCCCCTCCGGCATTCCCGATAAATCCGAAACTTTTCCGGTATACATCCGGTGTCCGAATATAGCCGTCCAATATATCAATCTTTATGTCTCGGACATTCCGAGACTCCTCGTCATGTCCGTGATCTCATCCGGGACTCCGAACTACCTTCGGTACATCAATACTCAAAAACTCATAATACCGATCGTCATCAAACGTTAAGCGTGCGGACCCTACGGGTTCGAGAACTATGTAGACATGACCGAGACTCATCTTCGGTCAATAACCAATAGCGGAACCTGGATGTTCATATTGGCTCCTACATATTCTACGAAGATCTTTTATCGGTCAGAACCGCATAAGAACATACGTTGTTCCTTTTGTCAAACGGTATGTTACTTGCCCGAGATTCGATCGTCGGTATCTCTATACCTAGTTCAATCTCGTTATCGGCAAGTCTCTTTACTCGTTCCGTAACACATCATCTCGTGACTAACTCATTAGTCTTTTGCTTGCAAGGCTTATTGTGATGTGTGTTACCGAGAGGGCCCAGAGATACCTCTCCGACAGTCGGAGTGACAAATCCTAATCTTGATCTATGCCAACACCACGAATACTTTCGGAGACACCTGTAGAGCATCTTTATGATCACCCAGTTACATTGTGACGTTTGATAGCACACAAGGTGTTCCTACGGTATTCGGGAGTTGCATAATCTCATAGTCATAGGAACATGTATAAGTCATGAAGAAAGCAATAGCAGTTAAACTAAACGATCATAGTGCTATGCTAACGGATGGGTCTTGTCCATCACATCATTCTCCTAATGATGTGATCCCATTAATCAAATGACAACTCATGTCTATGGCTAGGAAACATAACCATATTTGATCAATGAGCTAGTCTAGTAGAGGCATACTAGGGACATACTGTTTTGTCTATGTATTCACACATGTATTAAGTTTCCGGTTAATACAATTCTAGCATGAATAATAAACATTTATCATGATATAAGGAAATAAATAATAACTTTAGTATTGCCTCTAGGGCATATTTCCTTCAGTCTCCCACTTGCACTAGAGTCAATAATCTAGCTCACATCGCCATGTGATTTAATATCGATAGTTCACATCGTTATGTGACCAACACCCAAAGGGTTTACTAGAGTCAATAATCTAGTTCACATCGCTATGTGATTAATACCCAAGAGTAATAAGGTGTGATCATGTTTTGCTTGTGAGAGAAGTTTAGTCAACGGGTCTGTCATATACAGATCCCTATGTATTTCGCAAATTTCTATGTCTACAATGCTCTGCATGGAGCTACTCTAGCTAATTGCTCCCACTTTCAATACGCATCCAGATTGATACTTAGAGTTATCTGGATTTAGTGTCAAAGCTTGCATCGGCGTAACCCTTTACGACGAACTCTTTATCACCTCCATAATCGAGAAATATTTCCTTAGTCATTCAATTACTAAGGATAATTTTGACCGCTGTACAGTGATCTACTCCTGGATCACTATTGTACCTCCCTGTCAAACTCTTGGCAAGGTACACAACGTGTTTTGTACACAGCATGGCATACTTTATAGAACCTATGGCTGAGGCATAGGAAATGACTTTCATTCTCTCTATATTTTTTTCTGTCGTGGTCTGGCTTTGAGTCTTACTCAACTTCACACCTTACAAGTCAGGCAAGAACTTCTTCTTTGACTAATCCATTTTGAACTACTTCAAAATCTTATCAAGGTATGTACTCATCGAAAGTCTTATCAAGCGTCTTGATCTATCTATATAGATCTTGATGCTCAATATGTAAGCAGCTTCACCGAGGTCTTTCTTTGAAAAACTTTTATTCAAGTATCCTTTTACGCTATCCAGAAATTCTATATCATTTCCAATCAACAATATGTCATCTACATATAATATTAGAAATGCTACAGAGCTCCCACTCACTTTCTTGTAAATACAGGCTTCTCCAAAAGTCTGTATAAAACCATATGCTTTGATCACCTCATCAAAGCGTATATTCCAACTCCGAGATGCTTGCACCAGTCCATAGATGGATCGCTGGAGCTTGCATACTTTGTTAGCACCTTTTGGATCGACAAAACCTTCTGGTTGCATCATATACAACTCTCCTTTGAGATATCCATTTAGGAATGCAGTTTTGACATCCATTTGCCAGATTTCATAATCATAAAATGCGGCAATTGCTAACATGATTCGGACAGACTTAAGCATCGCTACAGGTGAGAAAGTCTCATCGTAGTCAACTCCTTGAACTTGTCGAAAACCTTTCGCAACAAGTCGAGCTTTGTAAACAGTAATATTACCGTCTGCGTCGGTCTTCCTCTTGAAGATCCATTTATTTTCGATGGCCTGCCGATCATCGGGCAAGTCAACCAAAGTCCATACTTTGTTCTCATACATGGATCCCATCTCAGATTTCATGGCTTCAAGCCATTTTGCGGAATCTGGGCTCATCATCGCTTCCTCATAGTTCGTAGGTTCATCATGGTCTAGTAACATGATTTCCAGAACTGGGTTGCCGTACCACTCTGGTGCGGAACGTACTCTGGTTGATCTACGACGTTCAGCAGAAACTTGATCCGAAGTTTCATGATCATTATCATCAACTTCCTCACTAATTGGTGCAGGAATCACTGGAACAATTTCCTGTGATGTACTACTTTCCAATATGGGAGAAGGTACAATTACCTCATCAAGTTCTACTTTCCTCCCACTCACTTCTTTCGAGAGAAACTCTTTTTCTAGAAAGGATCCATTCTTAGCAACGAATATTTTGCCTTCGGATCTGTGATAGAAGGTGTACCCAACAGTCTCTTTTGGGTATCCTATGAAGACACATTTTTCCGACTTGGGATCGAGCTTATCAGGTTGAAGTGTTTTCACATAAGCATCGCAGCCCCAAATTTTAAGAAACGACAACTTTGGTTTCTTGCCAAACCATAGTTCATAAGGTGTCGTATCAACGGATTTAGATGGTGCCCTATTTAACGTGAATGCAGCTGTCTCTAAAGCATAACCCCAAAACGATAGTGGTAAATCGGTAAGAGGCATCATAGATCGCACCATATCTAATAAAGTACGGTTACGACGTTCGGACACACCATTACGCTGTGGTGTTCCAGGTGGCGTGATTTGTGAAACTATTCCACATTGTTTCAAATGAAGACCAAACTCGTAACTCAAATATTCTCCTCCACGATCAGATCGTAGGAACTTTATTTTCCTGTTACGATGATTCTCTACTTCACTCTGAAATTCTTTGAACTTTTCAAATGTTTCAGACTTGTGTTTCATTAAGTAGATATACCCATATCTGCTCAAATCATCAGTGATGGTCAGAAAATAACGATACCCGCCGCGAGCATCAACACTCATTGGTCCACATACATCAGTATGTATGATTTCCAACAAATCTTTTGCTCGCTCCATGGTTCCGGAGAACGGAGTTTTAGTCATCTTGCCCATGAGGCATGGTTCGCAAGCACCAAGTGATTCATAATCAAGTGATTCCAAAAGTCCATCATTATGGAGTTTCTTCATGCGTTTTACACCAATATGACCTAAACGGCAGTGCCACAAATAAGTTGCACTATAATTATTAACCTTGCATCTTTTGGCTTTAATATTATGAATATGTGTATCACACGATCGAGATCCAACAAACCATTTTCATTGGGTGTATGACCATAGAAGGTTTTATTCATGTAAACAGAACAACAATTATTCTCTAACTTACATGAATAACCGTATTGCAATAAACATGATCAAATCACATTCATGCTCAACATAAACACCAAATAACACTTATTTAGGTTCAACACTAATCCCGAAAGTATAGGGAGTGTGCGATGATGATCATATCAATCTTGGAACTATTTCCAATACACATCGTCACTTCATCCTTTAACTAGTTTCTGTTCATTATGCAACTCCCATTTCGAGTTACTACTTTTTAGCAACTAAATCAGTATCAAATACCGAGGGGTTGCTATGAACACTAGTAAAATACACATCAATAATCTGTATATCAAATATACCTTTGTTCACTTTGCCATCCTTCTTATCCGCCAAGTATCTAGGGCAGTTCCACTTCCAGTGACCATTTCCTTTGTAGTAGAAGCACTTGTTTCAGCTTGAGTTTAGCTTTGGGTTTCTTCACGGGAGTGACAACTTGCTTGTCATTCTTCTTGAAGTTCCCCTTCTATCTCTTTGCCCTTTACTTGAAACAAGTGGTCTTGTTAACCATCAACACTTGATGCTCTTTCTTGATTTCTACCTTCGCCGATTTCAGCATTGCGAAGAGCTTGGGAATTACTTTCGTCATCCCTTGCATATTATAGTTCATCACGAAGTTCTACTAACTTGGTGATAGTGTCTAGAGAACTTTGTCAATTACTATCATATCTGGAAGATTAACTCCCACTTGATTCAAGCAATTGCAGTACCCAGACAATCTGAGCACATGCTCACTGGTTGAGCTATTCTCCTCCATCTTGTAGGCAAAGTACTGTCAGAGGTCTCATACCTCTCGACACGGGCATGAGTATGAAATACTAATTTCAACTCTTGGAACATCTTATATGCTCCGTGGCGTTCAAAACATTTTTGAAGTCCCGGTTATAAGCCGTAAAGTATGGTGCACTAAACTATCAAGTAGTCATCATACTGAGCTTTTGTCAAAACGTTCATAACGTCTACATCTGCTCCTGCAATAGGTCTGTCACCTAGCGGTGCATCAAGGACATAATTCTTCTGTGCAGCAATGAGGATAAACCTCAGATCACGCAAGATCACGGGAACGTAGTATTTTAAAATTTTCCTACGATCACGCAAGATCTATCTACCAGATGCATAGCAATGAGAGGGGAGAGTGTGTCTACGTACCCTCGTAGACCGGGAGCGGAAGCGTCAAGTGACGCGGTTGATGTTGTCGAACTTCTTCGCGTTCCAACCGATCAAGCACCGAACGTATGGCACCTCCGCGTTCAGCACACGTTCAGCTTGATGACGTCCCACGAGCTCTTGATCCAGTTGAGCTTCACGGGAGAGTTTCGTCAGCACGACGGCGTGGTGACGGATATGATGTGTTCACCGGCGCAGGGCTTCGCCTAAGCTCCGCGACGATACGACCGAGGTGTCATTCTGTGGAGGGGGGCACCGCACACGGCTAAAACAATTCAACTTGTGTGTCTTTGGGTGCCCCCCTGCCCTCGTATATAAAGGAGCAGGGGAGGGAGGCCGGCCGGCCCTTCCTGGTGCGGCTAGGGAAGGAGTCCTACTAGGAATAGGATTGCAATCCTATTCCTAGTAGGATTCACCGAAAGGAAGAAGGGGGAAAGGAATAGGAGAGGTGGCGCCCCCCCCCCCCCAATCCTAGTCCAACTAGGAACCCTAGGTGGGGGCGCCGGCCAGCCCTATGGGCTGCCTCTCTCTTTCCCTTTAGGCCCACTATGGACCATCCCCTCTCGTAGGGGGTTCCGGTAACCCCCTTCGGCATTCCCGATAAATCCGAAACTTTTCCGGTATACTTCCGGTGTCCGAATATAGCCGTCCAATATATCAATCTTTATGTCTCAGACATTCCGAGACTCCTCGTCATGTCCGTGATCTCATCCGGGACTCCGAACTACCTTCGGTACATCAATACTCAAAAACTCATAATACCGATCGTCATCAAACGTTAAGCGTGCGGACCCTACGGGTTCGAGAACTATGTAGACATGACCGAGACTCATCTTCGGTCAATAACCAATAGCGGAACCTGGATGTTCATATTGGCTCCTACATATTCTACGAAGATCTTTTATCGGTCAGAACCGCATAACAACATACGTTGTTCCTTTTGTCAAACGGTATGTTACTTGCCCGAGATTCGATCATCGGTATCTCTATACCTAGTTCAATCTCGTTATCGGCAAGTCTCTTTACTCGTTCCGTAACACATCATCTCGTGACTAACTCATTAGTCTTTTGCTTGCAAGGCTTATTGTGATGTGTGTTACCGAGAGGGCCCAGAGATACCTCTCCGACAGTCGGAGTGACAAATCCTAATCTTGATCTATGCCAACACCACGAATACTTTCGGAGACACCTGTAGAGCATCTTTATGATCACCCAGTTACGTTGTGTCGTTTGATAGCACACAAGGTGTTCCTATGGTATTCGGGAGTTGCATAATCTCATAGTCATAGGAACATGTATAAGTCATGAAGAAAGCAATAGCAGTTAAACTAAACGATCATAGTGCTATGCTAACGGATGGGTCTTGTCCATCACATCATTCTCCTAATGATGTGATCCCGTTGATCAAATGACAACTCATGTCTATGGCTAGGAAACATAATCATCTTTGATCAATGAGCTAGTCTAGTAGAGGCATACTAGGGACATACTGTTTTGTCTATGTATTCACACATGTATTAAGTTTCCAGTTAATACAATTCTAGCATGAATAATAAACATTTATCATGATATAAGGAAATAAATAATAACTTTATTATTGCCTCTAGGGCATATTTCCTTCAAAAGGAGCCACACAACACCATGGCTTTGGGTACTACACCATCATAATAGGTACTCCAGATAAGAGAGACCCAAGGAACATCTTCCTTGTTGAAAAATTTATGGAGATGCTTAATTAGTAAGCCTTGATTCTGTAGCTGCAAATTGATAATGCCAAGACCACCTTTATCCTTGGGTCTGCAGACCAAGTCCCATGCTACAAGGGACTACCTGGGGGTGTCAGAATTGCCACACCAAAGGCATTGTCTTTCAATTCTTTCAAGTTGCTTAATTATGCCAATTGGGATGTCCAAGGTACACAGGAAGTAAATGGGCATAGAGGACAACACAAAGGTAAGAAACTGAAGCCGGGAACCCTGATTCAGCATGGTAGAGCTTGCAGAAAGTCTTCTTTCAACCCTGTCAACCAAAGGCATAAGATCTACAGTCCTTGGCTTGGTAGTTCCTGAAGGAAGGCCCAAATATGTGAAAGGAAGCATTCCCAATGAGCATCCAAACACAGCAGCAAGCCTAGTGGCCTCCTCATCATCCACATTAAGGGGCACCATTGTGGATTTTTGGAAATTCACCTCGAGTCTAGTAGAAGCATCGAAGACATCGAGCATTTCCTTGAGAGCAATGAGTTTGGAATCCACTGCAGCTACAATTAATATAGTATCATTAGCATATTGGATGATTGGAAAATGTGGATCATGGGAAGGTATTGGCAGGGTGAGAACTCCATCAGACAACATTCTGTTGACTACTGATTGCAAAAGGTCAGATGCAATTACAAAAAGCAAAGGGGATAAAGGGTCCCCTTGCCTAACCCCATAGTTGCACTGAAATTGCTTCCCTGGCACCCCATTCAACAAAACCGAAGATGAGCCTGAAGATAGAATTTCCTTGACTCAAGATAACCACCTAGCATCAAAACCCTTGTGCTGCAAAATTTGCAAGATGGCCTAATGTTCACTTGTATCAAAAGCCTTAGCAAACTCCAGCTTGAAAATCAGGATATTTCTCCGAGATTGCTTGCACCGATGAATGTACTCGAAAGCCCACACCAGGCAGTCTTGAATGGACCTGGACTTCAAGAATCCATACTGATTCTTGTTGATGCATTTAAGTACCACTGTCTGTAATCTATTGGCGAGTAACTTGGTTAAGAACTTGAGGCATGTGTTGGTCAAAGAGATTGGTCTGAAATCTCCCGGGCCTTGAGGAGCAAGAATTTTAGGTATAAGGGTGATCAGAGAGCCAATGATCCCCTCAAGGTTGAGCGAGCCAGCAGCAAATTGCTTAATCAAATTCAAAAAGTCCATCTAAATAATGGGCCAGCATTTCTTAACAAAAAGCCCATTAAAGCCATCAGGCCCAGGGGCCCTGTCCATTGGCATTTCCTTCTGAACTGTATCAATTTCACCTTGTGAGAAAGGCCTAGAAAGATCATGTAGGCCATCAATGGGCTGGATTGTGACGCCCGAAGACCGACGTCCCAGAAGATTCCAGATGTGATTCCAGAAGATTCCAGATGTTCTGGGTTCTCCCGTGTGTTTCTTTTGTGTTATTTATTTTGCATTGCATCATGTCATCATGCCGTCATGTCATATTTATTTTGCATCTCAACTTAAATAAATTGTGTGGACCTTCGGTCCATCTAAATCGAGGGAAGTGTGACTTCTCTTTATAACATATCCTCCTAATATTATGGAGCTATTATAAATAAATATTCCATTTGGTTGGAATTAACCCAAACACACTTGCAAATATTCCCCATGCCTTTTTGCATCTCAATTATTGATCCCAAACTTCGCCCACAAATCCTTTTGTATTTTCCCGAGCTCCATCAAAGTTTCTCAACATTTTGGACCTCCCTGACAACCACTTCCATTTCAAACCTATTTGAATTAATTCAAATGAGTTGTTTCCAAACTACTTTAACTTGTCTCTTTGCAAATTTTATGGAACAAACACATTTTGTGTGAGTCCAGGAATTTAACTCCGTGACTAAATCTTTTCTCTAACCTTTTCTACCATCCTTCTCTTTCTTCTCATTTTTTTCCTGTATTTGCGAAAAGATGAAGAAGGGTCCCAGCCGCAGCCCATCCCCCTCCTAGCCAGGCCAGCAGCTGGCCCAAGGCCCAGTTTTCCCTCCAAGCCGGCCCATCCCGCCGCAGGCCTCCTGGCCCATTCTCATCCTAACCCTAGCCGACCGACCTCTCCCTCTCTTTCCCCATCGACATCCCGCAGCGCCGCCACCTCTCATCTCTCTCGAGACCCCTCCTTCCCTCAGCAATGCACCACTCCTCCTATTCTCGATCTCCTCGTGAACCACCGCTCTCCGTTCCCCTCGTCCTTCTCCTCGTCGTCCCCTGCCATGGCAAGCCCCGCACTAACCTCTCCTCCTCCGCGCCCGAAGCCGCGTCGTCCCGCTCCTCTGCGTCGGCATCGAGGCGACCGAGGCCACGCGCTCCTCCCCTCGCGCTCACCACGTCGGCGTCCTTCGTTGTCCAGGCCGCCGTCGCGCCGGCCACTTCCTCCCTTGCGCCACCTCGCCCCCACCATCGTGGCGACCACTAGGAGGTTGCAGCCTCGCGCCATCCCCATGGCCGAGCTAACCCCGCGTCTTCCCCGCGCCGGAGAGCACCACCGCTGCTGGCGGGAAGACGTCGCCCCGACAAGTTCCCCGCGGGACCTTCTTCCTCCTGCGCCAGTTCTAGGCCGTCGTCCATGCCGCTGGCGACAACAACATCAATAGGTCCCCTGCTTCTCTCTGTTGGATCCATGCGCCCGGAGTCAACCGCACCGCTGGAACGCCCGAGTTCCTCCTTGCCTCACGTCCGTCCAACCAGAGCCCACTACTGGACTGCCAAGGCCACCTCTATGGTTTTCTGCAAGTACCATGACGACCGACGCGTAGTACCACTACATTTGCATTGTTCAACTACGTCGCCAAGACCGGACCGACAAGTACCACGACGACCGAGTTCAACTACGACCCGAGACCGGCAAGACCGCTACGAACGTGTACGACTACCTTCGGTGAAGAAACGAGTACAACTACACGGCGATACGTCAAGTACCACTAGCGTCGCAAGAACGAGAACCCCCAAGTACCACGACACCGACCTCGAACATCTACGGAGTTGTACCACTACTTCCACTACCGTCGCCGAAGAACCGGGTACCACTACCGTCGCCCCGAAGACGTCCGATGCCGCGACAAGTACCCCTACCGATGTTTGTGTACCTCGACGAACGTGAACGACTACTTCCTCTACGACCCATGTACCACTACTTCCACTACGTCCCTCGACGACTCGAACCGCTTCGATAACGAATGTCCCGAAGGTATAACCCCGAGATGATGACCCGTGGACGTTTGCCTGTCGTGTTGTATGAAATGTGTCCCTTGTTGCACCGGGTCCTTTGTGCCTCTCTTTTGTCGCCGACCCGTGGGAACCCGGAAAGCGGGAGCACCCCATCTCTCTTGCATGACACGCTCACGCTACCTTTCTTTTGCACCGGACTCTCAACGAGTTACCGGAACCGAGATGTTGCCGTTGCATCATTTTCGGATCGTTGCCGTGGCACCCTTTCCTTTCACCACGGTGACAATACTTCATATCACTTCATGTCAACTTTTAATAAAAATTGCGTAAAACTTGATCATGTCATCTGCATCATGTTAACAACATTATATGTGTGAATTGGTGTTTGCTTAAAAATTGCTAAACATGCTTATGGGGATTTTCCCAGAATTGTTGTTGTTATTTTCCGGCCTCATTTAAAATGCCTAAATAGGTAGTTTGTTTTTGCTTCACCTCTTGCCATGTTAACAAACATTTAATCTTGTCTTGTAAATAAACGAGAGTCAACTAAATAAATAAAATGTGGTGTTTCGTCAATATGCAACTCGTTGCATATTGAGCTCCACTTAACTTGTAGTGTTGTTTGTGCACTCTGCCATGCCATGCATATTTTAAAACCGGACATGCATCATACTTGGATGTGCATCGTATGCCATGCTTATGCTTGCGTGTTTACCGTGTTGTTTGCTTCTTTTCGGTTGCTTCTCTTGTTAGCTTCAGTTTTCGTTCCGGAGTTGTGAGGATCCGCTTGACTATGTTGCTCCGTCTACTTCATGGACCCGTTCTTCTTCCTTGTGGAATCCCAGGCAAGATGATCATACCCTTGGATACCTTTACTACCATTGCCATGCTTAGTGTCTCGATGCTATCGTTACATGTCGCGCTACCCATCTTTTTATGTCAGCCTCTCCTTGTTGCCATGAAACCTCTAACCTTGAAAACTTCCTAGCAAAACCACTGTTTGGCTATGTTACTCGCTTGCTCAGCCCCTCTTATAGCGTTGTTAGTTGCAGGTGAAGATGAAGATCGTTCCAGGAGGGAACTTGTTGTTGGAATATCACAATATCTATAATTATTAATAACACACCTATATACTGGGCATGGGTGGAAGGCTTGGCCTTTTGCTCGGTGTTTTGTTCCACTCATGCCACCTTAGGCGCCGATAAACCGGCATTATGTTCCTTGATTTTGCGTTCCTTACACGATGGGTGGATGGGGACCCCTTGACAGTTCGACTTTGAATAAAACTCCTCCAGCAAGGCCCGACATTGGTTTTAATTTGCCTCATAATAACAACTTAATTAATTAATTAAATTTGCATAGGGGGTCGCGCCCTCGGGTACTCTTTTCTACATAGCAGGGGGGCCAGTGCTGATGGTGTTGGTCCCAAACGGGGAGCCTGCGGGGCCACCACGGGGAAACTCGAGGTTTGGTTTTACTCGTAGCTTCGCCCATCCGGTCGTGGCCTGAGACGAGATACGCGCGGCTACTATCAGGGTGTCGACACACCGGGAGGTCTTGCTGGACTTGTTTTACCATTGTCGAAATTTCTTGTGCACCGGGATGCCGAGCCTGATCGGATCTCCCTAAGATAAGGGGTGATGATATTATATTTATCACTTCAGCTAATCGTGAGAGCTTGTGATGGGCTAAGTTGGGACACCCCTGCAGGGTTATGATCTTTCGAAAGCCGTGCCCGCGGTTATGTGGCAGATTGGAATTTGTTAATGTCCGGTTGTAGAAAACTTGACAGAAGATCCGAGATAAAACACACAACTGTGTGAGTAACCGTGACTGTCTCTTTTCATTTCGAGAAGAGAACACTGTGGGGTTATGTTTGACTCGTAAGTAGTTCAGGATCTTTAGCGATCACTACTTGTTGCGACCGTTTGCGTAGATGCTCATCTTACTCTTGTACTCGTAAGCTAGCCACCATATTATGCTTAGCCGCTGCTGCAACCTCACCACCTTACCTCTTCCTACCTGCAAGCTTTGCTAGTCTTGATACCCATGGTTATGGGATTGCTGAGTCCTCGTGGCTCACAGATACTACAACACCAGATGCAGGTTCAGCCGAGAATGATGCATGAGCTGGTTCAAGTACTTCACTGGGAGCTCGATGAAGAGAGTGGCCGTATGCTTGTGACGTTTTTGACGATAAGTAGTGGTTTCTACTAGGATTCGACCTAGACCTGCGGTTTAACGTTATGTTTGGTATCTTGTCTTTTGGATCTTACCCTTAGATGGGCTGTGATGTTTATTTGAATGATGTTTGGACATGTAATGAATTTGTGTGACGTGGCGAGTGTAAGCCAACTATATTTTCAGTTTTCCATCCCTATTTTTACATGAGATGTGCAAAGGTACCAAACTTGCGATCATTCCAGAATGGGCTTATATCTTTAAGTCGTGCCTCGACACGTAGGAGATATAGTCCCATCCTGCGCATTACAAGTTGGTATTCAGAGCCTTCTCCGACCTAGGAGCCCCCACTGATTGATCGAATCGTTGACGGTTGAGTCTAGGCACACACTTGAAAATGTTTTGAGTCCTATATATATATCGGAGAGTAGGATTTCTTTTGCTCCTCATCCGTTTTCACTCTGGTGAGGATTCCTGACGATTACTTTTGTCTCTTCTACTCTCAAAAATTCACAAATTTTTTTTAGGATCACGCGAGTATTGTTTGGATTGTTTCGATGTCTTTGTGACGAGAACATTGTTCTCGATGCCTCCTGTCATTTAGGGGTTGTGGCAGTGTCCCGGGGAGTTGAGCTCCGAGGTGTTGTCGTCACAAATATATCGCGGCAGTTCTAGAATACTTAAGACGGCCGACATCGAAAACTCTCCTATGCGGTTAGTGGCAAGATAACCCCGACATCACCCAGTACTGGGGAGGTAGTTCGGGAGTATTGCCATAGCTTGTATAGTAGATGCGTTTCGAAGGTCCGAGGTAAACGGTTTCCGGAAATAACTGGTTATGTGTTGAAGGATGGATACAGCTGGATGTAGGATTAGAGTTGAGTGCGCGGTGCTTCCCCTGTATCCCCAACACCTGATTGCATAACTGGAAACTTTTGGAAATTAATAGGTGGGTTCATCTAGTAGTTCTAGGCATTCTTCCAACGAATGCATGATATGGAGTTCGGGGTTCTACATTGAGTGAAGTGGTTTTATGGGCTTGTTCCGATCGGGAGTTGCATCTTAAAGGGTCCTTGGCTATGCTGATCCGGGGATTGCAAAACCCTTTTGTAACACGTTCCATGAGCTTTCAGCACGAAGATGTGGAACGAAGCTCCTATCTTGTATTTGTTCTATCTGCTCCTTCTTGTTTTTTAAATTTACCTTTTGTTCTCCCAAGTGGCTTCTCGACAAGTTGATGTACCTACGGAATTCATTCGTTCAATTCTCTGTTCGAATGATATTGTGAAGATTCTGTTGCAACATATCTATCCTTTGTTTTTGTTTTGATTCTGGTATTCGAGTTGCTTCGATGTCAAATGTTGACTCCATACCTTTCCTAATCGATGTTCTCATATTTCTATGGGAGTGCTATTTCTTCTTGACCATCGAGATCTTCATGTTAATCCTTTTCAACCGGTGTGCCTTCTCTTCAAGTTATTCCATACGGAAGCCGTTGAGAAATCTGACGATTTGTCTGTTTCATTCATCCCAAGTTGTCTTTGTTTTTCCCCACCCTCCCACCCTTCTTCTTCTTGGAGTCAGAAATTCTCAAATGAAATATCCTTTTTATTCATGTGAGGTTTCTTCATTCATTTCCTTCAATGTTATTATCCAGTGATTACCGTGAAGTTGCTCAAGAGCTTCAAGTTCATCATTCTTTTGTTCTCAAATTCTGCCGGTGGATGTAATTCAAGATTTCGGTGTTGATCTTATCCTTGTCCTCATTTCACAATGCTTCCTTATTCCGGTGCGCCAATTAATCATTCTCCTCTCTTTAATTCTTCTCCGGAGTGTTCAAGGTATCTCAGAAGATTCGTGTTTCAAGTCTTAATCCATTCAAGCTATTTTGAGGATTGTCATCTTATTCAAGCCATTTAATTCAACCGGTGCAATATCTCTTAAGCAATCTTTTTCAACGGTGATTTCTTTTGAGTGGGCCCTAACCCACAGGTCTTTTCCCAGGATCTTACCTGACTCTTCTTTTCCGGAGTTATTCTAAAATTCTTTTCAAGTGTGACGTAAGAATGAAATTCCATCAGTCACATGCCTTCTCCAAGATCGCTTTCAAATTCTTGTTCATCATTGGTTCAACCTTTTAATTCTTCATTCCGGAGTGCTCAACAATTCATGGCGGTGTATCTCATCGTCTTCTCATATTCGAAGACCGAAGAAGAGTTTCTCTTAAATCTTGGTCGTCCTCTTGAAGATTCGTGGTTCTAGCTTCATGCCATCCTCATTATGGTTTTGATTGTGAGGAATTCTTTTATACCAATCCGAAGCATTTCATGAATTCTTTTCTTTGTGATCCTCCGAAGGCCATCATTTCAGAATATTTCTTCGTTCTCAGTTTTCAACTTGTCCTCCAAATATTCTTCATTGATGTCTCTTCATTCGTCTCCAATTTTTACGGTGGTTCGTTCAAGTTTACCCTTCCGTTGTTATCATTTTAATTCATTTGTTCTTTTCATAATCCTACCGGTGCTTCATTGAAGATTTACCCAAGTTTGTGCGAGATCTCTATAATCCTTTTCAAGAAGAATAAGTAGTAGGCCAAATCCGTTGCTTGTCATCAATTTAATTTGATGAAGGATAAGCATACAATAAATCTTATTCTTTCCCCCGAAGTGATTAATCTCTTTTTCCAGAGTTTGTTCATCATATCATATTCTCGGTTCTAAGTTGTTCATCTTGTTTTCCGGAGCTTCAAGTTATTTCAATTATATCATTCCAAAGCTCCATCTAACTCATCGCAGGCCTTGAATCTTATTCTTTTCATCTTTCATTTCTCATGCTTCCATTACCGGAGTTCTCATGGTCGTTCATCAAGATTTAATTCATCCTTGAAGTCTTCATCAAGATTCTTGTTGGAGCTCAAGCATTCTTCATCATGCATTCCAATGGCAATCCTTTCTACCTTATCCTTTCAGATGGTGGTATGTCATTTTTGACAATTCCTTCATGTCTCATGATTCACGAGTTGTCAGGAATGAGATATTTAAAACCATCATTTTTCCTTGTTCAGGAGATCTTTTCAACTCTTCAATTATTCGTTGGAGTAATCTTGGGTTGTATTTCACCTAAAAGCTTTCCCTAAGGATTGTTGCTAATTATGGTGCTTATAAATGACCCAAGTTCTTCATTATCCTTCTGGTGAGATAAGTTTATCGTCTCCTT
The DNA here is from genome assembly GCA_902687465.1 of Secale cereale. Taxonomy (NCBI): domain Eukaryota; kingdom Viridiplantae; phylum Streptophyta; class Magnoliopsida; order Poales; family Poaceae; genus Secale; species Secale cereale. The sequence continues at coordinate 140,512,919 of LR738712.1, read as the reverse complement.
GTTGATCTCAATGCAATCAATCGTTTCCGTTAGTGGCCGGTTGTCACCTCATAATTTTGAGATGTTTTCCATAAGCCCACAACAAGAGCTTATTTGTTTCGTTGTTGATTTTCCATCAATCCCATTCAACCCTTCTTTGTAAGGAGGATTTTCCTAATTCATTTGTGGTAGAAGTTGTCTTTTTCTCTCCGTTCAATTCTTTCATTGTTTTATATGCTATTCTTTCATTCCGAAGGCATTGTGATATTGCTCTCTCTTGACCATTATCTCGTTTTTATCGAGATCATATTCTTTCCTTGTTTATCTATTTATCCGGAGCGTTGTATTCTCCATTCTAATTCTCTCATCTCATCAAGTTTTGACTCTCTTTTCAATCGGAGTGCTATCTGAAATCTTTCTTACCCCTTGTGCCATTCTTTCAATTGTTTCGGAGGCTATATGTTGTTGATTTCTTCAAGTATCATTCCATCTCCTCAAGTTCTTGTTTAACTCCTTCCAGTTTCAGTCGGAGTGCTGTCCAAATTATGTCATTCTTATTCCTTGGCTATACCGTTATGGTTTCATATTCTTTTGGTTCGTAAGCTCTTGCTTTCATGTCTTTCAACCTTCAAGGTTCTCATGGTGTTCCTTGTTCCTCATTTTACCGGAGTGCTCTTAACTTCGTTCATCTCCGTTGCATTCTTTCTTTCAAGATTGTTCAACCTCTCAGGTTCGTGGATTCACTCGTTTGTTAAAGAAGCAAATTTGTTTTACCTCTTCCTCTTCCGTTTTTATCCGGTGCCATCTCTAGGATCTCGGGTCGAGATCCTCTGGTAGTGTGGGAGAGTTGTGACGCCCAAAGACCGACGTCCCAGAAGATTCCAGAAGATTCCAGATGTGATTCCAGAAGATTCCAGATGTTCCGGGTTCTCCCGTGTGTTTCTTTTGTGCTTGTGTTATTTATTTTGCATTGCATCATTTCATCATGCCGTCATGTCATATTTATTTTGCATCTCAACTTAAATAAATTGTGTGGACCTTCGGTCCATCTAAATCGAGGGAAGTGTGACTTCTCTTTATAACATATCCTCCTAATATTATGGAGCTAGTATAAATAAATATTCCATTTGGTTGGAATTAACCCAAACACACTTGCAAATATTCCCCATGCCTTTTTGCATCTCAATTATTGATCCCAAACTTCGCCCACAAATCCTTTTGTATTTTCCCGAGCTCCATCAAAGTTTCTCAACATTTTGGACCTCCCTGACAACCACTTCCATTTCAAACCTATTTGAATTACTTCAAATGAGTTGTTTTCAAACTACTTTAACTTGTCTCTTTGCAAATTTTATGGAACAAACACATTTTGTGTGAGTCCAGGAATTTAACTCCGTGACTAAATCTTTTCTCTAACCTTTTCTACCATCCTTCTCTTTCTTCTCATTTTTTTCCTGTATTTGGGAAAAGATGAAGAAGGGTCCCAGCCGCAGCCCATCCCCCTCCTAGCCAGGCCAGCAGCTGGCCCAAGGCCCAGTTTTCCCTCCCAGCCGGCCCATCCCGCCGCAGGCCTCCTGGCCCATTCTCATCCTAAACCTAGTCGACCGACCTCTCCCTCTCTTTCCCCATCGACATCCCGCAGCGCCGCCACCTCTCATCGTTCTCGCGGCCCCTCCTTCCCTCAGCGATGCACCACTCCTCCTCTTCTCGATCTCCTCGTGAACCACCGCTCTCCGTTCCCCTCGTCCTTCTCCTTATCGTCCCCTGCCATGGCGAGCCCCGCACCGACCTCTCCTCCTCCGCGCCCCAAGCCGCGTCGTCCCGCTCCTCTACGTCGGCATCGAGGCGCCCGAGGCCACGCGCTCCTCCCCTCGCGCTCACCACGTCGGCGTCCTTCGTTGTCCAGGCCGCCGTCGCACCGGCCACTTCCTCCCTTGCGCCACCTCGCCCCCATCATCGTGGCGACCACTAGGAGGTCGCAGCCTCGCGCCATCCCCATGGCCGAGCTAACCCCGCGTCTTCCCCGCGCCGGAGAGCACCACCGCTGCTGGCGCGAAGACGTCGCCCCGACAAGTTCCCCGCGGGACCTTCTTCCTCCTACGCCAGTTCTAGGCCGTCGTCCATGCCGCTGGCGACAACAGCATCAGCAGGTCCCCTGCTTCTCTCTGTTGGATCCATGCGCCCGGAGTCAACCGCACCGCTGGAACGCCCGAGTTCCTCCTTGCCTCACGTCCGTCCAACCAGAGCCCACTACTGGATTGCCAAGGCCACCTCTATGGTTTTCTGCAAGTACCATGACGACCGACGCGTAGTACCACTACATGTGCCTTGTTCAACTACGTCGCCAAGACCGGACCGACAAGTACCACGACGACCGAGTTCAACTACGACCCGAGACCGGCAAGACCGCTACGAACGTGTACGACTACCTTCGGTGAAGAAACGAGTACAACTACACGGCGATACGTCAAGTACCACTACCATCGCAAGAACGAGAACCCCCAAGTACCACGACACCGACCTCGAACATCTACGGAGTTGTACCACTACTTCCACTACCGTCGCCGAAGAACCGGGTACCACTACCGTCGCCCCGAAGACATCCGATGCCGCGACAAGTACCCCTACCGATGTTTGTGTACCTCGACGAACGTGAACGACTACTTCCTCTACGACCCGTGTACCACTACTTCCACTACATCCCCCGACGACTCGAACCGCTTCGATAACGAATGTCCCGAAGGTATAACCCCGAGATGATGACCCGTGGACGTTTGCCTGTCGTGTTGTATGAAATGTGTCCCTTGTTGCACCGTGTCCTTTGTGCCTCTCTTTTGTCGCCGACCCGTGGGAACCCGGAAAGCGGGAGCACCCCATCTCTCTTGCATGACACGCTCATGCTACCTTTATTTTGCACCGGACTCTCAACGAGTTACCGGAACCGAGATGTTGCTGTTGCATCATTTTCGGATCGTTGCCGTGGCACCCTTTCCTTTCACCACGGTGACAATACTTCATATCCCTTCATGTCAACTTTTAATAAAAATTGCGTAAAACTTGATCATGTCATCCGCATCATGTTAACAACATTGTATGTGTGAATTGTTGTTTGCTTAAAAATTGCTAAACATGCTTATGCGGATTTTCCCGGAATTGTTGTTGTTATTTTCCGGCCTCATTTAAAATGCCTAAATAGGTAGTTTGTTTTTGCTTCACCTCTTGCCATGTTAACAAACATTTAATATTGTCTTGTAAATAAACGAGATTCAACTAAATAAATAAAATGTGGTGTTTCGTCAATATGCAACTCGTTGCATATTGAGCTCCACTTAACTTGTAGTGTTGTTTGTGCACTCTGCCATGCCATGCATATTTTAAAACCGGACATGCATCATACTTGGATGTGCATCGTATGCCATGCTTATGCTTGCGTGTTTACCGTGTTGTTTGCTTCTTTCCGGTTGCTTCTCTTGTTAGCTTCGGTTTTTTGTTCCGGAGTTGTGAGGACCCGCTCTACTTCATGGATCCGTTCTTCTTCCTTGTGGAATCCTAGGCAAGATGATCATACCGTTGGATACCTTTACTACCATTGCCATGCTTAGTGTCTCGATGCTATTGTTACATGTCGCGCTACCCATCTTTTTATGTCAGCCTCTCCTTGTTGCCATGAAACCTCTAACCTTGAAACCTTCCTAGCAAAACCACTGTTTGGCTATGTTACTCGCTTGCTCAGCCCCTCTTATAGCGTTGTTAGTTGCAGGTGAAGATGAAGATCGTTCCAGGAGAGAACTTGTTGTTGGAATATCACAATATCTATAATTATTATTAACACACCTATATACTGGGCATAGGTGGAAGGCTTGGCCTTTTGCTCGGTGTTTTGTTCCACTCATGCCACCTTAGGCGCCGATAAACCGGCATTATGTTCCTTGATTTTGCGTTCCTTACACGATGGGTGGATGGGGACCCCTTGACAGTTCGACTTTGAATAAAACTCCTCCAGCAAGGCCCAACATTGGTTTTAATTTGCCTCATAATAACAACTTAATTAATTAATTAAATTTGCATAGGGGGTCGCGCCCTCGGGTACTCTTTTCTACATAGCAGGGGGGCCAGTGCTGATGGTGTTGGTCCCAAACGGGGAGCCTGCGGGGCCACCACGGGGAAACTCGAGGTTTGGTTTTACTCGTAGCTTCGCCCTTCCGGTCGTGGCCTAAGACGAGATACGCGCGGCTACTATCAGGGTGTCGACACACCGGGAGGTCTTGCTGGACTTGTTTTACAATTGTCGAAATGTCTTGTGCACCGGGATGCCGAGCCTGATCGGATTTCCCTAAGATAAGGGGTGATGATATTATATTTATCACTTCAGCTAATCGTGAGAGCTTGTGATGGGCTAAGTTGGGACACCCCTGCAGGGTTATGATCTTTCGAAAACCGTGCCCGCGGTTATGTGGCAGATTGGAATTTGTTAATGTCCGGTTGTAGAAAACTTGACAGAGGATCCGAGATAAAACACACAACTGTGTGAGTAACCGTGACCGTCTCTTTTCATTTCGAGAAGAGAACACGGTGGGGTTATGTTTGACTCGTAAGTAGTTCAGGATCTTTAGCGATCACTACTAGTTGCGACCGTTTGCGTAGATGCTCATCTTACTCTTGTACTCGTAAGCTAGCCACCATATTATGCTTAGCCGCTGCTGCAACCTCACCACCTTACCTCTTCCTACCCGCAAGCTTTGCTAGTCTTGATACCCATGGTCATGGGATTGCTGAGTCCTCGTGGCTCACAGATACTACAACACCAGATGCAGGTTCAGCCGAGAATGATGCAGGAGCTGGTTCAAGTACTTCACTGGAAGGTCGATGAAGAGAGTGGCCTTATGCTTGTGACGTTTTCGACGATCAGTAGTGGTTTCTACTAGGATTCGACCTAGACCTGTGGTTTAACGTTATGTTTGGTATCTTGTCTTTTGGATCTTACCCTTAGATGGGCTGTGATGTTTATTTGAATGATGTTTGGACATGTAATTAATTTGTGTGACGTGGCGAGTGTAAGCCAACTATATTTTCAGTTTTCCATCCCTATTTTTATATGAGATGTGCAAAGGTACCAAACTTGCGATCATTCCAGAATGGGCTTATATCTTTAAGTCGTGCCTCGACACGTAGGAGATATAGTCCCATCCTGGGCATTACATGGATTAGGTCTGCCAAGCAAAAGCCCATTTGGATGCCCCGAGATTGGCCCATCCTTGATTTCAATGATTGCCAAAGAACTCCCGCCATTTGGTCATGATCATGAACAGAAACACCATCATCAGACACCAGGATGGCGATACTGTTTTTTCTAAGCCTTTCAGACGCCACCGCATGGAAAAATTTGGAGTTTTCCTCTCTAACTTTAATATAACGGATAGTGTAGCATTGCTTCCAATAAATATACTATAACCGAAGCAAATCCTCGTGGTGGAGCTTAACTATTTTCCTGAAATTAAACTCCGGAATGGTGAGGGGCCTATATTCTTCCAGAGTATCCAAGCAAAGGATCACTTTAGAGCAGTTAAGAATGACTTTCTTGATGGAAGCAAGATTAATATGCCAACACTTAAGATCACTCCTAAGTCGCTTGAACTTCTTAGAAATAATAGCAGCTGCCGAACCAGAACAAGCTAATGGAGCATTCCATGAAGCCGTGACACAGTCCATAAAACCAGGTAACTCCATCCAGTAATTTTCAAACCGAAAAACCTTAGCTCGAGGGATGGTGGTGTCAATCGAGACCAAACAAGGGATATGATCAGAGCCAGTGCGAGCAAGGGGGTGCACAACCGTGTTAGGGTACAGTGAGATCCAAGAACTAGTCGTGAAGAACCAGTCCAATTGTTCCAGGAGGGGTTGTTGCTGCAGATTCGACCATGTATAGGCCCTGCCCTTCAGCGGTAATTCCAGTAAACCAAGATGGCCCGATAATCTCATTAAACAGAAAGATATCATTGACATTGCCACCTGGAAGATTTCTGTATTTCAAAGACCTGATGAAATTAAAGTGACCGAGCAACAACCAGTTATCATGAACATGTATTTGAAGGTGATATAACCATTGGATAAAATCATCTCACAAAGGGCCGTCGCATGGGCCATACACAGAAACCAGAGTGCAAACCTCAGAATTATGGACTGAAGTAAGGGATACCACGACTGTGAAATGTTGGATTTCTATTAGACAACCAGAGAAAAAAGTTGAATTCCATAAAACTAAAATGCCTCCAGAGGCCCCATGCGAAGGAGCAAACGCAAAATTATCAAATCTCCGTGGGCAAAATTGCCGGATAGACTTAAGATCAAAAGATTCACACTTTATTTCTTGCAAACATACTATGGAGCAATTACTTTCCTCAATCTTAGCACGAACATCCAACTGGCATGTCTCGGAGTTCAAACCACGCACATTCCAGCACAGAACCTTCCAGTTACGAAAGCGTGGATTATCCATAAAGAAACATGAAGAAATAGCCAAACATCTCTACTGTATAACAGAGGAGAGAACTGTCGATAGATTCATATAGGCAATAATCTAAAAGGAGTTCAGACAAAGACACAGTGCTGACAACGCAAAGAACATAAGCAGACTACAGCTTACGACAGTAAGGAACAGAGGACAGTTCAGACTGGAGAAACAAAATAAGGAACTGACAGACACAGATCCCATAGCAAAAAAGGAATGACAGCGCATTCCTGCCCAACCGACCGCTTGGAGCTTCACTTTTCATCACGATCCTTGTGCTGGTCTTCCTTCTCTGGACTTGTCATAAGCTTGTCCACAATGAGCTTCTCGAGTGAAATCCCAAGAGACTCTCCAATGTGCTGCATGAGACGAATTGGGGTTGGTGGTGGGACGATCGAGTCTGAACCATTGCCGTGCTCCTTCGCAGTAGTCGAGCTCTCCTCCCGAGGGACAAAACCATACCTAGGTTTCTTAGCCCTTGGGCGCCGAAGAGAAGAGGGCTTGTTAGGAATTCCAGTGGTAGGTTTGAAACCATATTTCTTGGCGCAACTGCGTGTCATTCTCCTGGTGGAAAAATCCTTGGGAGAATGAACCAACTTGGTGCCCTGACGACGGCCACGTTTATGTTTTCCTAACATGGAGGGAGTCTTGGAGGTGAACTCAAAATCATCCAGCTTAACTGAATCCACAGGAGAAGCCACATGTAGATCCATATGTGTTGTAGCAACTTCAGGCGTCCCAGCAGGATCCTTGCCAATCAGAGACTGCAAATATTGTTCAAGCTCTTGAGGCCAAATCCTCATGGGCAAAACTGCAGGTGGATGCACCAAGAGACAGACATGCCTATGTATGTTCTGAACCTTAAACTCAGGCAAGAGATTTCGAAAAGATCGCTCCCACACCATGTCAGGTGGCAAGATCGGACCAAAAACCACCCTGACAATGCCCAAGTGGATTGAATCAAGATTAATCACTGGTGGATGGACAACTGGAGGAATGTAGGGGACAATTGCTCGTTCCAAGTTTTCCTGAACCATAACCTGCTGGATAACTTCAACATCTGCTTGCTTGGTATCAGAGGAACTGTTGGACCCCATGGATGGATTTAACACCATGGAATCCCGATCCTCAGCACCTTGAACTTTAGGCTCCTGCGGTTGAGCATTCTGAGCAGCCACAGCCTCATCCCATGGGCCCCATCCATCAGCATTTTGCTCAGGCACTTGCTGTTGCTCTGGTTGGTTGACTCCCCAAGCATGATGTAGCTCTGGTTGATGCTGAGCATTTGCAGGATTGGCGTCCCAGCCCAAAGCAGGAAAAGGTGGCATTCCCCAAAAGGGATGTGGTGGCACATGACCTGGCATAGGATGAGGATTTCCATCAAGGGACATCGGGTCTTCGTTAACACCCAACATGGCTTCCGCAAAATTGTCAGTGAGGATATAAACTGCAGTAGACCATGAGACAATAGTACCTCCCCAATTTGCATACTCACGAAAAACCACTGATCGAGGCACCATAATATTATCCGGGAAAGAAGCGTAGATCAAAGACCGAACTAGACGCCGATCCGGTTCATCCCAATAATGAAACTGACCAAAAGTTCTGACAACATCTGACAAGTATTGGGTATTCCTGTAATCCAAAGGCACTGAAATAAACATTAACCAACCCGTTCTGTACCCATGAATAGCCCTAAACCCCCCTGGTTGTGAGGTATGAAACGCACAAAGAACTCATGTCCATCTTCATCTAAACCCATGGGGAAAGGAGGGTGCCGAGTAAACCAAGACCTCATCACGGGACTAGCCACCTCAAATAACCCAACCCCCTGGAACCTGGTCTGAGCAGAGCGAACAATCACCTGGAGATCCTCTTGCAAGAAGTTGAGCACTTGCTCCCGTCTGATGGCCACGAGATGCGCCAGCGGCAAAGTCTCGAAGATGGCCACCATAAACTGCTCATGAGCTCTTGGGGGGGGGCTGCATCGAGGTGTAGTAGGTTCATGGCAGTTGCTCTGCTCCTCCATCGATGATGTCATGGCCAGCAGGAAGAAAATGCCGGTGATCAAGCTCGTAGACGGCCATTGGTGTAGTATCAGCTGCAACCGATGATGGTGGAGGCGATTGGGGTTTTGGGGCAGATTGGTTCTGTGTAGGAGGGGAGGAGGTGGAGTTGGGCCGTGGAGGCAGCGAACCCAAAGCGCCGGGGAAGGGTTCTGTCAAGGTGCGAGGCTCGAAACCGGGCGACGGCACCTTAGGTACCCAAACAGTGGAGCCAACATTAATACCAGGGCAGTCTTTCTTAACATGACCGGACCAAAAACACAATCTGCAATGTACACATTCGTGCATGTATCGGAGAGGTGAACCATTCCCAAATAATGCTGACAATCCCAGTATTTGACTGCCAAATCCTCAATCATCTCATTGAAACTCTGTAAATCATCCACAAATTCCTTTGGTGATGGAAGACGGGCCGGAGATGGAGTGCCAGACGAATCATCATCAGATAACATAATTGGGCGGTCCAAGGAGGATCCATGGGCCATGTCCAAAACACGTGGTGGGGTGTGAGGACTGCTAGCAGAGGAATCATGGGCCGGGCCAAAAGCACCTCATGGAGTGCTGGGGCTGACCGATAGGAGAGTAACCAGGGGAGAGGGCCCAACAGATTTTGAAATCCCAGGAGATCCGGGGTTACCGCCTAATAGACCAACCAATCACGGGGTTGGAGGAAAGGATGCAAACTGAATTGTCATCGGCGGCGAGGTTTGGCTGGCCGGAGGTGATGATGGTGATGGAGAGCTGGCCGGCGTTGTGGAGGCCAGGATTTCATGAGAATCAATAACATAACCAGCCTCGCGGTCAGTCAACACCTCCTCAGCAGTGGGGCAATAGCTATAACCCTTACAAGCATCATACTTCATGAAAGTAGCAAATCTTAGCCTCTTAGAAGGGCCAGACCGAGAAGTAGAGCGAAGAGAGGACTTAACAGTTGGTTTTTTCATGGCTAATAAATCCAGATTGGCACGACGCTTAGATGGACTAACCACTATCCACTCCTCATTACATTCAATCTGCCATAAACGAAATTCCTTCGTCCAATCAGGGCCACGATGGCCCCGGAGATGGAAGAAACACTTATACCAAGGGCAACCAAGCTACGTTGATGCAGAATAAAAACCCAACTTCATTGGAAGAGACATGAAAGGAGAAAACCTGGTCACGCAGGCAAGAAACCTTGAGCCGAGAACAATATCCACCAATTACTGATTCCAAAGCCAGGGCTACATTCTCCTCAGATAATCTAAAAGAATGCCTAGCAAACGAGACAACCATGATGAAGTGACCAGAATCTTCGGATGGATGAACAAGACGGCGAAAAGAGCGCCAGATCTCCTGAGCCAAGCCCACCCCTGGGTTGAAATCAAACCCTACACAGATGGATGTGTGAACATCCATTGAGATAACAACCAGGGTCTTCGGGAGAGGACGCTGGAGACGATGAGCGGATCAGATGGCAAGAACCACGGCTAGGCGTGGAGATCGCCGGTGGGGTGGCGGCTGCTAGGGGTTAGGGTGGGTGGGAGGTGGGAGTCGCCATCGGTCGAGTGTAGCATTTTTTATATTAATATTCAATGTCCTTGCCATCGGCTTGCTTCACAAGCACAATCTTTCTTCCCAAGACCTTGCCGCCGCCGCTCCCTCGCCCAGCCGCCGCCGCCCCCTCGCCCAGACGCCGCCGCCTGCCGCCGCCCCCTCGCCCAGCTGTCGCCGCCCGCCGCCGACCCCTTGCC
>LR738712.1:140492449-140502623 GCA_902687465.1 Secale cereale | reverse complement strand
GCCGCCCCCGCCCCCTCCCCTACGTCGCCCCCCGTCACATCCCACCGCGGCTGTCCGGCCTCCCCCTCCACCGGGCCGCCGCCTCCTCCAGCGGCCACGCTCCCATCCACCGGCCGCCCCGCGCCTCCTCCACCGGTGATCCCCTGCAGGTGAGTTCTTCCCCCCTTTTTTTAATTTAGTTTTTTAGTTTCTTTTAGTTTAGTTTCTGTTTTAGTTTTAGTTTTAGTTTATTTTTATTTTCAGTTTAGTTTTAGTTTTAGTTTTAGTTTTAGTTTTGTTTTGTTTTAGAAGAAGAAGAAGAAGAAGAAGAGGAAGAGACGAAGGAAAGGAAAACCTCCCCCCGCCAACTTAGTGTCTATGTGGATCTGTAAAGGATTGGTTCAAGGAGGCTAATACTAAGGAACTTATAGAGATAGATTCATCATTTCCTAGCCAACTTATCTGCAATATGCATGATGTCATTCGCTCATTTGCTCAATTTATGGCTAGGGATGAAACATTAGTAGCTCACAGTGGAAATACTGCTAAAAAACACGTGGTGGTAGGGTGGGAGATTGGTTAGTCCAAGGAGGAGTCTCTGAGTTCAAGGAGGAGGAGCAAAGAAGAGGGAAAGGGAAAGGAAGAAGAAGAAGAGGAGGAGAAAATGAAGAAGAAGAAGAAGAAGAAGAAGAAGAAGAAGAAGAAGAAGAAGAGGAGGAGGAGGAGGAGAAAAAGAAGAAGAAGAAGAAGAAGAAGAAGAAGAAGAAGAAGAAAAAGAAGAAGAAGAAGAAGAAGAAGAAGAAGAAGAAGAAGAAGAAGAAGAAGAAGAAGAAGAAGAAGAAGAAGACCTTTGCCTCTTTGCCGTCTGCTGGCTGACGGGAAAGCACGCCGTTAACTCCTAACGTCTCTCACCCCACCCCACTGCCGTCAACGATCGTTGCTGTCTGCTGGCGGACGAATAAGAAGGCCTTTGCTGGCACTCGTTCAGCCGGACATGTTCCGTCCGCCAGGTATTCCTTTGCCGTATACCAGGGCGGACGGCAAAGTGCGTGATTCATGTAGTGTGCATCGCAGCTCACGTCGAAGGAGACCCGTCCGGAAGCTCGGTACGCAAGCAATCCGGCGGGCGCTTTTGATCAACCGAAACCCCACGCTTCTGGGAGGGACCCCGTCTAGATGCGCGGCAGCTATGCTCTGCCCTAGGTCAGTACGCCTGCCCCTAAAGCCTCGAGGATCGCTGCCTTTCAACATGAAGAACAAACGAAGAACGAGATAGAAGGAACAAGGGAGAGATGTAAAAACTAGGGTAAAAAGTAGGCGGATGGACTTCATGTACTAGAAAATGACATTCCTACCCGTCCAAATCATCAAAACCTAATAAAACATAGACTATTCACGACCTCCGTCCCGGATGTCCGGCTCAACGCCCGGATGATCCGGCCTAGCCCAGTTTTGTGACAGCAGCACACTAATTGGGCAGTAACTTTTGCATACGATCTCGGATTAAGATGACTTTTATATAAAAATCAACCGTTTCGACAAGACTCACAACTTTTCTGTATAACACTTTTCGATTTGAGGTCATCGTAAGGGTGTTTCGGCCTATTTTCTAACATCTGCAGCAGGAAAAAGGTGTCCGGACGTCCGGATCCTTACCCGAATCGTCCGGCCTTTACCTGGATCATCTGGGACTATACCCAGATCATCCGGCTTCACTTTTTAGCTTCGGTTGTTTGGGTCGTTTATTTGGTCTCCGGCCGGATGATCTACACCCCGGCCCGGATGATCCGGCCAAACACTGATGCAGTGCATGGTTTTGGCTGTAGAATTTGCATACAACCTCGGATGGAGACGATTTTTATATCAAAACGTCCGTTTTGACGAGACGAAGAACGTTGCAGCTGAAAAAAAATCATCCAATGTCATCTTGATATGGTTTTTTTCCATGCAAAAATCTGGTGTCAACACCACCTAGGGAGGAGGCCAAGGAAGAAGAAGGAGGGGTACCAGAGTGTTTCTCTTTCGGTAAGGAGGCCAAGGAAGAAGAAGAAGGAGGGGAGAAACACCTTCCTTACCAATGTGAGTTTAGTGATAATGGAATTTTATCTTCTTATGCTAAGGGTGTTTATAATTACTTTGATGTTCAACAAATTGAAGAATTTGTTGCTTTTTAGAGTGCTTATGAAATTGGTTCTTTGATTGAACATCATGATGCTACTCTTTACAAATCTAAATATTTTGACAAACTTAAATATTGCTATGATAACTATGCTTCGAATGCTTATATTAAACCATATATTGAGCTCTTCTCTGCTGTCCAAGAAGAGACTAATATTTTACAAGAGTCTATGGAAGAAGAAATTGATAAAATCGTGAGCCCATTGGATGAAAAAGATGAGGAGGAGAGCGAAGAACAAAAGGAGGAAGACCGTATTAGCTACCTGTCAGGGATATTACTAGCAAGTATAAACCGGCTAGTATAAACCGGATTATTGTAAATATATGTGATTGTAATATTTAGTAGAGGCTACGGCCCATGAGATCTTAGGCCCATGTATAGAGTTATGGTTTGTAAACCGCCCGATGATGTAACTTGAGAGATAAGGAAGGAAAGAGCAGAGACCGAGGCGGACACGAGTATGAGCCGGCCTCGGGACTCTGTAAACCGGACCAGGCGTCACCTCTATATAAAGGGACGATCCGGCGACGGTTCAGGGACAGGCAAGAAACAACCCGTCGAGACAGGCAAGCAAACTACTCCCTGTTCATCGACGCCCAAGCAATACCAAACCAAACTAGACGTACGCTTTTACCTTCATCGAAGGGGCCGAACTAGTATAAACCCTCTGTGTCCTTTGTGTGCTTTTAACCCCTTCAAGCTAACCTGTGCGATGGTTCCATCATCAAGTCCGTTAAACCGGACATCTGCCGTGTTATTTCCACGACAGTTGGCGCCCACCGTGGGGCCTCCGCATGATGGTTTCGAGTTCTTGAAGGGCAGCTTTGAAGGGATCAAGGGCTACGTTGTCGGCCGGATGACCAAGAGTCGCCGCGGCCGGATCTACTTCGACGACACGGGTTGGGGACCGGAGGCCGATTCAATCGAATACGGGTACCGGGTTCCCTTCAGTGGCATCCATGTCTTCATCGGCAAAATTGGCGAACCGGGACCTGAGCCGGACATCTTCTCCAACATCATCGAGCCGGCACAGCGCGCGAGATCGGCTCGGATTCAGCCCGCCATGAAGCACGTTTTTTTTGGAGCAGTTCGCGGGGTCCAAACCGAGGACGGATCGGAATCCGACGGTGAAACAGTTATCTACTCCGACGACGGATCCTCATCCGGAGAGACTGAATCTTTGTATCAGTTGCGAGACGGCCGGTCTGAGGGTGAGTCCGACGGAGACAGTATTCCGGACCCCTTTGACCGGCCAAACCGGGTGGCTGTCTTTATGGCTGGTTCACAATCTACGCCGCAGCCCACGATGAACGGGGCGACAGCAGAAGCTGGTGTAGGGGGGAGCGGCCCGGCCCTCTCACCTACTGACGTTCTATCCACCTTAGTCGAGGAGTTCACGGCCAAAGCTGTGGCAGAGGTAGCTCCAGCAGACAAGGCACAACATGATGCAGAGCTCCTTCAGCTAAAGGGCCGGATTGATAAAGCAAGGGATGATTTGAAAACAGAGAAGGCTATGATAGCGATAAGGCAGGCGGAGCTAAACGATCAGGCTTTTCATCTAAGGATGGAGCAGGCCTCTGTACAGGGAGTAAGGGGTCGAAAATATCAATCTCGTCTACTGTCGGTTTATGAAGCGACGGATCTGTTCAGGACACCCGGGGTTGGGACCAGCAATGATCCGGCTTCAAACCGGAGGGCACCCCCAGCCAAGGATGGGCCGGTTCAGCAGCCTACTGCGGAGCAAGATCGGCGGATCACGTCTGCACCACACGTTCCTACCCCTCCAGGTCATTATTCAAATCCTTTGGATAACATCGTTGCTGCTGCTGCACGTTTGGCCGCTTTACCCGTTGAGGGGACGTCCCCGGTAGCGTTGGAGGCACGCAGGGTCCAGGATCTACTTAATACAGCGTTAGTATAGCAGCAAGCATATTCTCATAGCAGGGAAAGGCTACATTCAACACCACGTCCCAGCCGGAGTTACACTAGGCATTGGGAGGAACCAGAAGTGTCTAGTAGTGAACGCAGGCGGCATCAGCACAGACAGGATAATCCGGCAGGGGCGGCTGCACAAGCTCAGGATGTAAACCGCGTTAGGTCGGTAGCCCGGGAGGAAATCCGTCAAACGACGCCGGTTCACACGACCACGGCGGAGACAGGAGTTACAACAAGTTCCTTTGGTGTGCAGTGTCTTATCCCCGCTTTACGGAGCATGAAGCTGCCCAAGGATTTCAAAGGTCCACGTAAGGTGCCTAATTATACAGCAGATCTGGCTCCTGAAGCTTGGGTTGAGAGTTACAAGATGGCCATGGAGATGCTGGATGTAGATGAAGCGGCTTGTGCAAAGTACTTTACTATGATGCTTGAAGGTACAGCCCGGACCTGGCTAAAGGGTTTACCCCCAAATTCCATCGGGTCATGGGGAGAGCTACGTCGCCAGTTTATCAAAAATTTCAAGGATACATGCAAGCAGCCGATGTCAATAGTGGATCTAGCAGCATGTGTGCAAGGAGAGCAGGAATCTACAAGTGCATGGGTGCGACGAGTATCGGAGATCTTGCATTCTTCAAATAGTATCAATCCCAGTACGGAAATAGTGACTTTAGAGAACAATTGCCGGTTTGAGTCTCTAAAGCTAAAACTGGGACGGGTTAAACGAGATTGTAACGATATGGGAACTCTCATGAGTGCTCTGGTGAAGTATGGGGACTTAGACAACACTAAGTACCCAGAAGCAGAGGGAGACAAAGCGGGAAAGTCAACAAGCCCGGTAAACCGGCGCAGGGTAATCCGGCTACAACAAGCTTCTTGGGAAAGCGAAAGGTGGAGGGTGGCTCTGATTTCGTGGCCAATACCCGAGTTCAAGAGGGCTTCCAGCGCAATAGGGGCAAACCACCCCCACAAACCGACGAAGGAAATGTTAGTTGGGACCAGGAGTTAAATCAGCCTTGTCCGAAACATAGCACAAGGGGACGACCAACGAAACACACTATAGGAGAATGCAGGTCCTTGATGGAAGCCATAGCGGGCCGCTTCAATTCTAATGACAGGCCTCCGAATGGTAGTTCAGGCCCGGGGTTCTATGGTTCGGGTCATCAGGGGAACAGCTCCGGATCAGGATATCGGGGCAATAACAATGGTTATCATGGCCGGGCTAATAATCAATATGGTCAAGGTGGTTATAATAACCAGGGTAATCCGCCGCATGGCCAGGGTGGCTACAATAACCAAGGCAGCCAACAGCAGGGCCAAGGTAATCACAATAACCAGGGTAATCAGCAGCGTCAGCAACAGCAGCCGCAATCTGGATATCAGAATAATCCGAAGGAGTTGAGCAGTGGGCAATATCATGTGTTCACCACGAGTCTGTGTAAACGAGATCAGAAGGTTTTAAAGCAGGCAGTCCACGCGGTTGAACCGGCGACGCCGCAATTCCTGCGCTGGTCAGAGCAACCCATTGTATGGAGCAGGGAGGATCACCCGATGCGGGTGGATAATCCGGGCCACTTGGCCTTGGTGGTAGCACCACAAGTGGGAGGTTATAAATTCACTAAGGTTCTTATGGACAGCGGCAGCAGCATCAATATCTTGTATTATGAGACTTTCCGTCGGATGGGCTTGACGGATAAGAAGCTGAGGCAGTCAAACACGGTGTTCCATGGGGTGGTTCCAGGTAAGTCAGCTTATCCAGTTGGGAAAATTGACTTAGAAGTTACCTTTGGAGATGAGCATGATTCCAGGTCAGAGATGATAACTTTCGAAGTCGTCAAGATCCAGAGCCCTTATCATGCTCTGTTCGGGAGGACGGTTTATGCCAAGTTTATGGCCAGACCGTGTTATGTTTACCTACAGCTCAAGATGCCGGGTCACAAGGGAACAATCACGGTTCATGGAAGTCGCAAGGTCGCGTTGGAGTGTGAAGAGGGAGATGTTGCTTATGCGGAGGCAGTATGTGCTACCGAGGAGTTAAAATTTTATAAGGATAATGTTGATCCGGCAGATATGACCCCGTTGAAGAAGCCAACTACCGAGCATGATCCGGCGCTGAAATTTAAATCGGCAGAGGAGACCAAGCAAGTTGATTTTGTGCCGGGTGATTCATCCAAGCAGTTCACGATCAGCGCTAACCTTGATCCCAAATAGGAAAGCGCGCTCATCGAGTTCATCCGTGAGAATCGGGATATCTTTGCATGGAAACCTTCTGACATGCCAGGTATACCGAGGGAACTCGCTGAGCACAGTCTTAATATTGACCCGAAGTTTAAACCGGTCAAGCAATATCCGCGTCGCTTCAACAAGAGAGGCGCAAGGCTATAGGAGAGGAAGTGGCCAGGCTTTTGGCTGCAGGGTTCATAGTGGAAGTTTTTCACCAGGAGTGGTTGGCTAATCCGGTGATGGTGTTAAAGAAGAATGGAAAGTGGAGAATGTGTGTGGACTACACAGACCTCAACAAAGCTTGTCCAACCGATCCTTTTGCTCTCCCTCGCATTGATCAGATTATCGATGCTACAGCAGGATGTGAGCGGCTAAGTTTTTTGGATGCATACTCAGGATATCACCAGATCAAGATGGCGGTTAAAGACCAGGAGAAGACAGCTTTCATAACTCCTTTTGGTGCTTTTTGCTATGTATCTATGCCTTTTGGGCTTAAGAGTGCTCAAGCAACTTATCAGCGTTGTGTTCAGAACTGTCTTAAAGGGCAGTAGGGAGAAATGTTCATGCCTATGTGGATGATATCGTGGTGAAGCCAAGGAAGGAAGAGACACTAATAGAGGACCTCAAGGAGACCTTCGACAATCTTCGGGCCTATAAGATGATGCTTAATCCGGAGAAGTGTGCTTTTGGTGTTCCGGCAGGCAAGCTCCTTGGGTTTTTGGTGTCAAACAGAGGAATAGAAGCTAATCCGGAGAAAATCAAGGCAATCACATCTTTAACAAAGCCGGTTTGCATTAATGATGTTCAGCGTATCGCTGGCCGGATCACAGCATTGAGCCGGTTTATTAGCCGTTTGGGGGAGAAGGCGATTCTGCTTTATCAGATGCTGAGAAAGACGGATCGGTTTATATGGAGTGATGAGGCAAATACTGCGTTTGAGGATTTGAAGCGACAGCTAGCCAGGCCCCCAGTCCTAGCTGCCCCTGTTGATAATGAGCCTTTATTGTTATATGATGCCGCCAACGCACGGGCAGTTAGTGTGGCAATTGTGGTTGAACGCAAGGAAGCAGGAAAGGAATACCCGGTTCAGCGTCCGGTTTATTACGTGAGTGAAGTACTCATTGAGTCCAAGCAGAGGTACCCACATTGGCAGAAGCTGGTGTATGGTGTGTTTATGGCAAACCGGAAGTTAAAGCACTATTTCCAAGGTCATCCAATAACTATGGTTAGTTCAGCACCGTTGGGGGACATAATCCAGAACAGAGAAGCTACGGGTAGAGTAGCGAAGTGGTCCATTGAGCTCAGCCCACATGAGTTGAAATATGTGCCACGCACCGCTATAAAATCTCAGGCATTGGTGGATTTCATCAATGATTGGACAGAATTACAAACACCTGAGGAGAAGCCGGATCTTACTTACTGGATGATTCACTTTGACGGTTCAAGGCAATTAGAAGGCTCGGGGGCTGGAGTTGTCTTAACTTCCCCGTGAGGTGATAAGTTTTGTTACGTCCTCCGTTTATTGTTTCCTTCTACTAATAATGCAGCGGAATATGAAGCGTTACTTCATGGCTTGCGGATGGCAAAGGAGATGAACTTGAGCCGGGTCAAGTGTTTCGGCGATTCAGATTTAGTGGCACAGCAAGTTTCAGGCAAGTGGGATTCAAGTGATCCTCTCATGGCGGCTTACAGACGAGAAGTGGAAGCAGTGGCTGGATATTTCAAAGGGTATCAAGTGGACCACATAGACCGGCGAAAGAATGAAGCGGCTGATGCTTTAAGCCGGCTGGGTTCTCAACGTAAACCGGTACCACCAAATACTTTTTTGGATGAGCTGCACAGTCCATCAGTACAAGTACCATCCGAGGAAGACCTGGCTGTCCCTGATCCGGAGGCACAGTTAGTTGCAGCACTTCATGTTATTCCGGATTGGACGCTGCCCTATTTGGCGTATCTGAGCCAAGGAGAGCTGCCGGATGATGAAATAGAGGCACGACAGATAGTCCGGCATTCTAAATCCATGACAATTGCAAACGGGGAACTTCATCATCGCAGCGTCTCTGGAGCATTTCAGCGGTGTGTATCAGCCGAGGAAGGTTGTGAGATTCTTCGCGAGATCCATGAAGGGGATTGTGGTCATCATGCCGGTTCAAAATCATTGGTGGCTAAGGCTTTTCGACATGGTTTCTATTGGTTAACAGCTCATGCTGATGCGGCGGATCTAGTCGGGAAGTGTGATGCTTGTCAGAAGTTTTCGCGACGGGCTCTTGTTCCGGCATAAGAGCTCCGGATGATACCAATAACTTGGCCGTTCGCGACTTGGGGGCTTGATATGGTTGGACCCTTTAAGCGATCCCAAGATCAGAAAACTCATCTACTAGTGGCGGTGGATAAGTTTACAAAGTGGATTGAGGCAGAGCCTGTGAGCAAGTGTGATGCAGCCACAGCGGTCAAATTCATCAAAAAGGTAATTTTTCCGGTTTGGCTTTCCACACAGCATCATCACAGACAACGGCACCAATTTATCTAAGGGTGAGATGGGAGAATTTTGTCAACGAGAACATATTCGCCTAGACGTATCTTCTGTGGCCCACCCTCAAACCAATGGTCAAGCTGAAAGAGCAAACCAGGTGATTTTGCGAGGTATCAAACCCCGGCTTATGACTCCCTTGCAAAGAACCCCAGGATGTTAGGTTGAGGAATTACCGTCTGTCCTTTGGAGTATCAACACTACGCCAAACCGGTCCACAGGTTATACACCTTTCTTTATGGTATATGGTGTTGAAGCGGTCCTTCCAAGTGATATCCGTCATGATTCACCAAGGGTGACAGCCTATGTTGAAGCGGCCAACGAGCAGGCGAGACAGAACAGTTTAGACCGGCTGGATGAAGAGCGTGATATAGCAGCAGCACGATCTGCGATTTATCAACAAGACTTGCGCAGGTATCACAGCCGCCGGATCAGGAGCAGGACATTCCAGGAGGGAGATTTAGTACTCCGGCTCATCCAAGACCAAACAGATATGCACAAGTTATCCCCGCCTTGGGAAGGGCCCTTTGTGGTCAGCAAGAATCTGCACAACGGTTCATACTACCTGGTGGATGTTCGAGAACACAAGGACTCACGGACATCGGAAGAGGAGACAAACAGGCCATGGAACATCGCCCTCTTACGGCCCTATAATACCTGAGCCATGAGCTCCACTGTATCCTATGTATATATTATGATTAATGAATAAACCGGCACCCTCGGTAAACCGGGGGCTCAGCCTTTTTTCCAATACAAATATCTTATGAGGACAACCATACATGTATTACCATATGTTATATTTCAAATAGATCGATCGGTTTAAACTGATTTTGCAGAACATATGCACTCAGAAGCAATAAACTCCCTGAAGAGCGTAAGGTCACATCCGGCTCAAAGAGGACGCTTCATGAAAACCTCCGGATGGTAATCCATCCAGTGATTGGTTCAAGATTCACCCATGGCTTCATGGAGCCATGGAGGCCCTCTGGACAGGCGACAACCATCCAGTGATTGGCTTATGTTTACCCATGGCTTCATGGAGCCATGGAGGCCCTCTGGATAGGCGACAGCCATCCAGTGATTGGCTTATGTTTACCCATGGCTTCATGGAGCCATGGAGGCCCTCTGGACAGGCGACATCCATCCAGTGATTGGCTTATGTTTACCCATGGCTTCATGGAGCCATGGAGGCCCTCTGGACAGGCGACAGCCATCCAGTGATTGGCTTATGTTTACCCATGGTTTCATGGAACCATGGAGGCCCTCTGGACAGGCGACAGCCACCGAGTGATTGGCTAAAAAAAATCTTATGGTTCCTATGGATGATTCAG
>LR738712.1:140381806-140491449 GCA_902687465.1 Secale cereale | reverse complement strand
AGAGCGTAAGGTCACATCCGGCTCAAAGAGGACGCTTCATGAAAACCTCCGGATGGTAATCCATCCAGTGATTGGTTCAAGATTCACCCATGGCTTCATGGAGCCATGGAGGCCCTCTGGACAGGCGACAACCATCCAGTGATTGGCTTATGTTTACCCATGGCTTCATGGAGCCATGGAGGCCCTCTGGATAGGCGACAGCCATCCAGTGATTGGCTTATGTTTACCCATGGCTTCATGGAGCCATGGAGGCCCTCTGGACAGGCGACATCCATCCAGTGATTGGCTTATGTTTACCCATGGCTTCATGGAGCCATGGAGGCCCTCTGGACAGGCGACAGCCATCCAGTGATTGGCTTATGTTTACCCATGGTTTCATGGAACCATGGAGGCCCTCTGGACAGGCGACAGCCACCGAGTGATTGGCTAAAAAAAATCTTATGGTTCCTATGGATGATTCAGCCACATCCATCGACCGGCCCTCTCGATGGTAAGTCCATTCCATTGATTGGCTGAACCTTGCTTTGAGCCTGGCAGCTCGTAAAAAGCCTCGACTACATGTTTTTATTTGCAAATTTGCATTTCTAATCTTTATGTGTTATGGTTTTTTAATCCGGAGTGGGACAATTCAAAAAATTGACCACACATCTACAAAGTTAAAAATCTGGGTCCTGAGCACCAGCATGAGTACAAAGTCTGGGTTATCAAACACCAGCAAGAGTTAATCCGGTGTTTATCATAATCCGGAACAATCACGATGCAGAAACAAAGTATGATCTCAACCGGCAGCTTCTGCAAGACCCAGAGTTATTATTGGGACTATCAAAATACTCCCTTCAGAAAGGCAAAATTCATCGGATTAAGAGTATCAAGTATACTTGATCTCAGGTATAAACTTATTTCTAATATAAGTATACACTTGTTTGATATATTGTGAGAACAATTTAATGGGTCCAGCGATAAAACTGTTAGGATGTATTTTCAGTATTGTCTATGCAGGAACAAATGATATGCAGGACACGCCATGTTAGAACAAATTGAAATTGACAATATTAAAGCAAGAAGTATCCGGATCAAAACGGACACAGTTTTCAGCTATCCTATTACAAGGCATAGCAAGCCTGACAGATTAAAGATTATCCGATAACATGGGACTGCAACTACAACAATAAGCTATGAGCTATGCTCCTTCCTGCTGAGACGGATGGGCATCAACTTGATCCGGAGTCTCCTCTTCATCTTGAAGCGGCTGGAAGTCCGGAACACACCAGTCGATTTTCGTTAAGGCACGGAAGTACATCTCTTCATTGATGAGTTCAGACGGTTCGATATCTGGAGCGAAGGTATGAGGGCGCACTGGTGGGATTAGATTGACGGTATCATAAACCGACCGCTCCACCCGCTCGTTCTGCAAGTCATACCCCGGATGATACCTGGATAAATCGGATTCGGCTCCAAGTTTGCTGGCGAGAGGACGCATCTCCTTCGTCAAGGCATGGAGGTCCTTTGCAGTAAAAGTTGATCCGTCTTCTTTAGTATCGGGATACCCACTCAAGGCTTCTTCCGGATCAAAATCCAAGACCCAGGCTTTAGCCCTGGTAAGTGCCATGAGAGCACCGGCTCGAGCAGCAGATTTCTTAACTTCCTCCAAACGCACTGGCAAAACAGACAGCTTTTCTAACGTGCCTTGGATGGTAGTGGGGGCCAGTTTATTGAATGATGTTGCACTTATGATCCTCTGAGCGCCGGAATACAGCTGCTCGACGAAAGTGTAACATGCCTTAAGTTTTTTCCGTAAGTCATCCCCAAGATGGGTGACACGGCGCCCTGCATATGAGTATCACAGTTAGACCGGCACGGCTGGAAGATTACAAGGATGAAAGCAGGGATGCAGATTAAATACTTACCAAAGACTGCAGAAGTCATCAACTCTATTTGCCGCTTTAAACCGGTTAACTCTTCAGTCACCGGATTAAGTGCTTCTTCAGCATCTTTGGCCCTTTTCTCCAGATCTTTCTTCTGAACCTCAAAGGCGGTTCGCTCTTCCTCAAAGAATTTCTTCAGCTGTTCAACAGTCTTCAAACTCAGCTTCAGATCTTTCTTGGCTTTAGAAGCAGCAGCCTCTGTTTCAGCAAGTCGGCTCCGGAGTTCATTGATTTCGTCAGCACTCCGGCTTAAATCAGCCTGCAAGGATGATCAAGTAATAAGCGGAAATAATTCAAAGACAAAGTCTCAAGCACACAAACAAGTTGTCTACTTGACACTTGGGGGCTAATGGGCAATTGAAGTGTTAAACAACAGCGATTCAAAGACAAAGTATCAAGCATACAAACAAGTTGTCTACTTGATACTTGGGGACTAATGGATAATTGAAGTATCAAAGAAAAAGTCAAGCAAGTCCCAGGTACATAAACCGAGTTATGCCCCTGGCACTTGGGGGCTAATGTAAGATCATTTGATTAATCAGGAAGTACCGGTTCACCTTCTAAACACAGCTAAACCGGAACTTGGGGGCTGATACGATATGGACAGAAGTACATTGAAAGTTAAAAGAAGATACAAGGGATTACCTCATACTTGTCCTTCATCATGTTAATCAGGCCCGCTTCATAGTCTCGACCAGTGTGGAGCCGGTTTAAGTACCCGGAATAGAGCTCCTGGGCACTCATGTCAGCAAAGCTGGACAGTTCGGTACTCCACATACCCTTTTCTTTATACACCTTCTCCGCTTTAGCCGTATGTTTGCCTAAGGCAGTGGGCTCAGCGGGAGCAGTATAAGCTGTATGAGTTATCTCCACATCCGGAGAAGCAGTAGTTGGTGGTGGGGTTGCAGTATGAACCGGACTGGCCGGAGCCGGATTGGTCCGAGGAGTATTGACCCGGGCAGGACCGGACGGTTCATGAATGTCCTCAGCATTGGGATTCTCAGGCATAGTAGTGCGATCTGCAGGAGCAGGGTCTTCAAGTGGAATTGTACGTTCGCCTTCCGGAGGGACAGTTGAGTCCGGTTCAGCCGCCGGATCATCAACAACAGTCTCAGCAGTTGGTTGGTTGGCCTTTGGTTTTTTACTAGGCTTTGGCTTGCTGAAGGAAATTGGAGAAACAAGTTAGAACTGTAAGACAAAGTGCAATCATAAACCGGATAAATTTAAAAGACTTACCCTGGGACAGTTTTGAGGGGTGGAAGTTGTGTGGCGGTTGATTCGCCGGAAGAAGATAACGAAGTATCCTAATAATCAGGGTCAGACGGTTTAAGAGGTTTTCGTATAAGCCCGGCCTTGGGATGAAGAAGGGTTGGAGAGAGTATAACCTCAGAGCGGCGTCTCCGGGCCGGTGTAAGGGATATTCCGGATGTTTCTACTGCAAGGCCGCTGTGACGGGTGGTCCGGCGAAGAGCTTCGTGTTGCTGTTTCTTCAAAGAAAAATTAGGATCCAATTGAGCATACGGGTGAGAAAATTGATATTTCCGGACTGTCCAACGACTTTTTTGGGGAAGTGGTTCTGAATCGGAAGAAAGGATAGTTACCTCAATTTCAGCCGGCTTATCTCCTTCAGCCAACTCCTGTGAAAAGTTATCATTAGATACAGATATGGGTAAAAATGAGCAAGTTAAAAGCCGGATTAATTCATACCTCAGAGTCCGGATCGTCGTCCTCAGCATGAGAACCAGAGCCACCAGCCGCTTTTCTCTTTTTGGAAGCGAAGGTTTTCCGGCGTGGCAGTTTTCCGGATTTCTCCTGAGGCTTCCTTTTCCAGAAAGGATCATTGGCCTGTTCAATAGGTAAAGGATAAATTCAAAGGACCATTTAAAAGAACGGATTACAGGCATATGAAAGAAAGTAAGACATACCGCAGGCAGCTTATTTTTCTTGTAGTATGGAGCCAGTCCGGTTTGGCTGCATTCTTCTAAAGTGATGTTAAGCATTTTCTTGGCGGACTCAGTGACTTCTGACTCAGAAAGTTTGTCCTTAGTAAAACGTTCAGGATCATCCGGTTTACCAGAGTATTGGCACATCAAGCTTGAACGCAGGCTCAGAGGAAGGATACTCCAAGAGAGCCAGCAGCGCATGAAATCCACGCCGGTTAAGCCATTTGCCATAAAAGCTTTCAACTTGGAAAGTTGGGAGGCAAACCGGGGCCGCTCTGAAGAGCTGAGGCGCTGTGGCAAGGGGTGGTCCTCCAGAAGACGGTGCTCGCGATAACCCGGCAATGGGTTTTCCCCCGCAGGTGAAGTATCAATACAGTAAAACCAAGATTTATTCCAATCCTTGGGATGTGTGTGTAGAGCGGCATGAGGAAAGACTGCATCCTTCCTTTTCTGAATACTGACCCCGCCTAGTTCCTGATGCGGTCCACTAGTAAATTCAGTCCGCCGGTTTAGGTGAAAGAAATCCCGGAACAAGTCAACTGACGGTTCTTCTTGCAAATACACCTCGGAAAACACTTGGAAATCACAGATGTTGGAAACAGAGTTGGGACCTATGTCCTGAGGATGAAGCTGGAAGGCAGCAAGTACATCCCGGAAAAACTTCGAACCGGGAGGAGTAAAACCCCGAGCAATATGGTCAAAGAAGACAATAACCTCCCCCTCTTTGGGAGTAGGAGGACATTCATCTCCAGGAGCCCGCCACTTTAAAACGGATTGAGGGCCTAGAGTGCCAATTGACACAGCTGCGGCCAAATCTTCTTCCATAATAGTGGAAGGAACCCAGTTGCAAGAGACAAACTGTTTGGCCATAGCGACAGATGAAACAAGTGCTGAAAAGGTAAAGTGTAAAATCAGATTATTCGAGTACAGCGGCATAGACCGGAAGACACATGCAAGGGTCACGCTACGGTTTAGACAAGGGACTAATGATATAGCTAACTCGGCAATAAACAGGGAGCTGTGTTACTACCGGTTCATGACAGTAAACCTGAGAGAGCTAAACCGTCGCGTTCATCGTTAATTTTTTTACAAGAACAGTGTATGACAGTTTAAACCGGAGCACACTTGACAGATCTACAAAGGAGAAGAAACAAGTTTTCATAGACAGATAAAGTAGAACAGATCTGAGCGTCCAAGAAAAGGAAAAACAAATGCAAGAATATTACGGGAAGAACCACAAGGGTTTCATATAGAGCGGATAATCTACAGGTTAAGATCTGAAGCATATATCGGCGGAACTAAAGCAAGTCTAAAAAGAAAGAATCAAAGGTTGAAATTTCGGTGAAACTTGGCATCTACGATGAACAGATGAAACTACCGCTGAAGCTTAATGGCGGAGGTATGAAGAAGAACCCTAGAGGTTACGGATGTACAGTGAGGAAGAAGATAAAATACCTGAGAAGTGGCGGCGGAGTCTTTTCTGGTCAAGCTCAGGTCGATGCAGCGGCCGGTAAAGACGTAAATTTAGCGGTCGACGGCGGCGGCTTGAGCTCGGGCAGCGATGGAGCTTTGAGTTCGGGCGACGGAGGAGGAAGAAAGAGCGGAAGAAGATAATGAATGAGGACAGCGGTATTTATAGAAGAGAGGCAGATCCGAAGCGACAAGTGCGGGATTCGAGGAGGCGAAGGATTGGATAAAGATTCTCTGTCGCCTCGATTTTCGGAACAACCCTTAAACAAAGCCGATGAACAGCTCACGACGTTAAATGCGGAAGTGATGTCACAGTCAGATTAAGTGATTTTCGAGGATGACGTCAGGGCCGGTTTACAAAAATGAGAAGACACAAGAAGGAAAAATGCAAGATAGGGGAGATTGATGTGAACAAGTTCAAATCATTCTGGGGCCTAATGTCAGGGATATTACTAGCAGGTATAAACCGGCTAGTATAAACCGGATTATTGTAAATATATGTGATTGTAATATTTAGTAGAGGCTACGACCCATGAGATCTTAGGCCCATGTATAGAGTTATGGTTTGTAAACCGCCCGATGATGTAACTTCAGAGATAAGGAAGGAAAGAGCAGAGACCGAGGCGGACACGAGTATGAGCCGGCCTCGGGACTCTGTAAACAGGACCAGGCGTCACCTCTATATAAAGGGACGATCCGGCGATGGTTCAGGGACAGGCAAGAAACAACCCGTCGAGACAGGCAAGCAAACTGCTCCCTGTTCATCGACGCCCAAGCAATACCAAACCAAACTAGACGTAGGCTTTTACCTTCATCGAAGGGCCTGAACTAGTATAAACCCTCTGTGTCCTTTGTGTGCTTTTAACCCCTTCAAGCTAACCTGTGCGATGGTTCCATCATCAAGTCCGTTAAACCGGACATCTGCCGTGTTATTTCCACGACACTACCCATGGCCACCTTTTGATGAGAGTAACTCTTTATCCCATACAATGTTTAATTTCCCTTTTAGTTTACCGAAGGATGAATGCTATGATGATTGCTATGATCTTGTTGACTCCTTTGAAATATCCCTTTTTGATGATGCTTGTTATGCTTGTGGCCAAGATGCCAATATGAATTATGCTTATGGAGATGAACTTTCTATAGTTCCATTTGTTAAGAATGAAATTGTTTCTATTGCACCCACACATGATAGTCCTATTATCTATTTGAATTCTCCCAACTACACTATATCAGAGAAGTTTGCATTTATTAAGGATTACACTGATGGGTTGCAATTTTCCGTTGCACATGATGATTTTGATGAGTATAATATGCATGTCCTTGCTGCTCATACTTGCAATTATTATGAGAGAGGAACTACATCTCCGCCTCTCTATGTTTCCAACACGATGAAATTGCAAGAAACTGCTTATACTATGCATTGGCCTTTACTTGATGTGCATGAATTGTTCTTTTGTGACATGCCGATGCATAGGAAGAGAGTTAGACTTCGTCATTGCATGATATATGTTGCTTTGTGCTCACTACTAAATGCAAAATCATTGCTAATTAAAATTGGCTTTGATATACCTTGGGATCCGGGTGGATTCATTACTTGAACACTATATGCCTAGCTTAATGGCTTTAAAGAAAGCGCTGCCAGGGAGACAACCCTGAAGTTTTAGAGAGTCATTTATTTCTGCTGAGTGCTTTTAAAAAGTTTAAAAACAAAAAAAAAATTGAGGGGAACATAAAACTTCACAAAAAGGAAAGGGAAAGCGAGATAGATGAGCATTGTTGAAGTGGGGAAGCTCCTTAAACTTGTTCATGCCCATGGAAACTTTGCAAATCTTGAATTACAGAAACTTTTCAACAAAAATAACTATCCCCTTGTACAAATCCATTGTATTACAAAAATTATGTGCCAAGACTTTCCTTTAGGATGATGAGATTGCTTGTTGGTTTATGCGGTGCAAAAACAGAAACTTTGGCTGTAGTCCGCGATTTTTCTTGTTTTGATGGTACGTCGAAAGTTTCTCAAACTTTTTGCATGGTCTTGTTATACAAATTTTTTATTTGGTCCTAAGTTTTCAAAATATTAAGAGTTACAGAAGTATGGTGAATGTTCAAATCTTTACAGACAATCATGTTTTCACAGATTGTTGTTATATCTTCATTATTTGCGTATGTTTGAATTCTTGTTGAAGCCTCCTTGACTTGGGGCCAAAGAGTTGTGATATCATATAGTGGGTAATGTTTGATTATAATTATACAATAATGTTAGAGCAGTACATGATGATATTTCATTGATCATATGCACTAACCCCGCTAAAAGTTTGGTTTTATTTTGTGTGGATGAAGTGTTCAAAGATCGAGGAGGTCTCAATGTGAGGAGAAGGAGGAGAGGCAAGATACTCAAGCTTGGGGATGCCCAAGGCACCCCAAGTAAATACTCAAGGAGACTCAAGCGTCTAAGCTTGGGGATGCTCTGAAAGGCATCCCATCTTTCTTCAACAAGTATCAGTATGTTTTCAGATTCGTTTCGTTCACATGATATGAGTAAATTCTTGGAGCGTCGTGTGCTTTTTATTTTTATTTTAATGATGCACCATGCTGGTATGAGATAGTCCTTGGCCAATTTGTAGAATGCTCTTTGCACTTCACTTATACCTTTTAAGTATGGCTTTATAGAATGCTTCATGTGCTTCACTTATATCATTTGAAGTTTGGATTGCGTGTTTCTCTTCACGTAGAAATCTGATGTTCGTAGAATGCTCTTTTGCTTCACTTATATTTGTTAGAGCATGGTGTTTTTAGAAAGAATTAAACTCTCATGCTTCACTTATATCTATTTATAGAGTCAACATGAATTGGTCAATTGCATGGTTAGTCACAAAATCCTACATAAAACTTGTGGATCACTGAATATGATATGTTTGATTCCTTGCAACAGTTTTGCGATATAGAGATGATAATATGTGGGAGCTACTAGTGGATGATCATGTTTTGTAAGATATTTGTGTTCAGATTTGTGATTCCCGAAGCATGCACGTATAGTCTCTTGTTATGTCGGGAAGTTGGAGCACAGTTTATCCTTGATTGTCTATCTTTGTGTGAAGGCCGGGGGCGCGCGATGGTTAACTCCTACCAACCTCCCCCTAGGAGCATGCGTAGTATTACTTTGCTTCGAGGTCTAATAAACTTTTGCAATAAGCATGTGAATTCTTTATGACTAATGTGAGTTCATGGATTATACACACTCTCACCCTTCCACCATTGCTAACCTCTATAGTGACGCGCAACTTTCGCCGGTGCTTAAACCTTATTATACCTTCCTCAAAATAGCCACCATACCTACCTATTATGGCATTTCCATAGCCATTCCGAGATATATTGCTATGCTCTTCCATCATATAGTTGACTTGAGCATTCATTTTCATATGGCTTTGCATGATTGTAAGACAGCTAGCACGATATTTTCATGGCTTGCCATTTGTTGATATCTTTGCGATGTTCTAGGTATTGAGTTGTAATTTTCATTTCTTTTGAGTTATAAGTAAATAGAAGTGTGATGATCATCATTATCCATTAATAGATCTTGTCCCAGTGAGGAAAGGGTGATGGAGACCATGATTCCCCCACAAGTCAGGATGAGACTCCGGACAAATATTAAAAAAATGAAAAAAAAGTGACGCCAAAAAGAGCCCAAGAAAAATTAAAAAAGAAAAAAGAAAAAGAAAAAAATGAGAGAAAAGAGAGAAGGGGCATGCAATTCCACACTTGTGCTTCAAAGTACCACCATGTTTTTCATATAAAGAGTCTCCTATGTTGTCACTTTCATATACTAGTGGGAATTTTTCGTAGTAGAGTTTGATGCATACCCACTTAGTTTCATATTGAGCTTTCACACACTTATATTTCTTAGTGCATCCATTGCATGGTAATCCCTCACTACAAAAAAAGACACATCCGTGACATTTTGGGCCAAACGAAACTTTTTTCTTTCATGATTATCGCACTTCTTTGACAATAATTGTGACAAAAACCCATATCATAATAGATGTGGTGGGATCCTACTTCTATATCAAAAAATAATGATAGAAAATGGGCTTTTCATCCTGGGCGGGCCGGAGACGCAGCTGCATGACATTGTTTGGGCCGTCCATGACGGTAAAAATTGTGGTAGAAGCGAGGGCGAGGAAATTTTTGGGGAGTTCTTGATTAGGGTTGGTGGTCGGGGCGGAGAGATGCACGGAGGTTTGCGCGTTTCTCTCGTACACGTCACGTGTATGTGCAAGGCGTTGGCCCCTAACTGAACCCGAGCGAGCAGGCATTCGCCTACTGAACCTGAGCAATTGCATTGTAGGCTACGTGTTAGTGAACCCGAGCGATCGATCGATATGGCTGTTAACTGAACCCTATTGAGCGATTCCTTCGCTACGCTGCTAAGTGAAGATGATTGAATCTGCTGCCTCTTGATGAACAGTGAGCATTGTTGTGGGTTGGATGAACAGTTCCCAGTGGGGGATTGGATGAACAGGACCCCGTGGTAGTAGCCAGAGGCCGTTGCCGCTGGATGAACAGGACCCCGTGGAGGGCTGGTTGAACAGTAGCCGGTGGAGGGCTGGGTGAACAGTAGCCGGTGAAGGGGTGGTGGAGGCTAGATGAACAGGAGCCCATGGAGGGTTGGGTGAACAGTAGCCGATGGAGGGCTGGTAGGATGAACAGGACCCTGTGGAGGGCTGGATGAACAGAATCCCCGTGGAGGGTTGGTTGAACAGTAGCCGGTGGAGGCAGAGGAAGACGCGGTGGATGAACAGTGCAGGTGGAGGGTGGAGGAAGTCGACGTTGGGTGAATAGTAGCCCGTGGAGTCCCGTTTTGTTGTACGCCACACCCCTCCATGTGAACAGGACCCCCGTTTCGACCGCAGCGCTCCAACACCAGTCCGTTTACTCTATTTTGCGGTACGCCAAACCCCTCCCGATGAACAGGATCCCGTTTCGACCGTAGCCGGTCGAGCAGAAGGTCGTTTCCTCTGTTTTTCCATACACCAGACCCTTCCTGATGAACAGGACCCTGTTTCGACCGTACACGCTCCAGCAGAAGGCCGTTTCCCTCCGTTTTGCTGTACGCCACCCCAGGTTTCGGCTGTTCCGTCCAACCCGGTTGGCTACCGAGGAACACGACGTTGTTTCTCCGTTCTGACCCCGCCGGTTGGCTGTCGATGAACATGACACCGTTGCTGTCGTCCGCTGCCTCTCCACCCTGGTCGTACGTATGCGCGACTACGCGTTCGAGACTCCGCCCGTATGTACGTACGTAGCCATGCTTTTTGCCCTGTGGCTGTACGTACGTGTACACGGTTTCGAAGGGACTCCCTGAACTGCTCTGTCGGGGGCTCTACTACTACACGTGCCGCTGCTTGCTCGACCATGGTTCATCGTTGCAGAGAGACCGATCGACCAGTATGTACATACACATTTGCGACCAGAATGACAATGCTACGTACGCTTCGACCAGGTGGGTCTCGACTATCAGAGAATATAAGGAGGCACTTCCTTACGTGCAAATTTATTGATGGTGGGTCCTAGCAGTCAGGGGGGAGAATCATTTTTTGCCCATAATATGGACGCACTTCCTTGCATGCAAAGATGTAGCTGGTGGGTCCCAACTGTCAGAGGGGAAACATTTTTTTCGAGGCCCTTCTGGTAGGTCCCGCTGTCAGGTGGAGGAATCATTACTTTGCGCGTAATAAGGAGGCACTTCCTTGCTGCCGCCATGGACCCACTTGTCAGCCTCTCCACGTATAGTCCTCTTCCGATGGAAGTCCTTTCTTGACCATGTTGACCATGCCGCGCGGACAGCACCAGGCGGTGGACGACGATGAGGCAGGGAAGGACGCGGAGCCTGGGAACACGCAGAGAGTAGTACGAGGGTTGACTAGTTCGATTGCGGTGTGAGGCTAAGAATAACAGGGGGTGTGGGTGAGTAGAAAGATGGCCAGGCCAGCGGTAGGAGTAGTAGGGGCGATGAGTTCTGCGCGGCAGCATAGCCGACCACGGGAGGCAGGATCATGCAGGAACAGGCGGTCCCACCGGCACTGGATTTGGCTGCTGGAGCAAGAAGATCAGAGATTGAAGAAGCACGACGGCCGCTGGATTGGCATCCAACGGTCACGTCTGCTAGAATTGTTTGTTGATGTATATAATAAATAAAAAATCTTGCATACACGTCAACTTAATGGGCCCACAAGTCATACCATTCCCTATTTTTTAGTAATTTAGAGCTCATTGCAACTTCTTATGCAATTTATTGCAGTCCGTTTTTTGTTGGCCAGGGCGAGGGTTAAAAATTTGAACGAAATTTCGCATATTTCGGTGGGGTCCAAACAATTTTTAATACCAAAATGTCGAGCCATATTTAAAGTACTTTGAAGATATATTTAAATTAGGTTAAAGCCTAATGAAATTGGAATTTGAAAATGTGAAAATATTCAGAAATTTGAAAGTAATTGCCAATGTGTCGTCCCTTTTTATATTTACAGCCCATTTCATATTACTTTCAAGATTTGTAGCCGTCTTGAAAGAGTTGCAGCCCAGCAGGGCATAGAAAAATAAGTAGGCCTGGACTGAATATTCTCCAGGAAAAAAACTAGGCTCATTTTCACAAAGAAAAAATAGTTGGCTGGTCATGTGGTGAACGTAAAATAGAAGCCTGGGCTAGACGGGCCACAGCCAAGTTGAAACCCCGCTCCGTCTGAACAATAACAGAAGAAAATACTGCTCGAGCAGCTATGTCCCAGGTGTCAGCCAATCTTTTGTTGTTCTCTTTTCTATTGACTATACGCTCACAATGTCGTGGGTCCCAGATGCCAGCAAACCACTAGGACGAAACATTTTCTTTTTCTATACACTGACAATGGAGTAACAAAAAATGAGAAACTTGCTTGCGTGCGGCCATGGACATAGTGGGCCCCTAGTGTCATCCTCTCTCCATGGTGGGCCCCTAGTGCCATTATCTCCATGTAGACAACGCGAGAGGGCGGCGCTGCGGCGGGCGCACCAAAGCGTGCGGAGGACGACGGCGAGGCCTCGGACATAGGTGTTAACGATTTAGGAGACGGTGGGTTGGCGATGCGTGCGCTGAGGCGCAACCAACAGTGGGAGGCGGAAGCAGGCGGCCCCACCGACGCTTGGTTTGGTTTTGACGGCTGGAGGAAGAGGAGACTGAAGAAACACGACATACTGTAAAACCAACAGGAGTACTTAACAACCTAAACTGAAACCAGCAGGGGCACTTAACAACCATAGCTGAAAGTTGTATGAGTACTTATACAGGTTCAACCGTACAAAGCACACCTCGAACAGTGCTACTTTGCCTACTGTTAACCAAGGGTGAGGCCACCAAGCCCTAGGACAAGGCCCATGCACCACCCCGCGCATCCACAAATTTCTGAAAGCGGCTTCATCTCGCAATGTGGTCAATAAACAGGATATTCACTTTAGAGCCATGGAAAAGCATGAGCATAACCTTCTAACCTATTCTCGAAGATGGACGGGCCTTCATTACTTGAGACCACCGATGAATTCCTATCTTTTAACCTCCAATGGAAATGGAGTAGGTCGACATAAACATCATGTTGTGACCAAGCGCAAGTCTAACCCGACCATGGCCAGGCATCTGTATAGGAACAATAGAACTGGGCAGTTTCTCTTTCAAGAAGATCACAGATGTAAAACTGTGTATAAGCAAGAGTTTATGAACAACATATATAACAAAAAACAGCTCATACCATAAGTTTCTTGACACAGTTGGACCTGTTCAACTGTGCACCAGTGGCACACATATCCCACGTGGCCTTTCACCATTGAAACACCCCACAAGGACCTCAAGACGATCAATAAAGTGTAGGGACTGGTGGATGTCGTTCAGGTCAACTTGAGTGCCATCAGTAACAATCAAGTTCTTATAAAATAACAAACGAGTAGTGTGTTGAACTTGGTAATAACCTACACGTGCCAACAATTATAAGAAATATTAGTTAGAGGTAGCATCTTCGTGAGAGAAGGGAATCACAAATTGTTGCTAGTTCTAAAGTCAAATTGTGATTAGTTAGGCAGAATAGGTGGATTAAGAAGTAATCGAGGCAACATGCAAGAACCAGATACAAAATAAACATGGATGAACTACTGGAACGACTTCGTGGTAGGATATCACAATGAAGATGAGACCAGGTTCTGCTATTTCCATCAACATTTGTGCGCCAACTTTCAGTCTGTAACACTTGAGAAAGTTTATCGAAGTTCGGCCATAAAAAAAGTAGCGATCTTCTTGGTTCATGAACCCAACTGCGAACTTATATCCATGGCATGTCTTCAGTGTGACCATTAAACTGGTGTATTCAGTTATGGAAAGGTCGGCCATCTTGAGTGCTTGTGTTCTGGCTGAGCAAGGAATGCACTACAGGAAAAAAATATGAGAACACAATTTATCCAGATCTAGAAATAATTTCCTCTTTCACGTCAGTGTTGACTATGGTACTAGTACCTTTTATTCAAATATAGCAATCCAAATTTCTAAATTAGCCGACAACATGTTCCAAAATCCCAACACTCCCAGATAGAAAAGAAGATTCTAGGAACATACTGTGCGCGTTTCAAAATCCTGTGTTAGGATGAGAAGGAACAAGTCTGGTGTCTCGCTGAAGGCGCAGAAACCTGTAGGGTCCTCCCACTTTGGGCACTGCAAATGAAACACACTAGATTCAGTAGGAAGAAAAATGCATCAATGGCGGCGGTTGCCATCCTAGGATTACTAGCGACCAAGGGACTTGGATTTATCGGGGATGGATGAAGAATTCGTACCTGGTTCTTCATGAGAAAACCCTACGCAATCGCCGCGCGGAGGTTTTCTCTGAACAAGCAGACGAGGGAGAAGGGGATTCAGGCCTAGTGAAATATTGCTGCTTCGTCCGTCCAGCTTACTGCTACTGCTGGAAAGGTGGGGGTTTTTGTGATTTAACAGCTCATTGGGCATTACTGCGGCGCTACGACCGGGGTGAGTCTACCGTGCAGTTGTGCACTCTAATTTGGTGCATGGCACGTGGACCCCATTGCCGGATGCCCCGCATATCAGTGAAAGGAAGTAGAAAGGCAGGAGTAACTAGTTACACATAAATATATTGCAAGCGATTGGAACGCCGCTGGTTTTGGATGCTGTTGCAAGGCGAATACAGAAAATCTAATAAAGCACGGCAGCTATTAGAATGAAATCGAGCGATAGTTCCCAACCAGCAATCAGAGTTGCAATTCTTTCAAGATATCCTACATGATAAATAATATGGTCGTACTACTTATACATACAGGACACTTGTTTCACCATGCCATATTATTACATCAAAAGCTCTCGGAGGAAAGATTAGTTCGGCAGTGGTGTGCTGCTACTGAAGAATTTCAAAGTTGATTAGGACCAGCTCTCCTTGCTGAAAAAGTTCGATTTTGACATCACCCCAACCGCAAGATTTGATAGAGTTTTGAACCTTGACCATTTATGACCCACAAGTGTAGGGGATCTACCGTAGTCCTTTCGATAAGTAAGAGTGTCGAACCCAATGAGGAGCAGAAGAAAATGATAGGCAGTTTTCAGTAAGGTATTCTCTGCAAGCACTGAAATTATAGGTAACAGATAGTTTTGTGATAAGATAATTGGTAGCAAGTGATAAATGGTAAAAGTGAATAAGGTGCAGCAAGGTGGCCCAATCCTTTTTGTAGCAAAGGACAAGCCTAGACAAACTCCTATGCAAGGTAAAGCGCTCCCGAGGACATATGGGAATTATCGTCAAGCTAGTTTTCATCACGATCATCTGATTCGCGTTCGGTACTTTGATAATTTGGTATGTGGGTGGACCGGTGCTTGGGTGCTGCCCTTACTTTGACAAGCCTCCCACTTATGATTAACCTATAATGCAAGAATCTACAACTACAAAAGAAGTATTAAGGTAAACCTAACCATAGCCTGAAACATATGGATCCAAATCAGCCCCTTACGAAGCAACGCATAAACTAGGGTTTAAGCTTCTGTCACTCTAGCAACCCATCATCTACTTATTACTTCCCAATGCCTTCCTCTAGGCCCAAATAATGGTGAAGTGTCATGTAGTCGACGTTCACATGACACCACTAGAGGAGAGACAACGAACATCTCATCAATATATCGAACGAAGACCAAACTCACATGACTACTGGTAGCAAGACTTCTCCCATGTCCTCAGGAACAAAAGCAACTACTCACAAGACATAATATTGTTCATGATCAGAGGGGTATTCATATGCATAATGGATCTGAACATATGATCTTCCACCAAATAAACCAACTAGCATCAACTACAAGGAGTAATCAACACTACTAGCAACCCACAGGTACCAATCTGAGGTTTGGGTACAAAGATTGGATACAAGAGATGAACTAGGGTTTGAGAGGAGATGGTGCTGGTGAAGATGTTGATGAATATAGCTCTCCCCAAGAAGGGAGAGTTGTTGGTGATGACGGCGGTGACGGTTTCCCCCTCCCGGAGGGAAGTATCCCCGGCAGAACAGCTCTGCAGGAGCCCTAGATTGGTTTCCGCCTCGGTTCCGCCTCGACACAGCGGCATCTGGTCCCGAAAGCTTCCCTCTGATTTTTTCCAGGTCAAAACGCTTCATATAGGATAAGATGGGCACCTGGGGCCCACCGGCTAGCCCTCGAGGCAGGGGGCGCGCCCTGGTAAGGGGGCGCGCCCCCACCCCCGAGGCCATGCCGTGGCCCCTCTCATGGATTTCTTCCGCCAGATATTTTTTATATTTTCCGAAAAAAATGTTCTGTGGAGTTTCGGGGCTTTTGGAGTTGTGCAGAATAGGTTTCCAGAGTTTGCTCCTTTTCCAGCCCAGAATTCCAGCTGCCGGCATGCCCCCTTCTTCATGTAAACCTTGCAAAATAAGAGGGAAAAGGCATAAGTATTGTGGCAAAGCATGTATGAACAACCCATAATGCAATAAATATCAACTTATGAGCATGATGCAAAATGGACATATCAACCATCCTTTAGAATCAATCATCATGCGACCATACTTTGTACTATGGTATATTGAGCAGGTTCATTCACACCAAGGCTGCGCATGGTAAGAAGAACTTGGCCACGGTCGCCCGGATTATTGAACGACTCCCTCATTGCTCTAGGAATTCTCTGTTTGCAAACAAGAAGACATACACAAACAGTTAGATCAACAAAGTGAATCATGTGAAACAACATGGAAAGAAAAAAGAACGAAGCACTTGGGCTGCAAATGCTTACCAAGAAGGTAGAGATGTCGGTTTTTGTAAGGACTTTGGTATATGCAGTGCGAACTGCAGCCTAGTCTATTGCCGATGCAAGTGTTGGTTCTGTTGCCGCTGCACGGGCTGTAGCAGATGCAAGTGCAACATGAAGTGTTGGTGCTGGTGCCGGAGCCATTGTTGCTGCCCGTGCGACTGGCAGTGTTGCTGCTGCTGCTGCCGGAGATCGTGCGCCTTGTGGAGCTGGTGCCGGTGCCGGAGCAGGTGCCCTTGTCAGTGCATGATCCTCCAATAGATCAGCCTGATCCGCTGATGTTGTCGGTGCCCAATCCTCTGCTTTATCAGACTGGGTTGTGGTCAATGTCAGTGCTAGAGCCAGTGCCGTCGGAGCATGTGCCGGTGCTCGATCGCATGTAGAAGGTGGTACCGATGTGCGAGACAACAGCTTTGTTCGCTAGGCTCTGTGACCTGGATCCAGCCTTTTTCTTCACTTATTTTAATCGCGAGAAGGACTAATGATGGCGTGTTTGTTAAAACAAACTGTAGTTCATCCAATGGCTTCAGATTGTACTTACACAACAGACTGATCCAATTGTGTCCAGTAATATAAGTGATGGATAGTGCCTTCGTTACTGACACGTCATAAGAAGTGAAACCTGCTAAAATAACCATCATAGAGCAAACCAAACAGTTTATTCTATAACGAATGTGACATGGCAAAACCTGCATCGTGAAATTGCAGCAAAAGTAAGAAAACATGACAGTAAATCAATAAGATTTACTTGATGTGACAAGAGTGAATCCTTATCAGGATATCACTATGTTCAAGTTCTAAATAGAAGGTTGATTGTCCAATTACGGGTGACATGCAGGGCCCCCACTTACTCCCACAAGCAGGACTGTCCAAATGTCGTGGCAACTCGTTTGGAGCGAACATCCATGGGACTGGAAATCCTCGTGGGTGCGATAAACCCTGCTATGCATATAGATAGTGTTGGGTAACCATCATTGATAAACCGCCCTCACAAAAATATGATCTGGATAATTCAAAATATACAGACCGAATTGAGTGGACAAACATTAACATAGAGTACTCTCAGGACTCACCACACAACAAAAGCGGCAGTACTATACATTACAGGGTTCACACACACAGATCAAGTACTACCTCTGTTCACTTTTATAAGTCCTTGAAGACATTTCAGACAGTGTGTAAATAGTCCATTTTCTTATGTCTGAAATGACTTACAAAAGTGAAGGGAGGGAGGACTTACTACAGACAAGCAAAGTTGCACTAATTAAACTCTGCAGACTATTTGTTGCCACCTACCTACGGGATGTACCCCACATAACTCACTAGGCCATGGACTTCGTGAGAGATTTCTACCGACATCATCACCATCTTGTCAACCTGGCAGAACCTAACAGAGTGGTCTTTCCACTCATAAACATGACCATGAAGACAGTCCGCATCAGATTTGTCGGGAAGCTTTACGAGAACCACACCCTTCGTAATCGAAGGCACAACTAGGAAATTGGTGTGGTGAAGTACACCCTCGAGAACATGCCTGACAAAAATGCTATAGGAAAACGCTTGTTCACCACACGTGGCGACAAGGACACAACAACTGGATAGCTAAGTAGTAGAACTCATCCTCAGGTCTTCCAGTTCACACGGCATGACTGTGAGAACTTCATGTCCACCACGGTCCCGGTTCTAATTCAAACATAAACCAAATATTTTATTACTACCTCCGTTCAGAAATATAAGATGATTTTCGATATTTGACTCCATATAAGACTACATATACGCACAGAAATGAGTGAACAAATACACTAGAACATGTCTTCAAAGGCATGCGAGTAGAGGGATTACTTGCAATATTCATAACACAAGTTACTAAGGCTACTATACTCTCTTCAAAGGCATGAGAGCTAAAATCTTGCATTTCCTACAGCTAGCATTGATGTTCATAAAGTAGTTGAAAGTAATCTATAAGAAATCAGTGTTATGTGCAAAAATCATGTGTATGTCAACCTCTCACATGTTTTGGTCAAAAGAGCAGTTTAGAACCATGATTTGGCACACAAAAATCACATGCAAGATCACCCAGGAAGTTGTACTACTAGTAATAGTCCTGCGTGTTAGATGAAAAAACATGATCAAGATCACCAAAAAGATTGTCAAGAAGAGATATTACCTAGACCGACTTAACGTAGAATCCCGGAGAGAAGGGCTTGGACGGGGCGATGACCTTGAGCTTGTGTGTGGTAGTCTCGGCAGGGTTCTTGCGCTTCTTCGTACTCTGAAGAAACCAAATATTTTATTACTACCTCTGAGGGAGTCTTGGATTAGGGGGTCCTCAGGTGGTCGGATCATTCATTATGGGCCGGACTGGTGGGCCGTGAAGATTATAGATGAAGATTACCTCCCGTATCCGGATAGGACTCCCCGTGTGTAAACTAGCAAGTTCAGAGTCCAGGTGTAGTACTTTCCTTCCTCTGCAAGATCATGTACAACCCTAGGTCCCTCCGGTGCATATATAAACCGGAGGGTTTATTCCGTAGAGACGACAGCAGAATCATAGCAATCTCATAGGCCAGACCTTTAGGGTTTGGCCATTATGATCTCGAGGTAGATCAACTCTTGTAACCCATATTCATCAAGATCAATCAAGCAAGAAGTAGGGTATTACCTCGATTGAGAGGGCCTGAACCTGGGTAGACATCGTGTCCCTTGTCTCCTGTTACCATAGATCCTCAGACGCATAGTTCGGGACCCCATACCCGAGATCTGCCAGTTTTGACACTGGAATTGGTGCTTTCATTGAGAGTTCCACTGTGTCATCGGCAGAAGGATCAATGGCTTGCTTCGTCACCAATGACGCCACCGCTGGTGGAGTTTTCCTCCCCGACCAGCTCTTCGTGTTTGGCGACTTCGTGCTTCGTGCCAACACTGAAAGCCACCTCGAGCATGTTGACAGCTATGCCCCTGGTCACCAGATCAGGTTGGGAAGCTTAAACTATGTCGCTGACGTCCGCGGAGATTTGATCTTAAACGGATTCTCACCCATGGTAGGTGCTCCCTGCCACCATGATGAAAACGAGTTAGATATGTCATCACACCCCGTACAAGGGGTAACGCTTGCAACGGCTCTGGCCTTAGAGCCGGAGCAGGTCACTTCATTCGAGGACGGGAAGATTAACCCTGCCACGGAGATTGCAAACTCAGCGGCGCTTGAGCCGCACACAGGCCCGGCCTTGAGCGGGACTTCCCTCATCGGATCTTCAGACTCGTTTCCATCTACAAGTTCCGAACTCTCTGAATCTGCATCTTTTGGGCTCGAGCGGCTGGTGCCGAACTCAGCCCTGCAGATATCCGAACACATACCCGACACTCGCCTTTAGACGAAGTGCTAGACTTACTGAAATATCTCTCCCTAGCGGGGGATTCCCATCTGAATTATGCCCAGTTCGAACTATTGGCTGAGGATAGGGAATTTCGCTTCCCACCCACCACCCACTTGGTAGCTACGGCCGAGGACTTAACCAACCTATTATATTATGCTTCCGAGGACATCAACGGGATGGACCACGATGCCGAAGTTGATCTAAGTACAAACCCGCCCGCAATCGGGCGATGGACAGCTACTTCTACATATGATGTATACATGGTGGACACACCCAACAAAGAGGAGGGCGACGGCGATATCAATCCAGAGCAGGACAAGCCCGTTGATGAACCTCCCAAACACCGGCATCAGAAGCGATCATCTCGATCCCGTAAAGGGAAATAGAGCAACACTGTCACTGAAGACAATAACGATCCGGAACAAGTCGATGACACCGTGGAGCCGGCGATAGAGCAGGACGAACGGGAGGATGGCGAACATAGTCCAAACGAGCCGCTGACCGATTACAGCAACGCGAATGACAGCAACTAACATGTCTCCGAAGAGGACATCAGTGTGGGAGACGAAGAATACATCGTCCCAGAAGAACCGCTCGAACAGAAGTGTTTCCAATAATAGCTTATTGCTACTGCACGGAGCCTAAAGAAGCAGAAGTAGTGGCTTAGAGCCGGACATGATATGCTCAAGGACAGATGGAATGACGTGCTAGACGCTGAAGAACTATACGCCTCTAAAGGCCAAAGGAAGAGCTATCCTACGCACAAACTGCTGGCCCAATTTGACGATGAGGTCAATTCTGCCGAAGTATGATCAGGCCGATCAACCAGACTGACCACCCCGTGGACGGGACAAAGTGGCTAGTAACGCCGTACACAAGCCCACACCTCCTAACCATAAATGCAAGGATACAGCGGCTCAGGCCCACAAATCCGACCTACGCCAAGACCTAAATAGAAAGGCTGGCCAGACTAGATCAATCTACGGACCAAGGGAACGTACACACACAAGGGGTGGTGGCTATCAAGCCAAATAGACCGGTCAAACTCCAATTCGGAGTCAACACCGAACACCAATACCGTTTGAACTATGCCACGAAATCACAAAATATAGGGGTGCCACACACCCTCTATGCTTCACTTATGAAGTGATGGATCATGAATTTCCAGAAGGGTTTAAACCCGTAAATATCGAGGCATACGATGGAAAGACAGATCCAGCAGTATGGATAGAAGACTTTATTCTTCACATACACATGGCTCAGGGAGATGATCTCCACGCCATTAAATACTTACCCCTCATGCTAAAAGGGCCAGCTCGGCACTGGCTGAATAGCCTCCCAGAGAACTCTTTAGGAAGCTGGGAAGAACTTGAGGACTCTTTTCGGGCCAACTTTTAGGGGACTTATGTCCGGCCCCCGGATGCTGATGATTTAAGTCATATAATCTAGCGACTCGGGGAGTCAGCCCGTAAGCATTGGAATCAGTTCTTAACTAAAAATAACCAGATTGTAGACTGTCTGGACGCCGAAGCCTTAGCAGCATTCAAACACAGTGTCCGGGATGAATGGCTGGCTAGACACCTCGGCCAGGAAAAGCCGAGAACAATGGCATCCCTAACCACACTCATGACCCGTTTGCATGGGCGAGGACATCTGGCTGGCTCGTACACGCAATAGTACCAGTGACCCTTGCACATCTGAAGTCATAGCGTAATAAGAATAAGCGTTGAAACAACAATGGAAACACAGAGGATACAACGGTAAACGCCGGATTCAGTGGCTCCAGGCCTGGTTAACGGAAGAAGCCATTTAAAGGCAACAGGGATAGTCCATCCAGCTTGGACAAGATACGAGATAGGTCTTGCCAGATCCATGGCACCCCTGATAAACCTGCAAATCACACCAACCGTAGTTGTTGGGTCTTCAAGCAGGCCGGCAAGCTAAACGCCAAACACAAGGGAAAAGGACCCGAGAGCGAAGACGAGGACGAACCTCGCCAGCCGAACAAAGAGGGGCAGAAAAAATTTCCATCGCAGGTAAAAACGGTGAACATGATCTACGTCACCCACATCCCCAAGAGGGAGCGCAAGCGCGCACTCCGGGACGTATATGCCGTCGAGCCTCTCGCCCCCAAGTTAACCCATGGTCGGCTTGCCCGATCACCTTTGATCGTATGGATCACCCAACAAGTATCCGTCACTGAGGTTCGGCAACCATAGTACTTGACCCCATAATAGACGGATACCATCTTACTCGGGTCCTTATGGACGGCGGCAGTAGTCTCAATCTGATATATCAGGACATTGTCCGCAAGATGGGGATCGACCCGTCAAGAATTTAGCCTAGCAGCACTACCTTTAAAGGAGTGATTCTAGGAGTAGAAGCCCGCTGCACAGGTTCATTAACATTGGAAGTCGTATTCGTTTCACACGATAACTTCTGAAGCAAAGAGTCAATCTTCGACATCGCTCCATTCAGAAGTGGCTATCACGCACTACTCAGAAGAACGGCCTTCGCCCGCTTCAACGCAGTCAAGCATTATGCCTACCTAAAGCTCAAAATGCCTGGACCACGTGGCGTTATCACAGTCAATGGAAACATGGAGCGTTCCCTCCGTATGGAGGAAGACACTGCGGCCCTAGCAGCCAAGGTCCAGAGCGGCTTATTCAAGCCGAACAGCTCATCAGTCGTCAAGACAATGGACACGGCTAAACATGCCCGGTCCGCACTAGAATGCGGTAGCTTAGAAGAACCTGAGCTCGATTAGCAGTTGTGCCCCTGTCGACTGCCCCATAAGGTAGCAGCTTACGTACCTCGCGTACACAATTATGCCCTTAAAATACCTTGGGCGGCCCTAGGGGCATAGAGCATATCATTAGTACATAGTTTGGCTTGACCGTATTCGGACTCTAAAATAAATCTTCTTTTTCAGGTTCATTTAAAAACCTGCTTTGTTTGAGGCCGTACAGGGTACTCTTTTCCAGAATCCTGCTCTTTTCCTTCTTTTTTATTTTATACACGCAACCATTACAATTCCCCTTCTCAAGGACAAACTACCATGGAGAAAAAGGCGCACATGTGCAGCAGGGCCACTGGTTAAGATTTCTTTCCCATAGATTAGGGCTCTATGTAAACCTTTTTACTCTTTTCTTTTTTTCTATTTTATTTGGTGGCATGTCAAATGCCCGAGGCTGCTATCGGCGTTATCTGTAACCTCACGGTTCGC
This sequence comes from Secale cereale, assembly GCA_902687465.1. Classification (NCBI taxonomy): domain Eukaryota; kingdom Viridiplantae; phylum Streptophyta; class Magnoliopsida; order Poales; family Poaceae; genus Secale; species Secale cereale. Next base: position 140,468,181 of record LR738712.1, on the reverse strand, counting down.
CGTATTAAATGGGATATAAAATAAACAGTTTCACTCCAATTTGTTTGGGTTGTTGTTTATTTTTCACCACCTGCATTCTCTACCCCCAAAATAGATCGCCGCGTATGCCCTAATACCTGGACTTCATACCAGGGGTAGTATCTAGCCTGGCACGCCTACAAAAAGTCCGAACACCTATAGGGAACTGTTTGGCGTCCTAGATATTGCTTTATATGCATCGGCTCCGAATCATGTCTTTGATCAATAGTTGGGTTGCCCGGCTCCTGTGCTTGCTACCTTACGTTCTGCATTGTTAGGCTAAGGTAGTAAACGGAGAACTACTGCGATTGTACTTCTGGCTCGTCCGGTCAAGTACCTCAGTAGAGAAAGCCGAAAACTAACTGTCATGATGAGGCGAGAACTAGTCAAGTGATTCGTTGACCTAGTGTTATACTATGATCGATAGAGATCCACTCCGTGTTATACGAGGGACTGGTCCTCGCCCAGCCGCGTCAAAGAGACACTATAATTTAGAAAGCCTGGTACGCACTAGGCACTAGTACTTAGCCCCACTAGTCAAGCTCCTATGGCTAAGTGAAAGCGATAAAGCCGCATAGTCTGATTTCCTGGTTCGCTACGCAAACACCTCCTATATGGACCAAGACGTTGGATAAAGAGTGTTCCTACGTGTTACCAAACACCCGTGTAATATTTACATGGGGCTGAAGCCGACGACTGGAAACTTTCAAATTTACCTAAACAGCCGCATAGGAGGGAAAAGTCGCTCATTATTATAAAAGCGCAAAATTTATATACATCGGCACATTGCCTTAGTCCTTACAACCCGAATACAAATCACTCAAAGACTATATCCTATGAGGATTGGCCCTCTACAAGGTGGGCTCCTTCTAGGACATTGTCAAAATACCTTTCCGGTCTGCGATGATCCTTGCCTTTCGGAGGGCCAGTAGTTTTGAATACTCACGACACGGCCGGGGGCTTGACAATGGACTGAACCCGATAAATGAATCCAAAATAACAGGAAGGATTAGCTTCTTCCTGGGCGTGGCCGTGCCTGCGTCAGCATGGGCCGCTCTTTTCCTCCCCCTGGCTAGGACGGGGGAGTCTTCTTCTTCTTCCTCTTCCTCTTCTTCTTCAGGAGAGAGTTGGGAGCCCGTTTCCTCGGACATTGTGTCCGCAGGGTCGGCAGGGTGGGGGTCGCCTTTGACCTCCTTTCCCTTCTTCTTGGCCTTCTTCTCCGGTGCCTTGTACGATGCCGAAATCAACATCACCGTGAGCCAAGGTGACTCTGGGTCTTCTAGTAGGGGAGACAGACACTTTATCCGCTCCGCCTTTTTTGTCCAGGCCTGGATTGAACGCAAAAACTCCAATTCCTGTTATAATTAAAGCAGGGAAGGAATATATGTTTGGCAGAAATCTCAATTACCTCCGATGCAGGAAGCACATTACTGAAGCCTCTGTCCTTAGTCTTTGCCGGCCACCCCTTTTGGGCCTTGAAGAGGTGCTTCTAGATGTCTTCGTGTGTAGAGCCGAAGAGGTGCTTCAAGGGCTGGGATCCTTCCGGATTGAACTCCCATAGATAGGAGTCCCGACGTTGGTAGGGGAGGACGAGTCAGGCAAGCATTACCAGGACCACGCTAGTGAGTTGGGTGCCCTTGGAGATCATGTCAGAGATGCGTTTATGGAGGGCTAGCACCTCCGTATGAGACCCCCAATTCGGACCCTTGTCGGTCCAGGAGGTTAGCCTCTCTGGTGGTCCAGATCTAAATGCAGGAGGTGCCGCCCAGTTGAGTGTCGCAGGGCTCAGTCATGTAAAACCACTCCTGCTGTCAGATTTTGTTCGTCTCCGCAAATACCCCCTTTGGCCAGGTGGTGTTGGGGAGTTTCCTTATCATAGCACCTCCACACTCGGCGTGCTGCCCGTCGACCACCTTCGGCTTCAAATTGAAGGTTTTGAGCCAGAGGCCGAAGTGTGGGGGAATTCAGAGGAATGCTTCACACACCACTATGAAAGCGAATATGTGAAGAATTGAATTCGGGGCTAGGTCATGCAAATCTGACCCGTAGAAGAATAGAAGGCTCCGTACAAAGGGGTGGAGAGGAAATCCCAGCCCCGAATGAAGTGCGAGAGGAATCTGACCCTCTCACCCGCCTTAGGGACAGGGATCACTTGGTCCCACTCGGGGACTCGATGCACCACATCGTCGGCAAGATAGCTCGTGCTTCAAATGCTCTTCACGGTCTTCTCTGTGACTGAAGATGCCTCCCACTTGCCTTTGGAGCTGGAGCCAGCTATTGCTGGAGACGGCGGCGGTGGTGGAGTAGTTGAGGATTGAGGGTGCAAGAGATGTGGGTGCTGGGGGCTGAGGAGGTTGTAGAACTAGCGCTTGAGGAGAGCGTGGGGATAAAGGGTAAAACTTTGGGTCCTTTTCTAAGTGGTGAATGTTAGACGCCCCCCACACCAGTTGTAAACCTTGCCGGTTCCCAACGAGGTCATGCATAAGGCACAATTAAGATGATCACGTCACGTTGATAAGGATACCGTAATAAGCGGGCACGATCTCTGTTTTGACAAGACGTGCCAATGAGGGAGTCTTGGATTAGGGGGTCCTCAGCCGAACTCATCATCATCGAAGACTGGTTCAGGGGCTGCTAAGGGAGTCCTAGATTAGGGGGCCCTTGCTACTTCTCGATCTTGCATTGTATTCCCTCAAAGACGAAAGGGTGATGCAGTACAGTAGCGTAAGTATTTCCCTCAGTTTTTGAGAACCAAGGTATCACTCCAGTAGGAGACCATTGATACGTCTCCATCGTATCTATAATTTTTTATTTTTCCATGCCAATATTCTACAACTTTCATATACTTTTGGCAACTTTTTATACAATTTTTTGGGACTAACATATTGATCCAGTGCCCAATGCCAGTTCCTTTTTGTTGCATGTTTTTTGTTTCACAGAATACCCATATCAAACGGAGTCCAAACAGAATAAAAACGGATGGAGATTTTTTTTGGAATATATGTAAATTTTGGGAAGCGGAACCAACATGAGACGATGCTCGGGTGGGCCATGAGGCAGGGGGCGCACCCTGGGCCCTCGTGGCCACACCGTAAGGTGGTTGACGCCCTTTTTCCGCCGCAAGAAAGCTAATATCTGGATAAAAATCATGTCAAATAATCAGCCCAATCGGAGTTACGGATCTCCAGGAATTTAAGAAACGGTGAAGGACCAGAATCTGGGAATGCAGAAACAGAGAGAGACAGAGAGACAGATCCAATCTCGGAGGGGCTCTCGCCCCTCCGCCGCCATGGAGGCCATGGTCACCCTTCTCCCACCTAGGGAGAAGGTCAAGGAAGAAGAAGAAGGAGGGGGGCTCTCTCCCCCTCGCTTCCGGTGGCACCGGAGTGCCACCGGGGCCATCATCGTGTGACGGCGATCTACACCAACACCTCTGTCATCTTCACCAACATCTCCATCACCTTCCCCCATCTATCTACTGTGGTCCACTCTCCCGCAACCCACTGTACCCTCTACTTGAACATGGTGTTTTATGCTTCATATTATTATCCAATGATGTGTTGCCATCCAATGATGTCTGAGTAGATTATCGTTGTCCTATCGGTGATTGGTGAATTGCTATGACTGATTTAAATTGCTTGTGGTTATGTTGCTGTCCTTTGGTGCCCATCATATGAGCCCGCGCGTGGATAACTCCATAGGGTTAGTTGTATGTTTATAGGACTATATATTGGGTGGCAAGAGTGACAGAAACTTCAACCTAGCGTAGAAATTGATGCATACGGGATTGAAGGGGGGCCAATATACCTTAATGCTATGGTTGGGTTTTACTTTAATGAATGTTAGTAGTTGCTGATGCTTGCTAATAGTTCCAATCATAAATTCATAGAATTCCAAGTAAGGGATGACATGCTAGCAGTGGCCTCTCCCACATAAAACTTGATATCGGTCTAGTAACGTAGTCAATTGCTTAGGGGAAATTTCGCAACTCCTACCACCACTTTTCCACACTCGCTATCATTAACTTTATTGTTTCTTTATCTTAACAGCCCTAGTTTTATTTACGTGTTCTTTATATTCTTGCTAACCTATCCCACAAAAACCACAAAGTACTTCTAGTTTCATACTTGTTCTAGGTAAAGTAAACGTTAAGCGTGCGTAGAGTTGTATCGGTGGTTGATAGAACTTGAGGGAATATTTGTTCTGCCTTGAGCTCCACATTGGGTTCGACACTCTTACTTATCGAAAGAGGCTACAACTGATCCCCTACACTTGTGGGTTATCAAGACCTTTTTATGGCGCCGTTGCCGAGGAGCAATAGCGTGGGGTGAATATTCGCGTGTGTGCTTGTTTGCTTTATCACTAAGTAGATTTTATTTGTTGTTCTAAGTTGTTCTCTATCTTTAGTTATGGATATGGAACACGAAATATCAAAAAACTTAGGTGTACTTGCTACTCATGGAGATGGGGAACCTCCTAAAACCCTTGATGCTCATTATGTGAAAGGTATTATGTACTACTTTGATAATCCTGAGAAAACCCCACTCAACTATGTAATGGGAGTAACGTTGGATCAACGTGAATACTTTAGGGATTATTGCTTGACACAAAAAGGGAAATTGTTATGGGATCAAATTCATTCGTTGCATTGGTATGCTCGGACCCTATGCTTGAGATATGATTATACTTGTTGCTCTAGGATGAAGGCTCCATACCTTCCCTTTTCATGCAAATTTAATGATAATGAAACCTTAGCTTCTTATGCTAATGGTATATATGATTATTATGATGTGGAACAAATAGAAGAATTCGTTGCTTTTAAGGGTGCTTATGAAATTGAATCTCTGTTTAAAAAGAATGATGCTTTTGATGATGATGTTTCTAGGCCTGAAAATCTTGCTATAATGAAATATTGCTATTTGAATTATGAATATAACTCCAATATTGATGCGTTCATTAAGAAGATCTCCGCTGTCCAAGAAGAGACTAATATTTTGCAGGAGTCTATGGAAGAAGAAATCAATGACATTGTGAGCTCATTGGATTAAAAAGATGACGAGGAGAGCGAAGAACAAAAGAAGGAAGAGCGGATTAGCTACCCGTGCCCACCTTCTAATGAGAGTAACTCTTCAACTCATACATTGTTTAATTCCCCTTCGTGCTTACCGAAGGATGAATGCTATGATGATTGTTATGATCCCGTTGATTCTTTTGAAATATCCCTTTTTGATGATGCTTGCTATGCTTGTGGCCAAGATGCCAATATGAATTATGCTTATGGAGATGAACTTGCTATAGTTCCTTATGTTAAACATGAGATAGTTGCTATTGCACCCACACATGATAGTCCTATTATCTTTTTGAATTCTCCAAACTACACTATATCGGAGCAGTTTGCACTTATTAAGGATTATATTGATGGGTTGCCTTTTTCCGTTACACATGATGATTTTGATGAATGTAATATGCATGTGCTTGCTGCTCCTACTTGCAATTATTATGAGAGAGGAACTACATCTCCGCCTCTCTATGTTTCCAACACGATAAAATTGCAAGAAACTGCTTATGCTATGCATTGGCCTTTACTTGATGTGCATGAATTGTTCTTTTATGACATGTCGATGCATAGGAAGAGAGTTAGACTTCTTAGTTGCATGATATATATCACTTTGTGCTCACTACTAAATGCCAAATCATTGTTAATTAAAATTGGCTTTGATATACCTTGGGATCCGGGTGGATCCATTACTTGAGCACTATATGCCTAGCTTAATGGCTTTAAAGAAAGCGCTGCCAGGGAGACAACCCGGAAGTTTTAGAGAGTCATTTATTTCCGTTTTGTACTTTTACAAAGTTTTAAAAAACAAAAAACAAAAATAAAGAGGGGAACCCAAAAGTTTTCAACAAAAGAAAAGTGAAAGTGATATAGACGAGCATCGTGAAAGTGGGGGACGTTCTTGAACTTTGTTCATGCCCATGGAAACTTCGTGAATCTAAATTACAGAAACTTTTTAACAAAAATAATTATCCCCTTGTACAATTCCAATGTATTATAAAAATAATGTGCCAAGGTTGGCCTTTAGGATGTTTACAATGCTTGTTGGTTTGTGCGGTGCAGGACATAAACTTTGGTTGTAGTGTGCGATTTTACTTTTTTTTTCTGCAATGTCAAATGGTTCTGAAACTTTTTGCACTGCCTTTCTATACAAATTGTTGATTTTTACTAATTTTGGCAGAATTTTTCCAATATCAGAAGTATGGTGAATTTTCATATTATTACAGACTATTCTGTTTTAGACAAATTCTGTTTTTGATGCATAGTTTGTTTGTTTTGATGAAACTATCAATTTCTATCAGTGAATTAAGCCATCGAAAAGTTATATTACAGTAGCTACAATGCAAAAACAAAATATGAATTGGTTTGCAATAGTACTTAGAGTAGTGATTTGCTTTATTATACTAACGGATCTTGCTGAGTTTTCTCTTGAAGTTTTGTGTGGATGAAGTGTTCGAAGATCGAGGAGGTCTCGATGTGAGGAGAAGAAGGAGAGGCAAGAGCTCAAGCTTGGGGATGCCCAAGGAACCCCAAGTAAATATTCAAGGAGACTCAAGATTCTAAGCTTGGGGATGCCCCGGAAGGCATCCCCTCTTTCTTCAACAAGTATCGGTATGTTTTCTGATTCGTTTCATTCTTGTGATATGTGCAGATATTGGAGCACCTTTTTGTAACGACCCGAATCTGATGAGATTCAATGTCTCTATGCTTACCGTGCTAGTCCCTGGATCGACTCGCTAGCACACACAGTACATAGGAATGTCAAAGTAACGAGTGCATCATTTAATATAACGTATGATCCAAAATATACAAAGTATTACAAACTGAGTAGCACATAGCTAACTTTATTCAATAACAACAGCGGAAAGGTAGCATAAGCAAATGATGAGTCCCATCAATGACCACTGGAGAAAATGTTGTGTGAAGACTCGCGACCCTACTGTATCTCTCTGATCATCTGAAAAACCTGCAACATGATAAGTTGCAGCCGCGAAGGGTCAATACATTGAATGTATTGGCAAATTACACAATATGATATAGCAAACCTACATCCACAAGCATAGTATGATAACAGAACACTCAAGTTTGATTTCGCGTAAAACTACCTTCACCTACCTCCACGACATAGGCAAGGTGCACACAACACAGATGATAAAGATCTCCAAGATATCTCAAGTGCGCTCAGTCCTGGCGCATTCTCTAGAGATGATAGAGCGCTCAGCCAGTGACGCACTCACGTGAGAAAAAGCCCCGACAACTCAAGTGCGCTGAGTCATGGCGCATTCTCTAGGGACGATAGAGCGCTCAGCCAGTGACGCATTCACCTGAGGAAAAGTCCTGAGCCTACAGCTATAAGCACTCACCACTTCCATGCATCAAGCGACACATGCCAACGTCTACTATAACAAGTTGATCACACCAACACATAATACAATCAATAACAAAACATGGCAACACAAGATACACATATCAAGACAAACATTTATCATAACATAAAAATCACACTTGCATAGCAGAATATAGGATGAGCAAATCAAAAGTGCAAGCCTAGAACGGTGTTGAAGTACTCTAGCGCTTAATTCCGGTTCACTTGACACTCCGGACAATCTATACGATAATGAAGGCACCGATAAATAAACCATACTCACATGGCTCACAATAAAGTAAACAACAAAGAATTCAAATAAAACTCAACTAACAAAACATATCAGTAGGTAAGTAATATCTTTGATACTAGGATCACAATGCAAAAAGAATCAACTGATTTGGATCTACGGTTTAAAAGATATGGCCTCTAGAAGTTTGAATTCAGATTTAAACAAATTCAAATTTGAACTGTTTAAACATGGGAAATTTAGATTCTACAATATTCTCCTGTTCTATACGAGTACACAGGAAAAAGAATCAATGGATTTTGAGTTATAGACTGGAACATTTGATATAGAATTTGCCAAAATAAATTGTGTCAAACTAGGTTCCTGGAAGAACTGTTGCGGTTGCTGTGATGTTGCCACGTGGCGTGACGTGAGTGGCTGAAGGGTGTTTGCTCTTTTGTCTAAACGGCGGACGGCCGCAAATTAGTGCCTACCGTTTCGAAAAAAACTAACAAAGCAAGATCTAATCTTAGCCGTTGGATGGGGATCGGACGGACAACATCGACTCACCGGAGAGACACAGGGGTAGGCCAGTCGGAATTGAATGAGACGGCGGCGGCGCAGCTCGGACTTTGATGGAGTGCTTGGTGGGGAGGTTTCCTGAGACCGTAGAGGGCGGGATGATGTGCACAGAAACTAGGAGATCTTGCAACCGTCGTTGGGAGCATCGGGTGACCACTGTGGCAACGATGAGGTGCGGCTGGAGTCGCGGCGGTGGTGTGGTGGTTCGGCTCGAGCCCGAAGTGCTCGGTGTAGTACTTCCCTGCGAGTGATAATAGGTGAGAGAGAGAGAGAATACCAAGGCGAATCGAAACACAGGGAAGGGAGGAGCTAGGAACCTACATATGTGACGGAATCGACCAACGAAAAGCTTCTGGCAGCAGCGCAACTTCAGCGAGGTCGCGATGGAGGTATAGGGCACGGGATCTTTTGTTTTTGCCAAAAATCGGATGAGGAGTAGACAGGTAACTATATATATGGGTCAACTTGGAGAAGGGACTACAGATTTGAGTGAATCATCAATGAATTTGGATCGGGATTGGTGTCCGTGAAGAACACGCTGAAGGTAGGGGATGAGGAAAAGAAAAAAAACAAGAAGGTTAACGTTGGGCGGTCCTGCTGTGCCGAAATGGGCCGGCCCATTAGCTGCTTAGCCACTGTGCTGCGCGCGCGGGCGTGAGAAGAGAGAAAAAATTGCGCGCTGGGTTTGCTACTGTGCAGCCCAAACGCAGAACACTCAGACAAAAATCCACAGGACAACTATTGGCTATAACATAATATCATAGTACATCCTAAAAAATACCAAAAATATACATACAAATATTATTACTGTTATATAAAACAGTGAACATTTTTGTTACTCTACTGAACCTTTTGGAAAAGTGTTTTATGCAATACAAGCCAATAAAGAGCATTACAGCAATATATAAAATAGTTTGAGATTCTATAGTTACAAAAATAAATCCTATGAACCCCAAATAATATTATAAACAGTATCCATTTTTTTAACAGTGGATGAGTCATGTTATATCCTCTCAATAATTTTGCCTTGAGTTGAATAATGAACCAAATATTAAGAAAGGGACAAACAATGCATCAAAATATGAATGATCTATTAACATTCCAAATTTTAGAAAATTTGGGATGTTACAAATCTACCACCCTTAAAATGAATGTCGTCCTCGAGATTCGAAGAGGCTAGAAAGAAAAGGTTAGGGTTGAGCCTCCTTGAGAATCCATTCATCCGAGAGTGTGGAGTAGTACCACCCTTAGAATAAGAGTCATCGGTCTTCAAATATATTTCTCCTTCAAAGATACAAGTCATACACTCCTTTGCGATCTTGATTGGATCATTTGCAAAGAAGTGGTCTTCCAAATCATGTGCCTTCATGATGAAAGGTATTATGCCATTACTAAACAAATATCAATACCCTCATGGTAATCATCAAGAATGGTTCCTGCAGAAAAGAGTCTGGGTTTATTCTCACCGTCCAACCTACTATTGGCAACGGGTGCCTTCTACAAGGATCAAACGTCACACCATTCTAAGGTTCAGGATTGACAACGTCGTCACTCTACTATGGGTAAGTCACTCTAGATTACCATCCCATATAACAAAAGCGAATAATAAGAGTAAGTTGGCATGGTGATCAATCCATTCCGCACCCAAACCATTACCTTGTATATGGGTTAGAGAATCTCACATTCTAACACTCGGGCATCCTCACAAGCATTGCAAAAATTTCTCTTATTCACGAACTGTGTTCGGATAATCCATTGGTTTTGCATGCCAAACAAAACATCTATCGTTCATGTCAACTCTCTGGTTTGCGTCAAATACTATAAAACATATGCTGATGAATTGTAGCTTTCTCTAGGGTTCTTCCCTTAGCAAGATTGTTCTTGCTTCTTCGTGGATGCTGGTTTATGTGTTAAACCTGAACTCATCACTCGGTTGCAGCAGAGATTAGGACATAGACAGAATAAAGATCTAAGGGAAAAACACTACCCATATGCTCATGCTAGCAACAAAACTCCAACAACAAAAAAATACTAAATTCACACAAGTCACACAAGTCACCAAAACTATTCTAAAAATAATCACATCAAAGAGCACATATGATCAATCAAAGCACACAATTGCATAATATAAATAATCCTAGAACTATGACAACACGGAAAGCAATGACCAACCAAACATATATATAACATACCACACAACACAAGCAAAACCTACATGTAAGGTCATATCCACAAGAGATATGATCTCATCATACTACCGCAAATCGTTTATCGAACACAACTTAGGAATGGTGGTCTGCCAACTAAACTCCTTATATAACACTAATATAATTCTAGGGGTCATCTATATTTGAAAAGTAAAGATATGAGCACAAGAGTATGAACTAACAAGTAGACAACAAGTTGTAAAGTAAGTTTTTCACTCCTATGGCTTTTTCTAATCAATTTTCTAGGGTCACGACCTATGGTCAACGCACTGCTCTGATACCATCTGTAATGACCCGAATCTGATGAGATTCGATGTCTCTATGCTTACCGTGCTAGTCCCTGGATCGACTCGCTAGCACACACAGTACATAGGAATGTCAAAGTAACGAGTGCATCATTTAATATAATGTATGATCCAAAATATACAAAGTATTGCAAACTGAGTAGCACATAGCTAACTTTATTCAATAACAACAGCGGAAAGGTAGCATAAGCAAATGATGACTCCCATCAATGCCCACTGGAGAAAATGTTGAGTGAAGACTCGCGACCCTTCTCTATCTCACTGATCATGTGAAAAACTTGCAACATGATAAGTTGCAGCCACGAAGGGTCAATACACTGAATGTATAGGCAAATTACACAATATGATATAGCAAACCTACATCCACAAGCATAGTATGATAACAGAACACTCAAGTTTGATTTCGCGTAAAACTACCTTCACCTACCTCCACGACATAGGCAAGGTGCACACAACACAGATGATAAAGATCTCCAAGATGTCTCAAGTGCGCTCAGTCATGGCGCATTATGTAGGGACGATAAAGCGCTCAGCCAGTGACGCATTCACGTGAGAAAAATCCCTCACAACTGAAGTGCGCTCAGTCATGGCGCATTCTCTAGGGACGATAGAGCGCTCAGCCAGTGACGCATTCACCTGAGGAAAAGTCCCGAGCCTACAGCTATAAGCGCTCACCACTTCCATGCATCAAGCGACACATGCCAACGTCTACTATAACAAGTTGATCACACCAACACATAATACAATCAATAACAAAACATGGCAACACAAGATACACATATCAAGACAAACATTTATCATAACATAAAAATCACACTTGCATAGCAGAATATAGGATGAGCAAATAAAAAGTGCAAACTTGCCTGGAACGGTGTTGAAGTACTCTAACGCTTAATTCTGGTTCTCTTGACACTTCGGACAATCTATACGATAACGAAGGCACCAATAAATAAACCATACTCACATGGCTCACAATAAAGTAAACAACAAAGAATTCAAATAAAACTCAACTAACAAAACATATCAGTAGGTAAATAATATCTACCTGATACTAGGAGCACAATGCAAAAAGAATCAACTGATTTGGATCTACGGTTTTAAAGATATGGCCTCTAGAAGTTTGAATTCAGATTAAAAAAAAAATTGAACTGTTCAAACATGGGAAATTTTGGTTCTAGAATATTCTCCTGGTCTATACAAGTACACAGGAAAAAGAATCAGTGGATTTTGAGTTATAGACTAAAAGATATACCTAACGGAACATTTGATATAGAATCTGCCGAAATAAATTGTCTCAAACTAGGTTCCTGGAAGAACTGCTGCGGTTGCTGTGATGTTGCCACGTGGCGTGACATGAGTTGCTGAAGGGTGTTTGCTCTTTTGTCTAAACGACGGACGGCCGCAAATTAGTGCATACCGTTTCGAAAAAAAACAAACAAAGCAAGATCTAATCTTTGCCGCTGGATGGGGATCGGACGGACAACAGCGACTCACCGGAGAGACACAGGGGTATGCTGGCCGGAATTGAATGAGACGGCGGCGGCTCAGCTCGGACTTCGACGAAGTGGTCGGTTGGGAGGTTTCCTGAGACCGGAGAGGGAGGGACGATGAGCACAGAAACTAGGAGATCTTGCAACCGTCATTGGGAGCGTCGGCTGACCACTATGGCAACGATGAGGTGCGGCTGGAGTCGCGGCGGCGGTGTGGAGGTTCGGCTCGAGCCCGAAGTGCTCGGTGTAGTACTTCCATGCGAGTGAGAATAGGTGAGAGAGAGAGAGAGAGAAGACCAAGCCGAATCGAAACACAGGGAAGGGAGGAGCTAGGAACCTACACACGCGACAGAATCGATCAACGAAAAGCTTCTGCTGGCAGCGCAACTTCAGCGAGGTCGCGATGAAGGTATAGGGCACATGATCTATTGTTTTTGCCAAAAATCGGATGAGGAGTAGACGGGTAACTATATATATGGGTCAACTTGGAGAAGGGACTACAGATTTGAGTGAATCATCAATGAATTTGGATCGGGGTTGGTGTCCGTGAAGAACACGCTGAAGGTAGGGGATGAGGAAAAGAAAAAAAAAGGCTGACGTTGGGCGGTCCTGCTGTGCCGAAATGGGCCGGCCCACTAGCTGCTTAGCTACTGTGGCGCGCGCGCGGGCATGAGAAGAGAGAAAAAAAGTGCGCGCTGGGTTTGCTATTGTGCAACCCAAACGCAGAACACTCAGACAAAAATCCACAGGACAAATATTAGTTATAATATAATACCATAGTACTTCCTAAAAAATACAAAAAACATACATACAAATATTATTACTGTTATATAAAACAGTGAACATTTTTGTTACTCTACTGAAATTTTTGGAAAAGTGTTTCCTGCAATACAAGCCAATAAAGAGCATTACAACAATATATAAAATAGTTTGAGATTCTATAGTTACAAAAATAAATCCTATGAACCCCAAATAATAGTATGAACATTATCAATTTTTTTAAAAGTGGATAAGTCATGTAATATCCTCTCAATAATTTTGCCTTGAGTTGAATAATGAACCATATATTAAGAAAGAGACAAACAATGCATCAAAATATGAATGATCTATTAACATTCCAAATTTTCGAAAATTTGGGATGTTGCAAATCTACCACCCTTAAAATGAATCTCGTCCTCAAGATTCGAAGAGGCTAGAAAGAAAAGGTTAGGGTTGAGCCTCCTTGAGAATCCATTCATCCGAGAGTGTGGAGTACTACCACCCTTAGAATAAGAGTCATCGATCTTCAAATATATTTCTCCTTCAAAGATATAAGTCATACACTCCTTTGCGATCTTGATTGGATCCTTTGCAAAGAAGTGGTCTTCCAAATCATGTGCCTTCATGATGAAAGGTATTGCGTCAGTACTAAACAAATATCGATACCCTCATGGTAATCATCAAGAATGGTTCCTGCAGAAAAGAGTGTGGGTTCATTCTCATCGTCCAACCTACTATTGGCAACGGGTGCCTTCTAGAAGGATCAAACGTCACACCATTATAAGGTTCAGGCTTGACAACGTCGTCACTCTACTATGGGTAAGTCACTCTAGATTACCATCCCATATAACAAAAGCGAATAATAAGAGTAAGTCGGCATGGTGGTCAATCCATTCCGCACCCAAACCATTACCTTTTATATGGGTTAGAGAATCTCGCATTCTAACACTCGGGCATCCTCACAAGCATTGCAAAATTTTCTCTTATTCACGAACTGAGTTCGGATAATCCATTGGTTTTGCATGCCAAACAAAACTTCTATCGTTCATGTCAACTCTCAGGTTTGCGTCAAATACTATAAAACATATGCTGATTAATTGTAGCATCCTCTAGGGTTCTTCCTTTAGCAAGATTGTGCTTGATTCTTCGTGGATGTTGGCTTATGTGTTAAACTTGAACTCATCACTCGGTTGCAGCAGAGATTAGGACATAGACAGAATAAAGATCTAAGGGAAAAACACTACCCATATGCTCATGCTAGCAACAAAACTCCAACAAAAAAATACTAAATTGACACAAGTCACACAAGTCACCAAAACTATTCTAAAAATAATCACATCAAAGAGCACATATGATCAATCAAAGCAGACAATTGCATAATATAAATAATCCTAGAACTATGACAGCACGGAAAGCAATGACCAACCAAACATATATATAACATACCACACAACACAAGCAAAACCTACATGTAAGGTCATATCCACAAGAGATATGATCTCATCATACTACCGCAAATCGTTTATTGAACACAGCTTAGGAATGGTGTTCTACCAACTAAACTCCTTATATAACACTAATATAATTCTAGGGGTCATCTATATTTGAAAAGTAAAGATATGAGCACAAGAGTATGAACTAACAAGTAGACAACAAGTTGTAAAGTAAGCTTTTCACTCCTATGGCTTTTTCTAAACAATTTTCTAGGGTCACGACCTACAGTCAACGCACTACTCTGATTCCATCTGTCACGACCCGAATCTGATGAGATTCGATGTCTCTGTGCTTATTGTGCTAGTCCCTGGATCGACTCGCTAGCACACACAATACATAGGAATGTCAAAGTAACAAGTGCATCATTTAATATAACATATGATCCAAAATATACAAAGTAGTACAAACTGAGTAGCACATAGCTAACTTTAGTCAATAACAACAGTGGAAAGGTAGCATAAGAAAATGACGAGTCCCATCAATGCCCACTGGAGAAAATGTTGAGTGAAGACTCGCGACCCTACTATATCTCACTGATCATCTGAAACACCTACAACATGATAAGTTGCAGCCACGAAGGGTCAATACATTGAATGTATTGGCAAATTTCACAATATGATATAGCAAACCTACATCCACAAGCATAGTATGATAACAGAACACTCAAGTTTGATTTCGCGTAAAACTACCTTCACCTACCTCCACGACATAGGCAAGGTGTACACAACACAGATGATAAAGATCTCCAAGATGTCTCAAGTGCACTCAGTCATGGCGCATTCTCTAGGGACGATAGAGCGCTCAGCCAGTGACGCATTCACGTGAGAAAAAGCCCCGACAACTCAAGTGTGCTCAGTCATGGCGCATTCTCTAGGGACGATAGAGCGCTCAGCCAGTGACACATTCACTCGAGGAAAAGTCCCGAGCCTACAGCTATAAGCGCTCACCACTTCCATGCATCAAGCGACACATGCCAACGTCTACTATAACAAGTTGATCACACCAACACATAATACAATCAATAACAAAACATGGCAACACAAAATACACATAACAAGACAAACATTTATCATAACATAAAAATCACACTTACATAGCAGAATATAGGATGAGCAAATCAAAAGTGCAAACTTGCCTGGAACGGTGTTGAAGTACTCTAACGCTTAATTCCGGTTCGCTTGACACTCCGGACAATCTATACGATAACGAAGGCATCGATAAATAAACCATACTCACATGGCTCACAATAAAGTAAACAACAAAGAATTCAAATAAAACTCAACTAACAAAACATATCAGTAGGTAAATAATATCTACATGATACTAGAATCACAATGCAAAAAGAATCAACTGATTTGGATCTACGGTTTAAAAGATATGACCTCTAGAAGTTTTAATTTAGATTTAAACAAATTCAAATTTGAAATGTTCAAACATGGGAAATTTTGGTTCTACAATATTCTCCTGGTCTATAGGAGTACACAGGAAAAAGAATCAGTGGATTTTGAGTTATAGACTAAAAGATATACCTAACGGAACATTTGATATAGAATCTGCCGAAATAAATTGTGTCAAACTAGGTTCCTGGAAGAACTGCTGCGGTTGCTGTGATGTTTCCACGTGGCGTGACGTGAGTGGCTGAAGGGTGTTCGCTCTTTTGTCTAAATGGCGGACGGTCGCAAATTAGTGCATACCGTTTCGAAAAAAACAAACAAAGCAAGATCTAATCTTAGCCGTTGGATGGGGATCGGACGGACAACAGCGACTCACCGGAGAGACGCAGGATAGGCCGGCTGGAATTGAATGAGACGGCGGCGGCACAGCTCGGACTTCAACGGAGTGCTCGGTGGGGAGGTTTCCTGAGACCGGAGAAGGCGGGACAATGTGCACAGAAACTAGGAGATCTTGCAACCGTCGTTGGGAGCGTCGGCTGACCACTGTGGCAACGATGAGGTGCGGCTGGAGTCGCGGTGGCGGTGTGGAGCTTCGGCTCGAGCCCGAAGTGCTCGGTGTAGTACTTCCCTGCGAGTGAGAATAGGTGAGTGAGAGAGAGAAGACCAAGGCGAATCGATACACAGGGAAGGGAGGAGCTAGGAACCTACATACGCGACGGAATTGACCAACGAAAAGCTTCTGGCGGCAGCGCAACTTGAGCGAGGTTGCGATGGAGGTATAGGGCACGGCATCTTTTATTTTTGCCAAAAATCAGATGAGGAGTAGACGGGTAACAATATATATGGGTCAACTTGGAGAAGGGACTACAGATTTGAGTGAATCATCAATGAATTTGGATCGGGATTGGTGTCCATGAAGAACACGCTGAAGCTAGGGGATGAGGAAAAGAAAAAAAACAAGAAGGCTGACGCTGGGCAGTCCAGCTGTGCCGAAATGGGCTGGCCCACTAGCTGCTTAGCTACTGTGCTGCGCGTGGGGGCATGAGAAGAGAGAAAAAAAGTGTGCGCTGGGTTTGCTACTGTGCAGCCCAAACGCAGAACACTCAGACAAAAGTCCACAGGACAACTATTGGCTATAACATACTACCACGGTACTTCCTAAAAAAAACCAAAAATATACATAGAAATATTATTACTGTTATATAAAACAGTGAACATTTTTGTTACTCTACTGAAAATTTCGGAAAAGTGTTTTATGCAATACAAGCCAATAAAGAGCATTACAGCAATATATAAAATAGTTTGAGATTCTATAGTTACAAAAATAAATCCAATAAACCCCAAATAATAGTATGAACAGTATCAATTTTTTTAACAGTGGATAAGTCATGTTATATCCTCTCAATAATTTTGCCTTGAGTTGAATAATGAACCAAATATTAAGAAAGAGACAAACAATGCATAAAAATATGAATGATTTATTAACATTCCAAATTTTAGAAAATTTGGGACGTTACAAATCTACCACCCTTAAAATGAATCTCGTCCTCGAGATTCGAAGAGGCTAGAAAGAAAAGGTTAGGGTTGAGCCTCCTTGAGAATCCATTCATCCGAGAGTGTGGAGTACTACCACCCTTAGAATAAGAGTCATCGGTCTTTAAATATATTTCTCCTTCAAAGATATAAGTCATACACTCCTTTGCGATCTTGATTGGATCCTTTGCAAAGAAGTGGTCTTCCAAATCATGTGCCTTCATGATGAAAGGTATTACGCCAGTACTAAACAAATATCGATACCCTCATGGTAATCATCAAGAATGGTTCCTGCAGAAAAGAGTGTGGGTTTATTCTCATCGTCCAACCTACTATTGGCAACGGGTGCCTTCTACAAGGATCAAACGTCACACCATTCTAAGGTTCAGGCTTGACAACGTCGTCACTCTACTATGGGTAAGTCACTCTAGATTACCATCCCATATAACAAAAGCGAATAATAAGAGTAAGTCGGCATGGTGATCAATCCATTCCGCACCCAAACCATTACCTTGTATATGGGTTAGAGAATCTTGCATTCTAACACTCGGGCATCCTCACAAGCATTGCAGAATTTTCTCTTATTCACGAACTGAGTTCGGATAATCCATTTGTTTTGCATGCCAAACAAAACATCCATCGTTCATGTCAACTCTCAGGTTTGCGTCAAATACTACAAAACATATGTTGATGAATTGTAGCTTCCTCTAGGGTTCTTCCTTTAGCAAGATTGTGCTTGCTTCTTCGTGGATGTTGGCTTATGTGTTAAACTTGAATCCATCACTCGGTTGTAGCGGAGATTAGGACATAGACAGAATAAAGATCTAAGGGAAAAACACTACCCATATGCTCATGCTAGCAACAAAACTCCAACAAAAAAATACTAAATTCACACAAGTCACACAAGTCACCAAAACTATTCTAAAAATAATCACATCAAAGAGCACATATGATCAATCAAAGCACACAATTGCATAATATAAATAATCCTAGAACTTTGACAACACGGAACGCAATGACCAACCAAACATATATATAACATACCACACAACACAAGCAAAACCTACATGTAAGGTCATATCCACAAGAGATATGATCTCATCATACTACCGCAAATCGTTTATCGAACACAACTTAGGGATGGTGGTCTGCAAACTAAACTCCTTATATAACACTAATATAATTCTAGGGGTCATCTATATTTGAAAAGTAAAGATATGAGCACAAGAGTATGAACTAACAAGTAGACAACAAGTTGTAAAGTAAGTTTTTCACTCGTATGGCTTTTTCTAATCAATTTTCTTGGGTCACGACCTACAGTCAACGCACTGCTCTGATATCATCTGTAACGACCCGAATCTGATGAGATTCGATGTCTCTGTGCTTACCGTGCTAGTCCCTGGATCGACTCGCTAGCACACACAGTACATAGGAATGTCAAAGTAACATGTGCATCATTTAATATAACGTATGATCCAAAATATACAAAGTATTGCAAACTGAGTAGCACATAGCTAACTTTATTCAATAACAACAGCGGAAAGGTAGCATAAGAAAATAATGAGTCCCATCAATGCCCACTGGAGAAAATGTTGAGTGAAGACTCGCGACCCTACTGTATCTCATTTGATCATCTGAAAAACCTGCAACATGATAAGTTGCAGCCACGAAGGGTCAATACATTGAATGTATTGGCAAATTACACAATATGATATAGCAAACCTACATCCACAAGCATAGTATGATAACAAAACACTCAAGTTTGATTTCGCGTAGAACTACCTTCACCTACCTCCACGACATAGGCAAGGTGCACACAACACAGATGATAAAGATCTCCAAGATGTCTCAAGTGCGCTCAGTCATGACGCATTCTCTAGGGACGATAGAGCGCTCAGCTAGTGACGCATTCACGTGAGAAAAAGCCCCGACAACTCAAGTGCGCTCAGTCATGGCGCATTCTTTAGGGACGATAGAGCGCTCAGCAAGTGACGCATTCACCTAAGGAAAAGTCTCGAGCCTACAGCTATAAACGCTCACCACTTCCATGCGTCAAGCGACACATGCCAGTGTCTACTATAACAAGTTGATCACACCAACACATAATACAATCAATAACAAAACATGGCAACACAAGATACACATATCAAGACAAACATTTATCATAACATAAAAATCACACTTGCATAGCAGAATATAGGATGAGCAAATCAAAAGTGCAAACTTGCCTGGAACGGTGTTGAAGTTCTCTATCGCTTAATTCCGTTTCGCTTAACACTCTGGACAATCTATACGATAACGAAGGCACCGATAAATAAACCATACTCACATGGCTCACAATAAAGTAAACAACAAAGAATTCAAATAAAACTCAACTAACAAAACATATCAGTAGGTAAATAATATCTACATGATACTAGGATCACAATGCAAAAAGAATCAACTGATTTGGATCTACGGTTTAAAAGATATGGCCTGTAGAAGTTTGAATTCAGATTTAAACAAATTCAAATTTGAACTGTTCAAACATGGGAAATTTTGGTTCTACAATATTCTCCCGGTCTATACGAGTACACAGGAAAAAGAATCAGTGGATTTTGAGTTATAGACTAAAAGATGTATCTAACGGAACATTTGATATAGAATCTGCCAAAATAAATTGTGTCAAACTAGGTTCCTGGAAGAACTGCTGCGGTTGCTGTGATGTTGCCACGTGGCGTGACGTGAGTGGCTGAAGGGTGTTTGCTCTTTTGTCTAAACGGCGGACGGCCGCAAATTAGTGCATACCGTTTCGAAAAAAACAAACAAAGCAAGATCTAATCTTAGCTGTTGGATGGGGATCGGACGGACAACAGCGACTCACCGGAGAGACACAGGGGTAGGCCGGCTGGAATTGAATGAGACTGCGGCGGCACAGCTCGGACTTCGACGGAGTGCTCGGTGGGGAGGTTTCCTGAGACCGGAGAGGGCGGGATGATGTGCATAGAAACTAGGAGATCTTGCAACCGTCGTTGGGAGCGTCGGCTGACCACTGTGGCAACGATGAGGTGCGGCTGGAGTCGCGGCGGCGGTGTGGAGCTTCGGCTCGAGCCCGAAGTGCTCGGTGTAGTACTTCCCTGCGAGTGAGAATAGGTGAGTGAGAGAGACAAGACCAAGGCGAATCGATACACAGGGAAGGGAGGAGCTTGGAACCTACATACGCGACGGAATCGACCAACAAAAAGCTTCTGGCGGCAGCGCAACTTCAGCGAGGTTGCGATGGAGGTATAGGGCACGGGATCTTTTGTTTTTGCCAAAAATCGGATGAGGAGTAGACAGGTAACTATATATATGGGTCAACTTGGAGAAGGGACTACAGATTTGAGTGAATCATCAATGAATTTGGATCGGGATTGGTGTCCATGAAGAACACGCTGAAGCTAGGGGATGAGGAAAAGAAAAAAAAAACAAGAAGGCTGACGCTGGGCGGTCCTGCTATGCCGAAATGGGCCGGCCCACTAGCTGCTTAGCTACTGTGCTGCGCGCGGGGGCGTGAGAAGAGAGAAAAAAAGTGCGCGTTGGGTTTGCTACTGTGCAGCCCAAACGCAGAACACTCAGACAAAAATCCACAGGACAACTATTGGCTATAACATAATACCACAGTACTTCCTAAAAAATACCAAAAATATACATACAAATATTATTACTGTTATATAAAACAGTGAACATTTTTGTTACTCTACTGAAAATTTTGGAAAAGTGTTTTATGCAATACAAGCCAATAAAGAGCATTACAGCAATATATAAAATAGTTTGAGATTCTATAGTTACAAAAATGAATCCTATGAACCCCAAATAATAGTATGAACAGTGTCAATTTTTTTAACAATGGATAAGTCATATTATATCCTCTCAATAATTTTGCCTTGAGTTGAATAATGAACCAAATATTAAGAAAGAGACAAACAATGCATAAAAATATGAATGATCTATTAACATTCCAAATATTAGAAAATTTGGGATGTTACAAATCTACCACCCTTAAAATGAATCTCGTCCTCGAGATTCGAAGAGGCTAGAAAGAAAAGGTTAGGGTTGAGCCTCCTTGAGAATCCATTCATTCGAGAGTGTGGAGTACTACCACCCTTAGAATAAGAGTCATCGATCTTCAAATATATTTCTCCTTCAAAGATATAAGTCATACACTCCTTTGCGATCTTGATTTGATCCTTTGCAAAGAAGTGGTCTTCCAAATCGTGTGCTTTCATGATGAAAGGTACTACGCCAGTACTAAACAAATATCGATACCCTCATGGTAATCATCAAGAATGGTTCCTGCAGAAAAGAGTGTGGGTTTATTCTCATCGTCCAACCTACTATTGGCAACGGTTGCCTTCTAGAAGGATCAAACGTCACACCATTCTAAGGTTCAGGCTTGACAACGTCGTCACTCTACTATGGGTAAGTCACTCTAGATTACCATCCCATATAACAAAAACGAATAATAAGAGTAAGTCGGCATGGTGATCAATCCATTCCGCACCCAAACCATTACCTTGTATATGGTTTGAGAATCTCGCATTCTAACACTCGGGCATCCTCACAAGCATTGCAAACATTTCTCTTATTCACGAACTGAGTTCGGATAATCCACTGGTTTTGCATGCCAAACAAAACATCTATCGTTCATGTCAACTCTCAGGTTTGCATCAAATACTACAAAACATATGTTGATGAATTGTAGCTTCCTCTAGGGTTCTTCCTTTAGCAAGATTGTGCTTGCTTCTTCATGGATGTTGGCTTATGTGTTAAACTGGAATTCATCACTCGGTTGCAGCAGAGATTAGGACATAGACAGAATAAAGATCTAAGGGAAAACACTACCCATATGCTCATGCTAGCAACAAAACTCCAACAAAAAAAATACTAAATTAACACAAGTCACACAAGTCACCAAAACTATTCTAGAAATAATCACATCAAAGAGAACATATGATCAATCAAAGCACACAATTGCATAATATAAATAATCCTAGAACTTTGACAACATGGAAAGCAATGACCAACCAAACATATATATAACATACCACACAACACAAGCAAAACCTACATGTAAGGTCATATCCACAAGAGATATGATCTCATCATACTACCGCAAATCGTTTATCGCACACAACTTAGGAATGGTGGTCTGCCAACTAAACTCCTTATATAACACTAATATAATTCTAGGGGTCATCTATATTTGAAAAGTAAAGATATGAGCACAAGAGTATGAACTAACAAGTAGACAACAAGTTGTAAAGTAAGTTTTTCACTCCTATGGCTTTTTCTAATCGATTTTCTTGGGTCACGACCTACAGTCAACACACTGCTCTGATACCATCTGTAACGACCCGAATCTGATGAGATTCGATGTGTCTGTGCTTACTGTGCTAGTCCCTGGATCGACTCGCTAGCACACACAGTACATAGGAATATCAAAGTGACGAGTGCATCATTTAATATAACGTATGATCCAAAATATACAAAGTATTACAAACTGAGTAGCACATAGCTAACTTCATTCAATAAAAACAGCGGAAAGGTAGCATAAGCAAATGATGAGTCCCATCAATGCCCATTGGAGAAAATGTTGAGTGAAGACTCGCGACCCTACTGTATCTCACTGATCATCTGAAAAACCTACAACATGATAAGTTGCAGCCACGAAGGGTCAATACATTGAATGTATTGGCAAATTGAACAATATGATATCGCAAACCTACATCCACAAGCATAGTATGATAATAGAACACTCAAGTTTGATTTCGCGTAAAACTACCTTCACCTACCTCCACGACATAGGCAAGGTGCACACAACACAGATGATAAAGATCTCCAAGATGTCTCAAGTGCGCTCCATCATGGCGCATTCTCTAGGGACGATAGAGCGCTCAGCCAGTGACACATTCACGTGAGAAAAAGCCCCGACAACTCAAGTGCGCTCAGTCATGGCGCATTCTCTAGGGACGATAGAGCGCTCAGCCAGTAACGCATTCACCTGAGGAAAAGTCCCGAGACTACAACTATAAGCGCTCACCACTTCCATGCATCAGGCGACACATGCCAACGTCTACTATAACAAGTTGATCACACCAACACATAATACAATCAATAACAAAACATGGCAACACAAGATACACATATCAAGACAAACATTTATAATAACATAAAAATCACACTTGCATAGCAGAATATAGGATGAGCAAATCAAAAGTGCAAACTTGCCTGGAACGGTGTCGAAGTACTCTAACGCTTAATTCCGATTCGCTTGACACTCCGGACAATCTATACAATAACGAAGGCACCGATAAATAAACCATACTCACATGGCTCACAATAAAGTAAACAACAAAGAATTCAAATAAAACTCAACTAACAAAACATATCAGTAGGTAAATAATATCTACATGATACTAGGATCACAATGTAAAAAGAATCAACTGATTTGGATCTACGGTTTAAAAGATATGGCCTCTAGAAGTTTGAATTCAGACTTAAACAAATTCAAATTTGAACTGGTCAAACATGAGAAATTTTGGTTCTACAATATTCTCCTGGTCTATACGAGTACACAGGAAAAAGAATCAGTGGATTTTGAGTTATAGACTAAAAGATATACCTAATGGAACATTTGATATAGAATCTGCCAAAATAAATTGTGTCAAACTAGGTTCCTGGAAGAACTGCTACGGTTGCTGTGATGTTGCCACGTGGCGTGACGTGAGTGGCTGAAGGGTGTTTGCTCTTTTGTCTAAATGGCGGACGGTCGCAAATTAGTGCATACCGTTTCAAAAAAACAAACAAAGCAAGATCTGATCTTAGCCGCTGGATGGGGATCGGACGGACAACAGCGACTCACCGGAGAGACACAGGGGTAGGCCGGCTAGAATTGAATGAGATGGCGGCGGCGCAGCTCGAACTTCGACGGAGTGCTTGGTGGGGAGGTTTCCTGAGACCGGAGAGGGCGGGACGATGTGCACAGAAACTAGGAGATCTTGCAACCGTCGTTGGGAGCGTCGGCTGACCACTGTGGCAACGATGAGGTGCGGCTGGAGTCACGGCAGCAGTGTGGAGCTTCGGCTCGAGCCCGAAGTGCTCGGTGTAGTACTTCCCTGCTAGTGAGAATAGGTGAGTGAGAGAGAGAAGACCAAGGCGAATCGATACACAAGGAAGGGAGGAGCTAGGAACCTACATACGCGACGGAATCGACCAACGAAAAGCTTCTGGCGGCAGCGCAACTTCAGCGAGGTTGCGATGGAGGTATAGGGCACGGGATCTTTTGTTTTTGTCAAAAACCGGATGAGGAGTAGACGGGTAACTATATATATATGGGTCAACTTGGAGAAGGGACTACAGATTTGAGTGAATCATCAATGAATTTGGATCGGGATTGGTGTCCATGAAGAACACGCTGAAGCTAGGGGATGAGGAAAAGAAGAAAACAAGAATGCTGACGCTGGGCGGTCCTGCTGTGCCGAAATGAGCCGGCCCACTAGCTGCTTAGCTATTGTGCTGCGCGCGGGGGCGTGAGAAGAGAGAAAAAAAAGTGCGCGCTGGGTTTGCTACTGTGCAGCCCAAACTCAGAACACTTAGACAAAAATCCACAGGACAACTATTGGCTATAACATAATACCACAGTACTTCCTAAAAAATACCAAAAATATACATAAAAATATTATTACTGTTATATAAAACAGTGAACATTTTTGTTACTCTACTGAAAATTTTGGAAAAGTGTTTTATGCAATACAAGCCAATAAAGAGCATTACAACAATATATAAAATAGTTTGAGATTCTATATTTACAAAAATAAATCCTATGAACCCCAAATAATAGTATGAACTGTATCAATTTTTTTAACAATGGATAAGTCATGTTATATGCTCTCAATAATTTTGCCTTGAGTTGAATAATGAACCAAATATTAAGAAAGAGACAAACAATGCATAAAAATATGAATGTTCTATTAACATTCCAAATTTTAGAAAATTTGGGATGTTACAAATCTACCACCCTTAAAATGAATCTCGTCCTCGAGGTTCGAAGAGGCTAGAAAGAAAAGGTTAGGGTTGAGCCTCCTTGAGAATCCACTCATCCGAGAGTGTGGAGTACTACCACCCTTAGAATAAGAGTCATCGGTCTTCAAATATATTTCTCCTTCAAAGATATAAGTCATACACTCCTTTGCGATCATGATTGGATCCTTTGCAAAGAAGTGGTATTCCAAATCATGTGCCTTCATGATGAAAGGTATTACGCCAGTACTAAACAAATATCGATACCCTCATGGTAATCATCAAGAATGGTTCCTGCAGAAAAGAGTGTGGATTTATTCTCACCGTCCAACCTACTATTGGCAACGGGTGCCTTCTACAAGGATCAAACGTCACACCATTCTAAGGTTCAGGCTTGGCAATGTCATCACTCTACTATGGGTAAGTCACTCTAGATTACCATCCCATATAACAAAAGCGAATAATAAGAGTAAGTCGGCATGGTGATCAATCCATTCCACACCCAAATCATTACCTTGTATATGGGTTAGAGAATCTCGCATTCTAACACTCGGGCATCCTCACAAGCATTGCAAAAATTTCTCTTATTCACGAACTGAGTTCGGATAATCCATTGGTTTTGCATGCCAAACAAAACATCTATCGTTCATGTCAACTCTCAGGTTTGCGTCAAATACTACAAAACATATGTTGATGAATTGTAGCTTCCTCTAGGGTTCTTCCTTTAGCAAGATTGTGCTTGCTTCTTCGTGGATGTTGGCTTATGTGTTAAACTTGAACTCATCACTCGGTTGTAGCAGAGATTAGGACATAGACAGAATAAAGATCTAAGGGAAAAACACTACCCATATGCTCATGCTAGCAACAAAACTCCAACAAAAAAATACTAACTTCACACAAGTCACACAAGTCACCAAAACTATTCTAAAAATAATCACATCAAAGAGCACATATGATCAATCAAAGCACACAATTGCATAATATAAACAATCCTAGAACTTTGACAACACGGAAAGCAATGACCAACCAAACATATATATATAACATACCACACAACACAAGCAAAACCTACATGTAAGGTCATATCCACAAGAGATATGATGATATCATACTACCGCAAATCGTTTATCGAACACAACTTAGGAATGGTGGTCTGCCAACTAAACTCCTTGTATAACACTAATATAATTCTAGGGGTCATCTATATTTGAAAAGTAAAGATATGAGCACATGAGTATGAACTAACAAGTAGACAACAAGTTGTAAAGTAAGTTTTTCACTCCTATGGCTTTTTCTAATCAATTTTCTAGGGTCACGACCCACAGTCAACGCACTGCTCTGATACCATCTGTAACGACCCGAATCTGATGAGATTCGATGTCTCTGTACTTACCGTGCTAGTCCCAGGATCGACTCGCTAGCACACACAGTACATAGGAATGTCAAAGTAACAAGTGCATCATTTAATATAACGTATGATCCAAAATATACAAAGTATTACAAACTGAGTAGCACATAGCTAACTTTATTCTATAACAACAGCGGAAAGGTAGCATAAGCAAATGATGAGTCCCATCAATGCTCACTGGAGAAATTTTGAGTGAAGACTCGCGACCCTATTTTATCTCACTAATCATCTGAAAAACCTGCAACATGATAAGTTGCAGCCACGAAGGGTCAATACATTGAATGTATTTTCAAATTACACAATATGATATAGCAAACCTACATCCACAAGCATAGTATGATAACAGAACACTCAAGTTTGATTTCGCGTAAAACTACCTTCACCTACCTCCACGACATAGGCAAGGTGCACACAACACAGATGATAAAGATCTCCAAGATGTCTCAAGTGCGCTCAGTCCTGGCGCATTCTCTAGGGACGATAGAGCGCTCAGCCAGTGACGCATTCACGTGAGAAAAAGCCCCGACAACTCAAGTGTGCTCAGTCATGGCGCATTCTCTAGGGACGATAGAGCGCTCAGCCAGTGACACATTCACCTGAGGAAAAGTCCCGAGCCTACAGCTATAAGCGCTCACCACTTCCATGCATCAAGCGACACATGCCAACGTCTACTATAACAAGTTGATCACACCAACACATAATACAATCAATAACAAAACATGGCAACACAAGATACACATAACAAGACAAACATTTATCATAACATAAAAATCACACTTGCATAGCAGAATATAGGATGAGCAAATCAAAAGTGCAAACTTGCCTGGAACAGTGTTGAAGTACTCTAACGCTTAATTCTGGTTCGCTTGACACTCCGGACAATCTATACGGTAACGAAGGCAACGATAAATAAACCATACTCACATGGCTCACAATAAAGTAAACAACAAAGAATTTAAATAAAACTCAACTAAATAAACATATCAGTAGGTAAATAATATCTACATGATACTAGGATCACAATGCAAAAATAATCAACTGATTTGGATCTACGGTTTAAAAGATATGGCCTCTAGAAGTTTGAATTTAGATTTAAACTAATTCAAATTTGAAATGTTCAAACATGGGAAATTTTGGTTCTACAATATTCTCCTGGTCTATAGGAGTACACAGGAAAAAGAATTAGTGGATTTTGAGTCATAGACTAAAAGATATACCTAACGGAACATTTGATATAGAATCTGCCAAAATAAATTGTGTCAAACTAGGTTCCTGGAAGAACTGTTGCGGTTGCTCTGATGTTGCCACGTGGCGTGACGTGAGTGGCTGAAGGGTGTTTGCTCTTTTGTCTAAACGGCGGACGGCCGCAAATTAGTGCATACCGTTTCGAAAAAACAAACAAAGCAAGATCTAATCTTAGCCGCTGGATGGGGATCGGACTGACAACAGCGACTCACCGGAGAGACACAGGGGTAGGCCGGCTGGAATTGAATGAGACGGCGGCGGCGCAGCTCGGACTTCGACGGAGTGCTCGGTAGGGAGGTTTCCTGAGACCGGAGAGGGCGGGACTATGTGCACAGAAACTAGGAGATCTTGCAACCGTCGTTGGGAGCGTCGGCTAACCACTGTGACAACGATGAGGTGCGGTTGGAGTCACGGCGGCGGTGTGGAGCTTCGGCTCGAGCCCGAAGTGCTCGGTGTAGTACTTCCCTGCGAGTGAGAATAGGTGAGAGAGAGAGAGTAGACCAAGGCGAATCGAAACACAGGGAAGGGAGGAGCTAGGAACCTACATACGCGACGGAATCGACCAACGAAAAGCTTCTGGCGGCAGCGCAACTTCAGCGAGGTCGCGATGGAGGTATAGGGCACGAGATCTTTTGTTTTTGCCAAAAATCGGATGAGGAGTAGACGGGGAACTATATATATATGGGTCAACATGGAGAAGGGCCTTCAGATTTGAGTGAATCATCAATAAATTTGGATCGGGATTGGTGTCCATGAAGACCACGCTGAAGGTAGGGGATGAGGAAAAGAAAAAAACAAGAAGGCTGACGCTGGGCGGTCCTGTTGTGCCGAAATGGGCCGGCCCACTAGCTGCTTAGCTACTGTGCTGTGCGCGCGGGCGTGAGAAGAGAGAAAAATAGTGCGCGCTAGGTTTGCTACTGTGCAGCCCAAACGCAGAACACTCAGACAAAAATCCACAGGACAACTATTGGCTATAACATAATACCACAGTACTTCCTAAAAAATACCAAAAATATACATACAAATATTATTACTATTATATAAAATAGTGAACATTTTTGTTACTCTACTGAAATTTGTTGAAAAGTGTTTTATGCAATACAAGCCAATAAAGAGCATCACAACAATATATAAAATAGTTTGAGATTCTATAGTTACAAAAATAAATCCTATGAACCCCAAATAATATTATAAACAGTATCAATTTTTTTAACAGTGGATAAGTCATGTTATATCCTCTCAATAATTTTGCCTTGAGTTGAATAATGAACCAAATATTAAGAAAGAGACAAACAATGCATCAAAATATGAATGATCTATTAACATGCCAAATTTTAGAAAATTTGGGATGTTACACTTTTGCATTTAGTTTTCACCTTTTCTTTTATGCACCATGCTGGTATGAGATAGTCCTTGGTTGATTTATAGAATGCTCTTTGCACTTCACTGATATCTTTTGAGTATGGCTTTATAGAATACTTCATGTGCTTCACTTACATCATTTGAAGTTTGGATTGCCTGTTTCTCTTCACATAGAAAACCGCCATTTGTAGAATGCTCTTTTGCTTCACTAATAATTGTTAGAGCGTGGGTATAACTTTTGTAGAAAGAACTAAAACTCTCTTGCTTCACTTATATCTATTTAGAGAGTTGACAGGAATTGGTCATTCACATGGTTAGTCATAAAATGCTACATAAACTTGTAGATCGCTGAATATGATATGTTTGATTCCTTGCAGTAATTTTGCGATATAAAGATGGTGATATTAGAGTCATGCTAGTGGGTAGTTGTGGACTGTAGAAATACTTGTGTTGAGGTTTGTGATTCCCGTAGCATGCACGTATGGTGAACCATTATGTGACGAAGTTGGAGCATG
Source organism: Secale cereale (assembly GCA_902687465.1). Taxonomy (NCBI): domain Eukaryota; kingdom Viridiplantae; phylum Streptophyta; class Magnoliopsida; order Poales; family Poaceae; genus Secale; species Secale cereale. The sequence continues at coordinate 140,438,179 of LR738712.1, read as the reverse complement.
ATTTATTTATTGAGTGTCATCCTTTGTGTGGAGGTCGGGGCGCGTGATGGTTAACTCCTACCAACCTCCCCCCCTAGGAGCATGCGTGTAGTACTTGGTTTTGATGGCTAATAAATTTTTGTAATAAGTATGTGAGTTCTTTATGACTAATGTTGAGTCCATGGATTATACGCACTCTCACCCTTCCACCATTGCTAGCCTCTCTTGTACCGCGCAACTTTCGTCGGTACCATACACCCACCATATACCTTCCTCAAAACAGCCACCATACCTACCTATTATGGCATTTCCATAGCCATTCCGAGATATATTGCCATGTAACTCCACCGTTCCGTTTATTATGACACGCACCATCATTGTCATATTGCCTTGCATGATCGTAAGATAGCTAGCATGATGTTTCCATGGCTTGTCCATTTTTTATGTCATTGCTATGCTAGATCATTGCACATCCCGGTACACCGCCGGAAGCATTCACATAGAGTCATATTTTGTTCTAGCTTTGAGTTGTAATATTTTAGTTGTAAGTAAATAAAAGTGTGACGATCTTCATTATTAGAGCAGTGTCCCATGTGAGGAAAGGCCAAATAAAAAAATGGACTAAAAATAGAGAGGGGCTAAAAAATGAGAGAAAAGAGAGAAGGAACAATGCTACTATCCTTTTCCACACTTGTGCTTCAAAGTAGCACCATGATCTTCATAATAGAGAGTCTCTTGTTTTGTCACTTCCATATACTAGTGGGAATTTTCATTATAGAACTTGGCTTGTATATTCCAACGACGGGCTTCCTCAAATGCCCTAGGTCTTCATGAGCAAGCAAGTTGCTGCACACCCACTAGTTTTCTTTTTGAGCTTTCATACACTTATAGCTCTAGTGCATCCGTTACATGGCAATCCCTACTCACTCACATTGATATTGATTGATGGACATCTCCATAGTCCATTGATTTGCCTAGTTGATGTGAGACTTTCTCCCTCCTTTTATCTATCACCACCTTCTATTCCACCCATAGTGTTATGTCCATGGCTCGCGCTCATGTATTGCGTGAAAGTTGAAAAGATTTGAGAATACTAAAGTATGAAACAATTGCTTGGCTAAAACCGGGGTTGTGCATGATTTAAATACTTTGTGTGGTGAAGATTGAGCATAGCCAGACCATATGATTTTGTAGGGATGACTTTCTTTGGCCATGTTATTTTGAAGAGACATGATTGCTTTATTGGTATGCTTGAAGTATTATTGTATTAATGTCAAATGATAGACTATTCCTTTGAATCACTCGTGTCTTAATATTCATGCCATGATTAGATTACATGATCAAGATTATGCTAGGTAGCATTCCACATCAAAAATTATCTTTTTTATCATTTACCTACTCGAGGACGAGCAGGAATTACGCTTGGGGATGCTGATACGTCTCCGTCGTATCTATAATTTTTGATTGTTCCATGCCAATATTCTACAACTTTCATATACTTTTGGCAACTTTTTATACTATTTTTTGGGACTAACATATTGATCCAGTGCCCAGTGCCAGTTCCTGTTTGTTGCATGTTTTTTGTTTCGCAGAATATCCGTATCAAACGGAATCCAAACAGAATAAAAACAGACGGAGATTTTTTGGAATATATGTAAATTTTGCGAAGCGAAACCAACATGAGACGATGCTCGGGTGGGCCACGAGGCAGGGGGCGCGCCCTGGGCCCTCGTGGCCACACCGTAAGGCGGTTGATGCCCTTTTTTGCTGCAAGAAAGCTAATATCCGGATAAAAATCGTGTCAAAAAATCAGCCCAATCGGAGTTACGGATCTCCCGGAATTTAAGAAACGGTGAAGGGACAGAATCTGGGAATGCAGAAACAGAGAGAGACAGATAGACAGATCCAATCTTGAAGGGGCTCTCGCCCCTCCGCCGCCATGGAGGCCATGGACCAGAGGGGAAACCCTTCTCCCACCTAGGGAGAAGGCCAATGAAGAAGAAGAAGGAGGGGGGCTCTCTCCCCCTCGCTTCCGGTGGCACCGGAGTGCCACCGGGGCCATCATCGTGTGACGGCGATCTACACCAACATCTCCGTCATCTTCACCAACATCTCCATCACCTTCCCCCATCTATCTACAGCGGTCCACTCACCCGCAACCCGCTGTACCCTCTACCTGAACATAGTGCATTATGCTTCATATTATTATCCAATGATGTGTTGCCATCCTATGATGTCTGAGTAGATTATCGTTGTCCTATCGGTGATTGGTGAATTGCTATGATTGATTTAAATTGCTTGTGGTTATGTTGCTGTTCGTTGGTGCCCATCATATGAGTGCGCGCGTAGATCACACCATAGGGTTAGTTGTATGTTGATAGGACTACGTATTGGAGGGCAAGAGTGACAGAAACTTCAACCTAGCGTAGAAATTGATGCATACGGGATTGAAGGGGGACCAATATACCTTAATGGTATGGTTGGGTTTTAACTTAATGAACGTTAGTAGTTGCGGATGCTTGCTAATAGTTCCAATCATAAGTGCATAAAATTCCAAGTAAGGGATGACATGCTAGCAGTGGCCTCTCCCACATAAAACTTGCTATCGGTCTAGTAGCGTAGTCAATTGCTTAGGGGCAATTTCGCAACTCCTACCACCACTTTTCCACACTCGTTATCATTAACTTCATTGTTTCTTTATCTTAACAGCCCCTAGTTTTATTTATGTGTTCTTTAATTTCCTTCTAACCTATCCCACAAAAACCACAAAGTACTTCTACTTTCATACTTGTTCTAGGTAAAGTAAACGTCAAGCGTGCGTAGAGTTGTATCGGTGGTCGATAGAACTTGAGGGAATATTTGTTCTGCCTTTAGCTCCTCGTTGGGTTCGACCTTTTACTTATCGAAAGAGGCTACAACTGATCCCCTACACTTGTGGGTTATGAACCACGCGCGAGTCCCTCGCACCTGCACAAACAAATAAGAACTTCGCAGCCAGTGCGATAAGGGGTTGTCAATCCCTTTACGGTCACTTATGAAAGTGAGATCTGATAGATAGGATAGTATAATATTTTTGGTATTTTTGGTATAAGAACAGAAAGTAAATAAAGCAAAACAAAGTAGATGGAAGATTAATATGTTGAGAATAGACCTGGGGGGCATAGGTTTCACTAGTGAGAGAGAGAGAGAGAGATAGAGAGAGCGTGGGCCGCCATGAGGTTGAAAGAGTGGAACGGCTTGGAGAGACTGATCTAGACAGGCAAACTGTGTGAGAGGGTATACAGTGTGTCGATCGAAGCCCAAACAGGGATATATATCGTTTGTGTGTGAGAGAAAGCGAGGTTAATCAAGACTTAGATAAAGAAGCAAGTGTGGTCCGCCGTGCAGGGTGGAGCTCCCTTGGGCTAACATGTGCTTTGGCCTGCCTTGCCAAGCTGAAACACTGCCTAAATATCATGCCAAGTGGCGTGACCCATCTATTTTCTATCCTTTCTTCTTCAGGCTGGCCCGCCCAAGGAATCCACTGTAGCTCCGCCAGTGCCACCACGCGGAAGAAAGAGTGAGACAGTCTCTCGAGAGTAACCTAGACAGACAATGTGCGTGCGTGCGCACGAGAGGGAGGGGGTCTAGATAGGCAATGCATGTATCTACCGAGAGAGGATGGGGGGAGAGAGCTCGACATGGAGTGCAATGGCGGGTGTGTGAGAGTTAGAGATCGAAACATGGAGAGATAGAATGAACGTGCGGAAACCAAAGCTTTGTAAGGTGGTTATGAGAGGAAGATTCATCAATAGAGGAAGTATGTAACGTGTGTGCGAGGGGGGGGTCTAAAAACAACATTTGAATGTAGATAGTACTAGACTTAATATTGACTTTTCAATTTAGTGTACATTATAGGATTTGAATTGAGGACCATGCATATGGCTTCCGTGATTATTTCGAATTCGTGCCATGTTAGGTTTGGAAAGGTTGATATTGACTCGATTATTGCGGTATTTTGTATGTGTGTGGTCATATGCTTGAATCCATCTAGAGTTTTCTCACCACCATGATATATATATATATATATATATATATATATATATATATATATATATATATATATATATATATATATATATATATATATATGAATTTGTATTAAATAAGTGGCGTGGATACCATGAAATGTGAAATCCACGTTAAAATTGGAGATCGCTATGTGACAAATACACTCTAATTCAAAGAACTCATCATTAACTAATTCATAGTACTCGTTTTGAAGGACTAAATGTTTGCAAGGAGTACGATATTCGTTTGCCAATGAAAGAAGATTCGTTTGCATTCTTAAATGTAGGCGCACCAAGCAGACCAGGGTCGTGTCATGGTGGTCGCGTGTGTCGTTTCACGTTTCCACGTTTTGGATTGAAATATATCTGGCGGCTCCAATTCCAGCCCTACAAAATCTCCCTTCTCCCCCGTCCCCTTCCGCGCCCAGAGCTCTCAGATCCCTAATTCGCCGCCAACCCAAGAAAAATTCAAATCGCCCTTCGTCTCGTATCTTTCCCCACCTCTGTGCCAGACGACGACGAAGACGACGGTCGCACTTCACCGCTGCACAGGAGCTACCTCATCTACGCCCTCGTCCGCCGCACCGGGTGGTCCACCCACAACGTCGGCCGCCGCAGCCGACGTGCCTGACCAACACCGACTTCCATCGCATCAGGGCTACTTCATCGAGAACATCGTTGAACCTCCACCCCCCTGACGCCATTGATGCTTCACCAATGGCCACGTCCACCGCATCGTAGCACTCCGCTGCCGCTCGAGATCTGCATCCGTACGCGGCCAGCCAACGCCAGTGCATTGCTACTTCTCGAGCTTGCGTTGTATTCCCTCGAAGTGGAAAGGGTGATGCAACACAGTAGCGTAAGTATTTCCCTCAGTTTTTGAGAACCAAGGTATCAATCCAGTAGGAGGCCACGCACGAGTCCCTCGCACCCGCACAAACAAATAAGAACTTCGCAGCCAACGCGATAAGGGGTTGTCAATCCGTTTACAGTCACTTAAGAAAGTGAGATCTGATAGAAAGGATAGTTTGATATTTTGGTATTTTTGGATATAAGAACAGAAAGTAAAAACAGCAAAGTAAAGTAGATTGTAGATTGATATGTTGAGAATAGACCCGGGGCCATAGGTTTCACTAGTGGCTTCTCTCATGATAGCAGAATTCTACGGTGGGTGAACAAATTACTGTCGAGAAATTGATAGAAAAGCGAATAATTATGAGAATATCTAGGCATGATCATTATATATAGGCATCACGTCCGTGACAAGTAGACCGAAACGATTATGCATCTACTACTATTACTCCACATATCGACCACCATCCAGCATGCATCTAGAGTATTAAGTTCATAAGAACATAGTAATGCTTTAAGCAAGATGACATGATATAGAGGGATAAACTCAAGAAATATGATATAACCCCCATCTTTTTATCCTCGATGGCAACAATACAATATGTGCCTTGCTGCCCCTGCTGTCACTGGGAAAGGACACCGCAAGATTGAATCCAAAGCCAAGCACTTCTCCCATTGCAAGAACTATAGATCTAGTAGGCCAAACCAAACCGATAATTCGAAGAGACTTGCAAGGATATTATAACCATACATAAAAGAACTCAGAAAAGAACCAATATTTCTCATAGATAATCTTGATCATAAACCCACAATTCATCGGATCTCGACAAACACACCGCAAAAAGAGAAGAAGCCATCTAGGTACTAACTATGGACCCGAAGGTCTGTGGTAAACTACTCACAACTCATGGTGAGGCAATGGTGTTGATGTAGAAGCACTCCGTGGAAGGTCCCCCCTTCGACGGAGCTCCGGAACAGGACCCAAGATGGGATCTCACGGGAACAGAAGGTTGCGGCGGTGGAATTAGGGTTTTCTCTGTTGCCTCAATGTTTTCAGGGTATATGGGTATATATAGGAGGAAGGAGGGCATTGGGGGAGCCAGAGGGGGCCCATGAGGGTGGGGGCGCGCCGTGGACCCTCGTATCCCCCTCCTTCGTTCCCTCGCGTGTACTCCAAGTCTTTTGTGTTGATATCGTTCCAAAAATAACTCTCGCGAAGGTTTCATTCCGTTTGGACTCCATTTGATATTCCTTTTCTGCGAAACCCTGAAATAGGCAAAAAACAGCAATCTGCACTGAGCCTTTGGGTTAATAGGTTAGTCCCAAAAATAATATAAAAGTGTATGATAAAGCTCATTAAATATCCAAAACATCATATATAATAGCATGGAACAATAAAAAATTATAGATACGTTGGAGACGTATCAAGCATCCCCAAGCTAAATTCATGCTCGTCCTCGAGTAGGTAAATGATATAAACAGAATTTTTGATGTGGAATGCTAACCAACATAATTCTCAATGTTATTTCTTTATTGTAGCATGAATGTTCAGATCCGAAAGATTCAATACAAAAGTCTATATTGACATAAGAAATAATAATACTTCAAGCATACTAACAAAGCAATCATGTCTTCTCAAAATAACATGGCCAAAGAAAGTTATCCCTACAAAATCATATAGTCTGGCTATGTTCCCTCTTCATCACACAAAATATTCATATCATGCACAACCCCGGTTTCAGCCAAGCACTGGTTTTCATACTCAAATTTTAACCCTTTCAACTTTCACACAGTACATGAGCGTGAGCCATGGATATAGCACTATAGGTGGAATAGAGTGGTGGTTGTGGAGAAGACAAAAAGGAGGAAGATAGTCTCACATCAACTAGGTGTATCAATGGGCTATGGAGATTCCCATCAATAGATATCAATATGAGTGAGTAAGGATTGACATGCAACAGATGCACTAGACCTATAAGTGTATGAAAGCTCATCAAAAGAAACTAAGTGGGTGTGCATCCAACTTGGTTGCTCATGAAGACCTAGGGCATTTGAGGAAGCCCATCGTTGGAATATACAAGCCTAGTTCTATAATGAAAATTCCCACTAGTATATGAAAGTGACAAAACAAGAGACTCTCTATCATGAAGATCATGGTGCTACTTTGAAGCACAAGTGTGGAAAAGGATAGTAGCATTGTCCCTTCTCTCTTTTCTCTCATTTTTTTTGAGGGGGATTTCTCTTTTTTTAGCCCCTCTCTATTTTTTTGGGGCCATCTCTTTTTTTGGCCTTTCCTCACATGGGACAATGCTCTAATAATGAAGATCATCACACTTTTATTGACTTACAACTCAAAGATTACAACTCGATAGCTAGAACAAAATATGACTCTATATGTGAATGCCTCCGACGGTGTACCGGGATGTGCAATGAATCAAGAGTGACATGTATGAATAATTATGCTTGGTGGCCTAGCCACAAATACGATGTCAACTACATGATCATGCATGGCAATGTGACAATATGAAGCATGTCATATGAATGGAACAGTGGAAAGTTGCATGGCAATATATCTTGGAATGGCTATGGAAATGCCATGATAGGTAGGTATGGTGGCTGTTTTGAGGAAGGTATATGGTGGGTGTATGGTTCCGGTGAAAGTTGCGCGGTACAAGAGAGGCTAGCAATGGTGGAAGGGTGAGAGTGCGTATAATCCATGGACTCAACATTAGTCATAAATAACTCATATACTTATTGCAAAAATTTACGAGTCGTCACAACAAAGCAATCAACGCATGCTCCTAGGGGGGAGGTTGGTAGGAGTTAACCATCGCGCGCACCCGACCTCCACACAAAGGATGATACTCAACAAATACCTCATGCTCTAACTTCATCACATAGCGGTTCACCATACGTGCATGCTACGGGAATCACAAACTTTAACACAAGTATTCCTCAAATTCATAATTACTCCACTAGCATGACTCTAATATCACCATCCCCATATCTCAAAACAATCATCAAGTATCAAACTTCTCATCATATTCAATGCACTTTGTATGAAAGTTTACTACATTTATCTTGGATGCCTATCATATTAGGACTAGTTTTATAACCAAAGCACATTACCATGTTGTTCTAAAAGACTCTCAAAAGGATATAAGTGAAGCATGAGAGATCCACAATTTCTACGAAATAAAATCACCACCGTGCTCTAAAAGATATAAGTGAAGCACTAGAGCAAAACTATTTAGCTCAAAAGATATAAGTGAAGCTCATAGAGTATTCTAACAAATTCTAGACCATATTTATCTCTCTCAAAAAGGTGTATCCAGCAAGGATGATTGTGGCAAACTAACAAGCAAATACTCAAATCATACATGACGCTCCAAGCAAAACACATATCATGTGGTGAATAAAAATATAGTCCCGAGTATAGTTACCGATAGATGAAGACAAAAGAGGGGATGCCTTCCCGAGGCATCCCCAAGCTTAGGCTTTTGGTTGTCCTTGAATTTTACCTTGGGGTGCCTTGGGCATCCCCAAGCTTAGGCTCTTGCCACTCTTTGTTCCATAGTCCATCAAAGCCATACTCAAAACTTGAAAACTTCACAACACAAAACTTAGCCAAAAATCTCGTGAGCTCCGTTAGTATACGAAAACAAACCACCACTCAAAGGTATTGTAATGAACTCATTCTTTGTTTATATTGGTGTTAAACCTACTGTATTCCAACTTCTCTATGATTCATACTCCTCAATACTACTCATAGATTCATCAAAATAAGCAAATAACACACGAAAAACAGAATCTGTCAAAAACAAAAGAGTCTATAGTATTCTGTAATTTTCGAATACTTCTGTAACTTCAAATAAATTGAAATAAATTGGTAAACGTGAGGAATTTGTCTATTAATCATCTGAAAAAAGAACCACCTAAATAACATTCTCCAGTAAAATCTGGTGACTATTCTCGTGAGCGCTAATGTTTCTGTGTTTTACAGCAAGATCATATAAACTTCACACAAGTCTTCCCAAAGGTTCTACTTGGCACAAACACTAATTAAAACACAAAACCACATCTAAACAGAAGCTAGATGCAATATTTATTCCTAAACAGAAGCAAAAATAAAGAAAATAAAATTGGGTTGCCTCCCAACAAGCTCTTTCTTTATAGCCATTTAGATAGGCTTGAGAATTCAATGATGCTCACATGAAAGATAAGAATTGAAGCACAAATAGAGCATCAAATAGCATTTGAAAATCACATCTAAGTCTAACATACTTCCTATGCATAGGCATTTTATAGGAAAACAAATTAGCTAGACAAGCAAGATCTAGCATATGCAAGGAAGAAGAAAGAAACAAGATCAATCTCAACATGAAGAGAGGTAATTTAGTAACATGTAGATTTCTACAACCATATTTTCCTCTCTCATAATAATTTCACATAGGATCATAAGAAAATTCAACAGTATAGCTATCACATAACATATTCTCAACACGATCCACATGCATATGAAGTTGACACTCTTCCAAAATAGTGGGATCAACATTAACTAAAGTCATGACCTCTCCAAACCCACTTTTATCAAAAAATTCATGGGATTGAACATTCTCCAAATATGTGGGATCTAACGTTGACACTCTTCCAAACCCACTTTCAATATTATTGCAAACATTATTATCAATCTCATATGCATCATGGGGCTTAAATAAATTTCCAAGATCATAAGAAGAATCACCCCAATCATGATCATTGCAAAAAGTAGTGGGCATAGCAATACTAGCATCCCCAAGCTTAGGGTTTTGCATATCATTAACACAATTGACATTAATAGAATTTACAATAGTATCATTGCAATCATGCTTTTCATTAAAAGAGCTATCGTGAATCACTTCATAATTTTCTTCTTTCAACACTTCATCACAATTTTTGGACTCATGAATTTCAAGAAAAACGTCATAAAGATAATCTAGTGCACGCAGCTCACTAGCAATTGGTTCATCATAATTGGATCTCTTAAAAAGATTGGCAAGTGGATGAGTATCCATAATTTAGCAAGCGAAGATGCAAGCTAATAGAGGGCACATAGCAACACAAGCAAACAAAAAGACGAACGGAAAAAGGGCGAATAAAACAGCAAGGGTGAAGTGGGGGAGAGGAAAACGAGAGGAAAATAATGTAATGCGAAGGATAAGGGTTTGTGATAGGTACTTGGTATATGACTTTTGCGTAAGCCTCCCCGGCAATGGCGCTAGAAATTCTTCTTGCTACTTCTCAAGCTTGCGTTGTATTCCCTCGAAGAGGAAAGGGTGATGCAACACAGTAGCATAAGTATTTCCCTCAGTTTTTGAGAACCAAGGTATCAATCCAGTAGGAGACCACGCGCGAGTCCCTCGCACCTGCATAAACAAATAAGAACTTCGCAGCCAATGCGATAAGGGGTTGTCAATCCCTTTACTTTCACTTACGAAAGTGAGATCTGATAGATATGATAGTTTGATATTTTTGGTATTTTTGGATATAAGAATAGAAAGTAAAAACAACAAAGTAAAGTAGATTGTAGATTGATATGTTGAGAATAGACCCGGGGGCCATAGGTTTCACTAGTGGCTTCTCTCATGATAGCAGAATTCTACGGTGAGTGAACAAATTACTGTCGAGCAATTGATAGAAAAGTGAATAATTATGAGAATATCTAGGCATGATCATTATATATAGGCATCACGTCTGTGACAAGTAGACCAAAACGATTCTGCATCTACTACTATTACCCCACACATCGATCGCTATCCAGCATGCATCTAGAGTATTTAGTTCATAAGAACAGAGTAATGCTTTAAGCAAGATGACATGATGTAGAGGGATAAACTCAAGCAATATGATATAAACCCCATCTTTTTATCCTCGATGGCAACAATACAATACGTGCCTTGCTGCCCCTGCTGTCACTAGGAAAGGACACCGCAAGATTGAACCCAAAGCCAAGCACTTCTCCCATTGCAAGAACTATAGATCTAGTAGGCCAAACCAAACCGATAATTTGAAGAGACTATATTATAATCATACATAAAAGAATTCCGAAAAGAACCAAATATTTCTCATAGATAATCTTGATCATAAACCCACAATTCTTCGGATTTCGACAAACACACCGCAAAAAGATTACATCGAATAGATCTCCTCGAAGACCTAGGAGAACTTTGTATTGAGATCCAAAAAGAGAGAAGAAGCCATCTAGGTACTAACTATGGACCCGAAGGTCTGTGGTAAACTACTCACAACTCAAGGTGAGGCAATGGTATTGATGTGGAAGCACTCCGTGGAAGATCCTCCCTCCGGGGGAGCTCCGGAACAGGCCCCAAGATGGTATCTCACGGGAACAGAAGGTTGAGGCAGTGGAATTAGGGTTTTCTCTGTTGCCTCGATGTTTTTAGGGTATATGCGTATATATAGGAGGAAGGAGGGCATCGGGGGAGCCAGAGGGGGCCCACGAGGGTGGGGGCGCGCCCTGTAGGAGGGGTCGTGCCCTGGACCCTCATGGTCGCCTCCTTCGTTCCCTCGCGTGTACTCCAAGTCTTCTGTGTTGATATCGTTCCAAAAATAACTCTCGCGAAGGTTTCATTCCGTTTGGACTCCGTTTGATATTCCTTTTCTGCGAAACCCTGAAATAGGCAAAAAAACAGCAATCTGCACTAGGCCTTTGGGTTAATAGGTTAGTCCCAAAAATAATATAAAAGTGCATGATAAAGCTCATTAAACATCCAAAACATCATATATAATAGCATGGAACAATAAAAAATTATAGATACGTTGGAGATGTATCACGCATCACCCTCAACGGCTCTGAAGTGACCCGCACTCTAGCTAGGAGAGCATGCCCAAACGCTGGCCCGAACTAGGTATCCACATATCACTCCCTTGTGCACTGTTGCGATGATGTTTGGATATCCTTTTATTTCTCTGCTAGCTTACACGCCTATGCAAGCTTTGGAGGTATCGTCTGAAACAAGCAAAACCATTTTTTAGCGAAGCATGACGGCGCTATGGGATCTAATACACATCTTGCACGCTGGTATAACCTTGTAAGTACCTGTCCTCCGGTACAACAGCAAGGTCGATTCCTCTCATTTGATCAACCATTTTCCGTGTCAAAACGCAGAGGGGGATGCAAGGAGCACAAGTCCTGCACATCCAAGAAAGTGGTAACATGGACTTGTACATGGAACATCCCAAGGGCAAGCAGAGCTGTAGTGAGCCTGTACAACGAGCTAGCGTAAGTCCCTGTATTTCATTTAATTCGTACTGGCCTGCGTGTATGATATATGTGAAGTGGCGGATCCACAAATTCAAGTTACCAGGGGCAAAAATTTAACTTAAATAATACTAAGGCACTTGCACTCCGGAAATCAACAGAACTTGAGAAATGTGAAGCTACATGCACTTTGAAAACCAGCTAATGATCCAAAGTGGTTCCATATTATAAAACACTAAATGATGTGAGCAACAAAAAACACAAAATGCAACATGGTGTACAAGGACTACTAACATGGACTATACCTGCTTGAGTTATTCCTTCTCTCGCCGAAAATATACAAGTGTAATTGCACCTATAACCAGTGCGCAAACTACATATAAATAGATCTATCCTGCACAAGTATGCCAATAGTTTCAAACAACATATTAGAAATGTTTTTATGCTAGGTTGTCATGATATGGGGACTTTCTGGTAGATGGCCTCGATGTTTCCTCAAGCCATGATAATGTACAATAATTTGCTTGTCATCAATTCCTGCAAATTTCTATTTCTCTCTCAACTTAGCAGGTCATCATTATACACTAAATCCTTCAATGGGAGCTTGCAAAATGCTTGCACTAGATCCCTCATTAGACATTATATGTTCATCACCAAGAGCATGTAAAATGTTTGCATCAAATCCTTCATTAGCAGTCTGTTCATTAGACACTTCGGGCTCAAGAACAACATGAGCTTGTATGTTTGCTCCGGAAACTTGATTAGACACATTAGGTTCAGTTAGTTCAGTATTGATTGGGGGAGTTATAATATAAGTAGAATTTGGTTTCATTTTCTTATAGATTCCCTACATACAAGCAGTTTTACAACACCGTCAGGTTTAACTATTGGTTAGAAATTGAACGGTTGAATTAGATATACTCAGGGATGTGATGTACCTGCTCGTTGCCCATGTTGTTCTTGGAAGCTGCGACTGTCCGTTTGCGCAGGCTCGATGCCATGTCTGTGTTGCCGCCGCTACCTCCCACGCAGGCTACACCTAGCATTGGATCTTCATCTTCTTGTCCTTCCATTCGCTCGAAGCCCGGCGACCGGCGTCCAACAAGGGTGCGTGGAAGTGCTGTGTCGGACTGTCAAGTGGCGGCTAGGTTAGGAGCAAACCAGACTAGAGACTGGAGTGAACGAATTGGGGATTTTTCCTGCTGTCGAATGATATGGGAGGCAATCATTTGGCCCGCGAGCCTGCTATTGGTCCTGCCTTGCACTTACGTTATTGGCCCATCCAAATTAAAATGTTGTTCTTCATTTTTTTACATTGCCTGCTCGTGCGCTGGGACGAACAAAACAAGCCTGGGCCAACCTAGACGACTCAAAGTAGGTGCGCACTTTCCAGCCACCCGAGGCGTCCGCCCATACCAGCCCCTACGGTAGCATCGCCCCATTTTGCGTGTATGATTGGGGTATTGATTTACCCACAGAATGGTTGAATTGCTTGTTTCTATGAACTAAGTTCACCAATAATGTGAAGGATGCCAATCTTTTCATCCTATTGAAGATTTCTTAGATCTTGATATGCCAAATGTAATCGCATGAAATATACAGTAAAAGCCAGTGTGATGTGTGTTGCTACAACTAGTCTGACAACCTGTCCTCATATAACATATCAAGGATGCACCATCTTATCAGATTAACCATTTGACTTACCAATGTAGTGTGGGAAGAAAGAAGTATTGGGACTGCGTATCAAAGCAATTGATGTCATGGACTCCTTCGTAGAACCTTCTAAGCGAAAAAGAAGTTGTAGTGTGCCTGCACAAAGAGCTAGCATAAGTTCAGTTACCCGCTTCTCGGAATTTTAGTTAGCCACTGATTGCAAAATTGTTCAATTCTGTTGCTTGTCTTAATTTAGTTTGCTACTGATTACATAATGCCATAGCCTGTTAATCCTATTATGGACTGCGCCTATCTATGTGTTTGATACTTACTGTTAAGAATTACCTGTTTGCCTGAACTTAAATAGCGACTTAAGCACGTACATAGCTGGTCATATGTACTTCTAGGGTGCAGCAAAATTCATGTGTAATTTACGTTCTGATACCCTATTTGTTTAAATGGTTTGCTGTTATCACTTGCAGCACTAGTAATGTTTGCATGTTCATAGACAGACAGCTGTCAGGTTTATATGAGGGACAACGTCATTTTAACATATATATGTGTCAGAATCATTTTGCTTACATCAAAGAAATTTACAGATGTCTGTGTTGCTGGTAAACTGTATCGACTTGTTACTGTAATACTTTGCCAAGAACTTGTTAGTTTTACTAGTTCATGTGTAATTAAATACATTGCCAAAACTGGTTAGTTTTACTAGTTTGATGTTAGTATCTTATGGCTCTTGCAACACATTATTCATGATTGCTAACATTCAAGTTTGTAGGATCCAACTGAAACTCCGTTGGCACAATAGGTATGTTTTAAAAAACTTCCTTATTTACCTGGTTTGCTGCTGTAACTTGTTGATGTAATCATCTTACCAACTTCAAGTTTTCAGGATCCAATTGGAAGTCCAATTGCATAACAGGTACATTTTCAAAAACATTGGTGTAACAGGTTTGTTGTTGTAACTCGTTGCTCTAATCAAGTTACTGACTACTCAACTTTTCAAGATCCAAGAGAAACTGCAATGCCACAACAGGTTCCTTTTGCAAAATTTGTTTGTTTAACTGCTTTGCTGCTGCAACCGATTGCTCTAATAACATTACTGGCTACTCAACTTTTCAGGATCCAAGAGAAACTTCAATGCAACAACAGGTACCTTTTGCAAAACTTGTTTGTTTAACTGGTTTGCTGCTGTAACCGGTTACAATGATGTTAATAACTACTTTTCAGCATCCAATCGAAACTCTTTAATTCCTTGTTTGTTTAACTGGTTCGCTGCTCTAACTCCTAGTTGACATGTTTTGCTAACTTCAACTTTTAGGAATCCAATCAGAACTTTAATGGCAAAACTGGTTAGCCCAAGATCAAAGAGCGAGGTCCCCATGGACGTTGTATCATCTCACAGCAGTGGCACCGATCCAATCGTGCATTATGAATTGCCAACTGCTGATGCTCTAGAGGCTAAACTATTGGTAGAAAGAGATTATCCTTCTGCACTTAGAGATAAAGTTGACATGTTGAGGAAGCAAACAGCACAATCGCAAGCAGTTTTCAAGACAACCATTCAATATTTGGTGGATTTCAAAACAAAGCAACCTGAGACTGACCGCATTGCTAATTAAATTCCCACTAAGTAAATCATAGATGAAATGTTTTTTCCATCGTTGAATAACCTTTGTGTTGTTTGTTCATGTAATCGATCCAACCATTTGTTTTAGAGATCATGTAATAATTGTTTTTTGTTTGTATCTTTTTTTAGCACGAGTCTGTATTAATTGACAAGACTCTGAGACATTTCAGTTTGATTGTTATGCCAGACCTACAAATATGCCAATGGGGATTAATGTACACTCAACAATAATAGTACTAGTATAGATGGTCCTTAAGTTGCACACATCCGAAATGGCCAAGATGTTGTACTAGCTTTGCTAAAAAATGTTCCTCTTCTAGTAAAAAAAGTACAACGGCCTGGCTTATATATGTTAGTTGATATTATTGACCCATATACTCTATAAGTGTTTATATGTCGGTTAGTTTTGTACATTATTGGTTGATTGACTCTGTATTTTGAATCTTGAGACATCGCTTGTGTACATATCTAAATGGGAGTACACTATATGTTGCATGTGTCATACAAGTTACACTTGAGTTGGACACAAAGTGGTTTCAAATATTCAAATTCACCTTAAACTGGTTTCCACCATCTGAATTCGAGTATCGGCATTTGTAAATAATATTCATATATGATAGTGAAATACCTCTTTGTTGTGCTTTTGAAGATATATAAAAACGTAGAATGATTTATAAAGATACGTATAAGAATACAAAATGGATTCGAATTTAGTTGCCAGGGCAAACGTCAATGCTTATTGTCCCAAAATTTGAAAGAAGCGGAAAAATATCCACTCCCACGTCAGCTGCCCAAAGCCAGTGTTTGCGAGAGGGAAATTACTGTCTACCCCTTACACGGACAATCTATCGGCCCGATTCCCACTGTTCACAATAGGGGTAGGTTAGTAACTTCAATTAGATGTGACACGACCACCTCTGAGCCCATTCGAACACGGTGGGCGCCAAACGTGGGCAGAAAAACACATTTGATTCAAGCTCGTCCGAAAGACCTCTGTCTCTCCCTCCATTTCCCCTTTCATACACGGTGGGCGGCAAAACAAACTCGATTCGGCCGAAATCGATGTATGCAAATATTTTTAATAGGAGCGGGTTTGTAACTTCACTCAGACGTGACGCAACCGCCCTACCTGTCAACCCCGTTCATACACCGTGAGCGCCAACCGTGGGCGCCAAATACCCTCTCCTCGCCCGAGATCGCTCTGGGCAAATATCGGGGAGATATGAGATTACCGTCCTATCCCCAACCGACGACACGTCCAAATTTTAAACGGGGGCTAAGTTCATAACTTTTCCATATTTCAGACCGACGCATCCCAAAAACATGATTCCCCGTACCTCTGCTTCCATTTTCCCATTCATACACCGTCTGCGCTATAACACCATCCACACACCAGCCTCCTTCGTCTGCCACCCCATCCGTCGCCGCCGTCCACCACAATCCCGGAGCGCAGACCACGTCCTCACCTGCCAGAGATGGGCGTTTCTCATCCACGAACTAGGAGCCTTGCATCGCATCCTCTCGCATCATCGGCGTCGTCGTCCTCCTTGTCGGGGCAGCTCCGACGACCTTCTCGTCCACCACAATGGGACTTATCCCCTGATGGACCCGTCTACCATCGCAGATCTGGTTCAACGCCAACGACAACCATCGCACCCCCGATGCCTACACGGCGTCGCAAAAGAGGTGGTACTACTTCATATCTGCTCAACTTTTTTATCTCAACCAGAAAATAGATCGCAACTTGGTTACTATACTATCTTTTCAGCTCTTAGAATTTAGTTCTTAGTTCGAAGCAAACAATTGTTGCTAAGTGGCATTTCTATGGTTTGTAGCTTCAAAGTTGACAAGGTACATTCATAATAGGGTTTAATTGACCATGCTTAGGGTTTCCCCCCTTTTATGATCACTATACGATCAGCCTACGTGCTTTGTGTCATAATAGCACTGCTCCACCCATCAAGCTAAACAAGCTTAGTTGTTCAAATATGAATCAAATATTATTAAAATTGAGTCGTTTAATTGGTCAGCTAAATATTCCTAATTTAGTTTCAAAAATGCATGTACGTCGCTGGGGTGTGGATCTATAGGGTGCCCATGATGGGCCGCGGCCCACCCTAGGATTTTGGGTCGGCCCAGACCCCGATTCCCCTCTGTTCTGCTGTGCTTCTGATCTCTACTAGCCCCCAACCGCCTGTCTCGCTGGCGACTTGCCGTCCTCGGACGGCATGACTCTAAGAGGACACGCCGGACTAACAGGAGGTCAGGAGCCGCTCGCCCAACAGCGTCACCATTGCCTGGGCGCGCCGCCATGCCTACCTTCCCAGTTCGTTCAAGGCTCAGACATGCAGCACCCACTAAGCCAACCTGATCTATCCTGAGATACGTCCTCAACCCTCAGCAACTACTCCCCATCACCCATTTTCTAATCGATTCATTACTCACTATTTAGGACTGTCATTAGGGTTTGGTGTGTACTGAGTGCTACCTACACTTAATGGTTCAGATATTTTAGTAATCTTTAGTACCTGTAAATTTCACAGGGTTTCAAATTCTAGCCCTAGGAACAGACACTATTCATGTTGGATTGTTTGTCATAGTGACATTGACCCAGATTACTACTGCATGTCAAGTTTGTTGACAATTTTACTTGTCTTTCTTACTCATTTGATATGATATCCAATTATTCACGTCGATTAGTTGCAAACTATAAGTGCTAGAGCAACTTCTTGATTCAGATTTTGGACGGTCTCTTACTGCAGTTACAATTATGCATACAAGTAATGATTGATTCACTACCTGTATGCTTGCCTTGTCATATTTGTTGTCAATATTCTTTTAGGGTGGACCACCCTGTTTCAAAATACTGGAACCGCAGACATGAGTGAATAGTATTTCTCTGTGTGATCTCTTTCATCATGTGTGGGCGACGAATACTGCATTGTATAGAAAGAAAGTGTCATATCCACCTTTTACATAGACTATGATCTTTAACATGGAATACAATCTGCCTACTTGCTTTGTGTCGCACTACCAACACTCCACCCTTGAAGTTAAACATTATGCCACTCATAATTCCTTAGTTTATTTGTTCAAAAACGAATTTGATATGATTACGATGTTCCTACTTCAGTTTTGAAATGTGTGCCCGCCTGTTATAGAGACATAAGAGGTTTGTATTTCTATCCGTGGTATGGTCAGCACGGTTGGGGGATTCACTTTGTATACGCAGGGGTTTGTAGGGAGACACTCTTTGAGTTGAAACCGCAATGCATTCCAGAATAATCTGACTACTTTTTATGTTTTCATGAATCATAGATACTGAACAGCATCATAATGTTTATGAGCTTGCGCGCATGAAAAGAATAAAGCAGAATAATGCCATGGCTGTCAAACTTGGCATTAAGGGACTGAAATCAAGTCTGGATGCAATGCAATGCAAATTCTCTCCACGTACAGATTCGTGCTCAGAATATGATCCTAACGATGATTCTGAGCTAGAGGGAGACCTAAGTCAATGTAGCTCCCTAGTGGAGGAGTCGGAGGCAGATGATTTATCTTATTCACCCATCAAGGTGCTTGCTCTAACTTTCCAAGATTATATTGGTATCTTGCAACTGATGCTCTGCATTGCTTCTACTTTGTTGCAATGCCATTAGCTTAGTTTACACATCGTGTATGTGAATACGCCCTGCCTATCCATTTTCAGTACATACTCCATCTGTCATCATACCATGTTTATCCATTCAAATGTTGTTCTTGTGTATCAGACGTTCAAAAGGAAGAGGGCGATTGCTGATCGCGGAGGAGCACAAACAAAGTATTTGGAAAAGGTAGGGACATCTGATAAATTAAATAGCATAATTGGTGTGGTTGCAATATCACCAGACCCAGAAAACACGACGACAACTCTAGAAGACTCTAGCCCTACTACACTAGACATCTCTGATGCCCCAGCTCAGCAGATCCCAACTGCAGCAAACAGTATGATGATGCCAGTTGACATAGCACCATCTCTACGATGCAACACCCCCATTCCAGCAAAGAGTACACCAAATCTAGTTGCCAATCCCTTTTCAAATGAGACAGAGCCCCAATTGCAGCAAATAGGACCCGTGTTCCATTTATTCCCAGTTTAGAAGACCAAGCTTATATTGTTGTCAGGGACTTTGCGCGCATCTTTCCATCATGGAAAGATTATACCAGAGACACAGAACAATTTCCAACATTCCTCCGCAACTTACGCGTAAGTAATGTACTAATCTTGTTCATGATAATTACTACATATGTTTCTGCTGACAGAAGACACAAGATTCCATTCTTTTAAATAGGCGAGGACCAAACTGGATAGTTAAGACGAGCAACGGTTGCTTTCACTTTTCAAGCACGCGTTGATAAAGTATCGTTCGTACCTTAGGCAAGCGCACTTCGATGGCAAGCCTTTAACAAAATTTCTGTAAAGTCTCTGGTGCTACATTTATTAGACAGTGACTGGAACAATCTTGTTACACATTCGTATTGTGTGCAACGTAAGGTACTGTCTATGATATCACATCATAATTTGAACTACTTTTCTGCATGTACCTTACCGTCTCACTTGTACAAAAACTGTTTACAGAAGAACATTCATTCTCAAGGGACCACAGGATCTCGCAACTATACTACACACTGCATTGCTCTTGTGAGTACCTCTTGCCCTATATGACCATACTTACTTTCATAATTGGTTGATTATGTAGCATCACTGCACATGGTAGCCTCGCTATCCTCCATTTGGTGGACATTATAAGATCGGTATCAACTCGTACATAAATTTAGAATCAACTCAATGCTTTTGAAGAGGTTTAGCTCTACAACCCTCTTGTAAGGACGAAACGTCTTCTATCACTGTACTTACATTAATAGCTACTCCCCCTGTCCCATAATATAAGAGCATTTTGTACTATACACAAGTCTACAAAACACTCTTATATTTTGGGAAGGAGGGATTGGTTCATTGTGTAGAATTCTGCATCTTACCTCCCTCGCCCACCATTTACTAAAAAATATCAGATCAATATTTAATCTTACCAAAAAGTTGAATACGTAGACAATGCTAGTGCATAAGTGTAGCCCATTTCTCTTGTCAATACATTTTGTCCTCTAATGCTTGTACTTACAGGGATTGGTATTTGGTTATGTAGCATCAATCTGTAACTTATCTTCATTATCCTCTATCCCTTCCAGTATTATCATATATATAATTACTCTCTACAAAATGTATAGTACAGGCAATGCTTATGAAGAACATTATGTGCTGAAATTCTTGAGTTATCCTTCCCTTGACATGGAGAAGGGCATTATAAAGCCGGTGTTAACTGTTAATGTAAGCCAGTCCTTCTAAAGCCTTTATCCTCAATTGCCGTTTAATTTGCTCATACTCCCTATCATCAACTTCTGTTTAGTTTGTTGTTTCTATCAAAATGCATGTCTGCAACAACTGTAAGTTCCAAGTTTTAGTTGTAAAACCAAATTCCTTATTCGTACGATGCACATCACTCAATACTCCCTATATGTATGCTTGTTTTTGTGGATCTATAATCCAGTGTGTGGTGAAGCAGCCCACATTTGCACCTTGTCATCTCCTGTTTTATCTTACTAATGTGGCTGATGATATGAACAACATGCCATGCACATTAACCGAAATAGATACAATGATTGTCTTTGCGCTTCATCTATGCTTGTTTTGTTGACATGGTAATCCAGTAGTGTGGTGAAGCTCCCCGCATTATGAACAATGTCAAATTGTGTTATTGATATTTTGAACTGACTCTTTATTCTAATTTGAAATTGGATTGAATTGACAACATAGTTACCATATTTGTTTATACACGTGTAAAACCTGTCACCTCTCTGCTTGTTTCAGGGTGATATGCCTGATGGCATGCACAAGTCCGCTGAAGGTTGTGAGACAAACCCTACATATATTGCAGCTAAGAAGGCAAAACATCTTGAAGATAGCGAGACAACCCCAAAGTCATGTCTTGATGCAGTGTTCAAGTTACTTGAGACTAGCAGTCAGACAAGCTCAGAGAATTCGCTGTCTGAATTAGTTCACCTTCTTAAGTCTCAATTTCAAGCAGAAAGGCACTCTGCAACTCAACTTCGACTTGAAGTCCAATCTCTAAGGAATATCGCAGAGAACACCAATGAGAGCCTCATTGCTAAACAGCTACACCTGGAAGCTTTGACCGACATGCTAGGCCGGTCTCACGGCATTGCTCAGCAGCTTGTGTAGCAGCTCCCGCGCAAGGCTAACCTTTCTTGAACTGTCTTGGAAGTGATCTTGGTTCAGTATTATTTCGTTACGTGCAATGGCGCCTAGTTTTTGTAATATATTTCTTCGTGGCGCTTTATGATCACTCGTGGTGAACTTCGATGCCTAGTGGATGTAATATATCGTAAATCCATTATTGTATAATGTAGGTTTGTTCTAAGTTACAATGTCGAGTAGTTCTATTCTTAATCCCTACTAGTTATCGTATGTGCCATCGCTATGTGAAAAAACGACGAAAATGTGACGTAGTCGACTGGGCCGAAACTTTTGCCTCTAACGGGCCTGCATTTTAGCGGGCCGCAATTGGGCTTGTACGCTTATTTCTTGGGCCTGAAAGGCCCTTGGGGCCCTTCACACTTTGCGCCAGGCCCACAACTTACACGGGCCTACATTCGGCCCAATATTTAGTTCGACCTTTAGTGGACCCAGCGCTTAGTTGGGCCCATGTTGCTTTGGGCTGTAAACAGGATAAATATTCTGCTGGCATGTTGAGGCCCAGAAGATACCATGAGCCTTTAGTGGGCCGAAATGCATCTTGGGCCCAAAAGTCGTCCACGGGCCTTTAGCAGGCTGAAATGTAGACCGGGCCACTATTAGCCCAGTTATATGACGGGCTATTACCAGGCCGACACATATATGTTGCCTTAGTTGGCCCACTGATATCATGGGCCTTTAAGAGGCCGAAAGCTTAGTAGAGGCATCAACAGGCCAAATTTTACGACATGCCTTTAACGGGTCCAAAGTCACGTTGGGTTGAACTGTTGTCACCTTGATCACGGGTCGTTAGTGGGCCAGATGTCACGTCGGACCATATATGGCCCATGGGAAGCAAGGGCCATTCCCAGGCCGAAAGTCACACCGGGCTGAAATAGGCCCATGTCTTCATCGGGCCTCTAATAGGTCGAAATGTCACTGCGCCGTAATCGGGCCCATATACTCGGCAAAACATAACGGGCCAGATCTGGCTTTGGGCCATAATTGGGCCATGTTTAAGCAGATCGTTAGTGGGTTGTCCCAATAGTACCCGAGTAAATACTACGGGCCTTAGCTGGACCGGCCCATTTAATATTTATGGGCCACTTTTGGGCCGATCCACGTGTCAACATATCGTAGGCGCATCTCGCCCATTGTATGAGTGACATCTGTGCCAACGCGGAGCTGACACGTGGTTCCTTCCACCAATGAGAATTTTACACGTGGAAAATCGCCATTGGTCAGGGCTGTTAACGGGTTATCGGATCCAAAATCAGATTCGATAGGATTAACGGCGTGCCGTTACGGTGGATGTCACGTGTCGGTTACCCTTGACGAAAGCACTTCCATGACGCGTCATTTATCGTCATGGAAGTGAACACTTTCGTGATGATATTTTTGGTATTGTCATGGAACACTTCTACGATAGCACAGGTATGACTATCTTGATTCTGTCATAAAATTTTCATGGATGTACATGCATGACAGAAAACGTGAACTACCGTGACAAACATGTATTATCACAGAAGTGGTTTTTTTGTAGTGCCTACTCCTCGCATTGATATTGACTGATGGCAATCTCTATGGTCCATTAGTTTGCCAAGTTGATGTGGGACTTTCTCCCTTGTTTTATCTACTACCACCGCATTCTATTCCACCTATATTGCTATATCCATGGCTTGGGCTCATGTATTGCGTGAGAGTTTAAAATGCTGAAGTGCGTTAAAAAGTATGAACCAATTGCTTGGCTGACACCGGGGTAGTACATGATTAATACTTTGTGTTATGAAGACAGAGCATGACAAGGCTATATGATTGTGTAGGGATAATGTTCTTTAGCATTTGATATTTTGAAAGACATGATTGTTTGTTGGGATGCCCAAGTATTCATGTCTTTATGTCAAATTATAGACTATTTCTTTGAATCACCCATGTCTTAATATTCATGCCATGATTAGATATATGATCAAGTTTACGCTAGGTAGCATTCCACATCAAAAATTATCTTTTTTATCATTTACCTACTCGAGGACGAGCATGAATTAATCTTGGGGATCTTGATATGTCTTTGTCGTATCTATAATTTTTTATTGTTCCATGCCAATATTATTCAACTTTTACATACTTTTGGCAACAATTTACACGATTTATTTGGACTAACTCACTGATCCAGTTCTAGTTCATGTTTGTTGCATGTTTTTTGTTTCGCAGAAATCCATATCAAATGAAGTCCAAACGGGATAAAAATTTATAGAGATTTATTTTGGAATATATGTGAATTTTTTGGGCTTGGAATCAACGCAAACGGTTTCCCACAGCACCCACAACCAACCAGGGCACGCGAGGGGGTGCCCGGCGCGCCCAGGTGTCTTGTGCCCTCCTCGAACGTCGATTGGGGCCCTACTTCTAGTGCAAGAAAGCTAATTTATGGAGAGAAAATCATTTTAAAATTTTAGCGCAATCGGAGTTCGGATCTCCGGGAATTCAAGAAACGATGAAGGGCCAGATATGGGGAACGCGAAACAGAGGAGGACAGAGAGATAGATCATCCATCTCGGAGGGGCTCTTGATACATCTCCAACGTATTTATTATTTTTTATTCTTCCATGATGTTATATTATCATTCTTGGAATTTTTTATAATCATTTTATAGTCATTTTATATCATTTTTTGGTAATAACCTATTGACATAGTGCCAAGTACCAGTATGATCACTACATGTGCATCCAAAATCCTTTAAATCAGTTTTGCCACATGAGTCCACTATAACTACCTATATGCGGTATTCTTTTGTCATTCTAAGCAAATTTGTATGTGCCATCTCTAATTTTCAAAATACATTTCTCTTTTGTGTGCTCGTACTGCTCGCGTGGCGGTGACGGTGAGGGGTGGCTAATATTTTCCGTGTTATATGTGTTATTCTCACGATGAGTGTTTATTCACATGTCATTGCACGAGAGCAAGGCAAAGGTATTAGGGATGCCCAATCCCAAAATGAAAAATGAATTTACTTTATGTTGTCAAATAATAAATTCCTTGGTAAGTGTTGGTATGGAAGGCACCTGTGGATACAGATAGCCTTGTGAAAGTTTGATGGAAAAAAGGAATAAACTTTATTTTATGTTTGGGAACCGCCTATGATATATCTAACATGGAAAGTGCTGGGAACTCTAAGTCATTTTCCTTGGAGGGAAAAGTATGCCACCCAAAATAATTTTATCTCTCAATTTAATCTTTGAGCTCTCGCACCTCTACAAATCCCTACTTCCCTCTGCGAAGGGCCTTTCTTTTACTTTATGCAATTTTTATTTTGAATTTGAGTCTCCATCTTCTCTTATAAAGAACCAACTAGGAGGCACTATCATTGTACTTGAGTATTGAGTGTAGTTAATATGCGAGTGTGTTTCATGAATGGATCAATGGTTTAGCATGATGGGCTAGGGATAACTTATTTTAGCATTGATATTTTGAAAGACATGATTGCTTCTTGATATGCTTGAGTATTTAAATCTCATGTCAAAACTAGACTATTGCTTTGAACCATATAAAAGTCCAAATGTCCATGCTATAAAGAAAAGAATATGATATGACATCATAGGCAGCATTCCACATCAAAAATTATATTTTTATATTTTTCCTACTCGAGGACGAGCAGGAATTAAGCTTGGGGATGCTGATACGTCTCCAACGTATCTATAATTTTTGATTGTTCCATGCTGTTATATTATCATTCTTGGATGCTTTATAATCATTTTATAGTCATTTTATATCATTTTTGGTACTAACCTATTGACATAGTGCCAAGTGCCAGTTGCTGTTTTCTGCATGTTTTTTACATCGCAGGAAATCAAAACCAAATGGAGTCCAAATGCAGCGAAACATTTTATGGATTTTTTTAACCAGAAGACATCCAGTGGGCCGGAGAAGCACTTGGGGGTGCTCCAAGCAGAGCACAACCCACCAGGGCGCGCCAAAAGGCCCGGGCGTGCCCTGGTGGGTTGCGCCCACCTGGGTGTCCCTTGGACCGCCTCTTTGCTCTATAAATACCCAAATATTCCAGAAACCTTAGAGGAGTCGATGAAAATCAATTCCAGCCGCTGCAAGTTCCAGAAGCAACAGATCCAATCTAGACACCATCGCGGAGGGCTTCACCACTTCCATTGGTGCCTCTCCGATGATGCGTGAGTAGTTCCTTGTAGACCTACGGGTCCGTAGTTAGTAGTTTGATGGCTTCCTCTCTCTCGTTTGATTATCAATACAATGGTCTCTCGGAGATCCATATGATGTAACTCTTTTTGCGGTGTGTTTGTTGGGATCCGATGAACTTTGAGTTTATGATCAGATCTATCTTTTTATCCATGAAAGTTATTTGAGTCTTCCTTGATCTCTTATATGCATGGTTGCTTATAGCCTCGTATTTCTTCTCCGATATTTGGGTTTTGTTTGGTCAACTTGATCTATTTATCTTGCAATGGAAGGAGGTGCTTTGTAGTGGGTTCGATCTTACGGTGCTTGATCCCAGTGACAAGAGGGGAACCGACACGTATGTATCGTTGCTACTAAGGATAAAACAGTGGGGTATGTTTCTACATAAATAGATCTTGTCTACATCATGTCATCGTTCTTATTGCATTACTCCATTTTTTTCATGAACTTAATACACTAGGTGCATGCTGGATGGCGGTCAATGTGTGGAGTAATAGTAGTAGATGCACGCAGGAGTCGGTGAGGGAGTCGTGGATTAAGGGGTCCTCAGGTGACCGGATCGTTCATTACGGGCCAGACTGGTGGGCCGTGAAGATTATTGATGAAGACTATCTCCCATATCCGGATAGGACTCCCCATGTGTAAAATAGCAAGCTTAGAGTCTGGGTATAATACTTTCCTTCCTCTGCGAAGTGATCCTGTACAAACCCTAGGTCCCTCCGGTGCATATATAAACAGGGGGGTTTAATCCGTAGAGGCAACAGTTGAATCATAGCAATCACATAGGCTAGACTCCTAAGGTGTAGCCATTACGATCTCGAGGTAGATCAACTCTTGTAACCCATATTCATCAAGATCAATCAAGCAGGAAGTAGGGTATTACCTCGATCGAGAGGGCCCGAACCTAGGTAAACATCGTGTCCCTAGTCTCTTGTTACCATCGATTCTCAGACGCATAGTTCGGGACCCACTACCCGAGATCTGCCGGTTTTGTCACCGACATTGGTGCTTTCATTGAGAGTTCCACTGTGTCGTCGGCGGAAGGATCAATGGCTCGCTTCGTCACCAACGACGATGCCACCGCCAAGGGAGTTTTTCTCCCTGGCCAGCTCTTCGTGTTTGGCAGCTTCGTGCTTCGTGCCAACACTGAAGGCCTCCTTGAGTAGGTTTACAGCTATGCCCCTGGTCACCAGATCAGGTTTGGAAGCTTAAACTATGTTGCTAGCGTCCGCGGAGATTTTATCTTCGACGAATTCGCACCCATGGCAATTGCTCCCTGCCACCACGATGAACATGACCTGGATCTGTCATCGGACCCCGTACAGGGGGTAACACTTGCAATAGCTCTGGCCTTAGATCTGGAGCAGACCACTTCATCTAAGGACGGCAAGATCAACCCCGCCATGGAGATCGCAGACTCAGTGGTGCTTGAGCCGCACATAGGCCTGGCCTTTAGCGGGACTCCCCTCACCGGAACTCCAGACTCATCTCCGTCTACAAGTTCCGAACTTTCAGGATCTGCGTCTTTCGGGCTCGATCAAGCGGCTGTTGCCGAACTCAGCCATGCAGATATCCGAACACATTTCCGGCACTTGCCTTTAGAAGAAGCACTGGACATACTAAAATCTCTCTCCCTAGCGGAGGATTCCCAGCCGAAATATGCCAAGTTCGAACTGGGGGCTAAGGACAGGGAATTTCGCTTCCCATCCACCACCCACTTGGTAGCCACGGTCGAGGACTTAACCGACCTATTAGATTACGCTTCCGAAGACATCGATGGGATGGACTACGATGCCAAAACCGATCTAAGAACAAACCTGCCCGCAACCGGGCGATGGACGGCTACTTCTACATATGATGTGTACATGGTGGACACACCCAACGAAGAGGAGGGCGACGGCGATACCAATCCAGAACAGGACAAATCCGTCGATGAACCTCCCAAACGCTGATGTCAGAAGCGTTGATCTCGACCACGTAAAGGGAAAGAGAGCAACAATGTCACTAAAGACGATGATGATCCGGAACAAGTCGACGACCCTGCAGAACCAGCAATAGAGCAGGACAAGCAGGAGGATGGCGAACACAGTCCAAAGGAACTGCTGGCCGATCACAGCAATGCGGATTATAGCAGTTATCAACCTGTCTCCAAAGAGGACATCAGTCTGGGAGACGAAGAATACATCGTCCCAGAAAAACCGGTCGAACAGAAGTGTTTCCAATGATAACTCATTACCACTGCAATGAGCCTGAAGAAGCAGCAGCGGCGGCTTAGAGCCAAACAGGATATGCTCAATGACAGATGGAACAATGTGTTATACACTCAAGAATGATACGCCTCTAAAGGCCAAACAAAGAGCTATCCTAAGCGCAAAGTGCTGCCCCAATTTGGCGACGAGACCCCAGCGCCAATTCTGCCTAATTACGATCAGTCCTATCAACCACACCGACCACCCCATGGACGGGACAAAGCGGCTAGCAACACCGTACACAAGCCCGCACCTCCTCACCGTAAAGGCAAGGATACAGCAGCTTAGGCCCATAAGTACGACCTACGCCGGGACCTGAATAAAAATGCTGGCCAGACTAGATCAATCTACGGATCAAGGGAACGTACACACACATGGGACGGTGGTATCAAGCCAAATAGACCGGTCACATTCCAGTTCGGAGTCAACACCGAACACCAATACCATCTGAACTACGCCACGAAATTGCAAAATACAGGGGTGCTTCACACCCTCTGTGCTTCACCAATGTGGTGATGGATCATGAATTTCCAGAAGAGTTTAAACCCGTAAACATCAAGGCGTACGATGGAACAACAGACCCAGCTGTATGGATAGAAGACTTTATTCTTCACATACACATGGCTCGTGGACATGATCTACATGCCATTAAATACATACCTCTCAAACTGAAAGGACCAGCTCGGCATAGGTTAAACAGCCTCCCAGAGAACTCTATTGGAAGCTGGGACGAACTTGAGGATGCTTTTCGGGCCAACTTTCAGGGGACTTATGTCCGGCCCCTGGTTGCTGACGATTTAAGTCATATAATCCATCAACCCGGGGAATCAGCCCGTAAGCTTTGGATTCGGTTCTTAACTAAAAAGAACCAAATTGTAGATTGTCCGGACGCCGAAACCTTAGCGGCATTCAAACACAGTATCCAGGATGAATGGCTAGCTAGACACCTTGGCCAAGAGAAGCAGAGAACAATGGCAGCCCTAACCACACTCATGCCCCGCTTTTGCGCGGGCGAGGACAACTGGCTTGCTTTTAGCAGCAACAGTACCAACTATCCTGGCACATCTGAAGTCAGGCACGGCAATGGAAGCCACAACACAATAAAAATAAGCGCCGAAACAACACTTGAAACACAGAGGATACAACGGTAAACGCCGGATTCAATGTCTCCAGGCCCGGCCAACGGAAGAAGCTATTTAAAGGCAACAGGGATAGTCCATCCAGTTTGGACAAGATACTAGACAGGTCCTGCCAGATCCATGGCACCCCTGACAAACCTGCAAATCACACCAACCATAGCTGTTGGGTCTTCAAGCAGGCCGGCAAGCTAAACTCCGAACACAAGGGAAAAGGACCTCAGAGCGAAAACAAGGATGAAACTCGCCAGCCGAACACAGGGGGCAGAAAAAAATTCCGCCGGAGGTAAAAACCGTGAACATGATCTACGTCACCCACATCCCCAAGAGGGAGCTCAAGCGCACACTCCGGGACGTATACGTCGTCGAGCCTGTCGTCCCCAATTTCAACCCATGGTCGGTTTGCCCGATCACCTTTGATCGTAGGGATCATCCAACCAGTATCCGTCAGGGAGGTTCGGCGGCCTTAGTGCTCGACCCCATAATAGACGGATACCACCTCTCTCGAGTCCTTTTGGACGGCGGTAGGAGTCTGATGGCTTCTCGCCCCTCGTTGGTTACCCCAAGTGGAAGGTTTGAGATGCAGTGTAGCGGTAGTTTTCCCTTGGCAAAGATACCAAGGATCGAATTCCCCTGAGACTCCAAGGTTCAACAAGAAGGTGTCAACTGCTAGCGGCGCAACTAGCGATCGACCGGACCTGCACACAGATACAAATAACTTTGCTCCCAACGAGTACAGAGAGATTGTCAATCCCTCCGGCCTTGTCGTTTACAAAGGATCAAACGCAAGAGATAATAGTGATAGGTATTACTGCAACTAGTAAGTAAAAACAAAAAGTAAATAGCAGATGTGATCAGTGATGGTAATATGGACCGGGGTCCCATGATGTTCACTAGTGATGTCTCTCTCCCAAAAGACGATAAAACAGCTAAGCGAGGTAAACAAATTACAGCTGGGCAATTGACAGGATTATGTGCGCAAACCAATGCTAACTATGCTGCAAAGAAAGGTAGAGGCTCAAAAGCATGGGCGGTACGCCAAGGTAAGTAGACCGAAATCCATCTGCATCTACTACTAATCATCCACCTTGAGATATCTATCCAGAACATCTCGATGGTATTAAGTTGCGAGTCCCACCCATAGTGTAAACTCAAAGCAACAGACAACTGCATTAAAAGAACTTTGCGTAAAGTAAACAATCCTTGCACCCGCGAGTACAAGCACCGTTGTTTTCCCCCTTGTGGCAACAACACATCCCCTAGACTCATGTTTCTGTCACTCAAGCTAGTCATCGAGGGGCATGAACCCACAATCAAGCATAACGTTCCCTCTTGGAGTTACTACCTACTACTTGGCCAAAGCAATAAACAGCAACGGAGAACATGCAAGAATTACTCAAGAACATAAATATAAATGAGGTAAATCAAATATATTACTCTCACACAATCTGAACATAATCTCATAATCCATCGGATCCCAGCAAACTCATCATAGCAACAGCATAAGGATTACATATGTGCCTCGATCATGTAGGGCAGCTCACGAGGTCTAATCGGTGAAGAACAAAAAGGGGAGGAGAACATCACATAGCTACCGGTCATGGACCCATGGTCCAAGGGAGACTACTCACAACTCATCCGGGAGGCGTCCATGGTGGTGGAGAGGCTCCCGGTGGTGATCCTCCCGTCCGGCAGGGTGCCGGGAAGATTTCTCATGGTGCTCCCGATCTTGGAAGCGCGGCGGCGGCGGAACAGAGATGAGATCGCGAAAAAGGGTTCCGTCCTCGAGGGTTTCGGGACGCGGTGTAAATATATGCCAAAGGGGGGCATCAGCGGAGGCCTGGGGGGCCCAGGCGCCCCCCGGCGCGGCCAGGAGGGGGGCCGCGCCCCCAGGGCGCCTGGAGCCCTGGTGGCCCCCCTCCGGCCCTACTTTGGCCGCATGGAAGCTTCCGGAATGCTGATTTTTTATATATTTTTCCCGGAATTTTTCTGGCAGTTTACGTAATGGGAAAACCTGAAATACAAAAACAGCAGAAAACAGAAACTGGCACTGGGGTGCACTGAGTTAATAGGTTAGTCCAAATATGATCAAAAGTGTATGGAAGTGTATAAATATCATAGCAATATCACACAAAAGAGGCATGGAGCAAGCAGAAATTATAGATACGTTTTGGACGTATCAACATCCCCAAGCTTAATTCCTACTCGTCCTCGAGTAGGTAAATGATAACAAGCATAATTTCTGTGGTGACATGCTATTAACCATATAGGAACTTTTCACAGTCACATGACAAGTGCTTACTGAGATAATGAATCTGTAGTAATTAAGTTGCCTCATGAGAAAATCACAAAGAACTGACAGTTTTACAATATGATACTGAAACACTCAATAGATTTGTAGTGAGCATGGTGTGCAAATATGATAAAGTGGTATCTCGCTTGCCCCCTTTAGTGAAGCAAAACATAAATGCAGGGGCACCTCCAAGGTTTAAGTGACGACTAGATACAATGATTTCAGAATAAACGATATCATAATCATGCAAAAGACAATGCTACTTTGGGACAATGCACATTACACTCTGAATGACAATCATGCTCTCAATAGTTGGTGCTTTAAAGAAGGTGGAGACTCTCGAACCGTGGCTTTTGTTGGCAAGGTTGAAAACCCGTGGTCGGAAACAAAAACTAAACATGTACCAGAGCTCTTGGTTTTAAAAACAGAGGTAATAATTTTTTTTGAATATGCATGTTTCGTCAACGAATGCTAGCAGATAACTCAATTACTTCTTGAGCTGGACAAGTTTCGAGGAACGGCTCCTGAATGAGGACGATCACATCCTCTTAATCTCCTTTGTTTATCACTGCCGAAGTTTTTTTATTTCTCATGAACAAAGCGTGAAGAAGGGTTTGTTTGTTGTATATTTTTTTAATGAGCCGGGCGCACTCTATGCCAGTTCCTTCTCGTATTATGGGTTTGCACATTAGACATGCAATCCCGAGGTGAAGCTTGTCCAACTTAAAAAGATCATGAATTAACTACTACTTCCTCATGAACTAAAACAGAGGCACAAAAGAGAAATGCTTTTTTTTTGATTAATTTCAAGATGGTACGTGAAATTCTTCGTTAGGAATGGCAGGTAAATACCATGTATAGGAAGGTATGGTGGACTCATATGGCATAACTGGTTTAAAGGATTTTGGATGCACAAGCAGTCAGTCCGCTTAGTACAGGCGAAGGTTAGCAAAAGACTGGGAGCGACCAACTAAAAGAGCAATGACGGTCATAATCATGCAGAGCGACAAAGCAACATTGAATCGGGCATGGAAGTTATATCGCTACTCAGAAATTAAAGATCATCAAGGCTTGATAGACTTCCTTTACAGTCTTAAATATGCGTGAGCATATGCCAAGTCAATCAAAATAAATTCTCGGAGGAAGATATCACTAGACCATACCACATCATAGGCAAACAAATCTTGTTGGTACTCCAATAACACATTGAGAACCCCCCAGCTATTTGAGACTAACCATAAGAAAACATGAACTACTAAGCACCATTATGCACATAGCATTTTTGTCATAGACATATCAACCAATGCAACAGAAGCCAACTCTCTTAACAAGATAAGCATGATAACTAAAGAGAGTTCCAGTGACCAACTAAACAAAAGCTCTTCAAAAAGTAAAGCATGAAAACTAAGAGCTGAACATGATAGTAGCTATTGAAAGACAAAGAACACACACAGCAAAGATAGACTTGAAAATTCTATGTTATGTTCTAGGTTGAAGTGGAACGTGTTTCTCTCCCACACAAAGAAGGCTGAGTTCCAACTCGTTATGAACAGCAAGAAAAGCTAAAGAAAACTAAAAAGGAAACTAAAAGCAAGACGCTCCAAGCATAGCACATAACACATGAAGTGATAAAAATATAGTGGAACGAAAGACGAACTGATAATTGTTGATGGAGAAGGGGATGCACGGGGGCATCCCCAAGCTTATACGCTTGAGTCTTCTTGAATATTTCTTGGGGGTGCATGGGGGCATCCCCAAGCTTGAGCGTTTGACACTCCTGAATCTTTTTATCATCTTCCCTCGCACACTTGAAAACTCCCTTCATACATAACCCATCATAATCTGATTAGCGAGGTTAGTACCCATAATAAAATAATTTTTTCCTTGCTGGAAATAAGGATATTCTTGAAGGTCTACTGTTTCTCAAGATTGCCAAAAGGTTTTTGCAAAGAAAAAGCAAGCTCAAGGTTTGCAAAACGAAGGAAAGGCAAAACAGGACAGAATCTGTGAAAAACAGACCAGCGGGTAGTAAATGATTTTTTCGGGGCACTTCTGCAACTCTAATCAAAAAACTCAGAACAGACGCCCGAAATACAATTGTATAGAGCACGCTTTCGAAAAAATTCAGACCAAAAAGATGATCTGGTGATTTTATACAAATTTTTCTGTCCAAGGACAGAATCTGTTTCCTGTACAACACGTCACAACTTTTGAACTTTCTTGCAGTCAGAGGCTACACTTGGCACAAAGCTGAAAAGTAAAGATACAATGATGATGCTACTGTAGTAACAACATCAAGACACAACAAAAGCAAAATAAAATTTTATTCATTGTGGGCTGCCTCCCAAAAGCGCTTTCTTTTATGCATTTAAGCTAGGCATAATGCAAAGAGATCAAGTTGTATCAATTGAACCATCATCAAGATCATCAAAAAACTCTTCAATAGTACAACTAGTCTTAAGAGGACTTTCAAATAAAGGCCTAATAAAGATACTTCTAGGGAGAAGACCAAAAGGAAAAAAATCAAAGGAAGATTCATTTATAAATTTATCAAAGAGAGGTGTTTCTTCCAAAGTCTTCACAGTTTCAACCCCTTTGGCAATAGATGGATTACTTTTAGAGCGGGGAGCCTTTGGAACGTAAGCAAACTTAGGCTCCTTCTTTGCCGGAGTTTCTACCTTTTTGGTTTTGATTGAGGAGAAAGTAGTTCCTAGAGTATCAAAGATTTCCTCAATCTTGTCTATCCTAGAAGAATCCAAGTCATGGGATTTGATGGTCTCCAAAGTTTTGAGAATTTTATGCATGGAGCTATCAAGCCTATTCAAATTCCCTTGGATCTTACGATCCAACTCATTTATCTTATTAATGTTTGGCATCTCTAGCTCTATCTTTTCAAGTTTTTTCATAATGTGAGCTAGGGTGATGTCCTCTTGAATGCTAACAACAGGGGGATTTCCAACAAGATTTTCAATAATACTAAGAGACTCCCAAACTGGGGCCTCTAGGAAATTCCCATTGATAGCAGAATATAGAATAAACCTATTCCAAGAAGTAATTCCAACATAAAAATTTCTAAGCAGGATAGTAGTAGATTGTTTCTTGGTGGCTCTATTTTGAGAATCATTAATTCTATACCAAGCATCTTTTAGACTTTCCCCACCTCTTTGTTTAAAGGTGAGAACTTCTGCCTCACCAAAGACAAAAGGACCAGACATAACGACAACTAAAGAATGAGATAACTATTTTTGTGATTTTCGATAAAGGATACTAAAGCAAAAACTGAAAGGTAAACTAACAAGACTAAAAAGCAAAGGTAAAAGATAGCGTGCAACTCCCCTATCTTGAAGAGTGGAGTCCCCGGCAACGGTGCCAGAAAACTTTGCTTGATGGCTTCTCGCCCCTCGTTGGTTACCCCAGGTGGAAGATTTGAGATGCAGTGCAGCGGTAGTTTTCCCTTGGCAAAGATACCAAGGATTGAATTCCCCTGAGACTCCAAGGTTCAACAAGAAGGTGTCAACTGCTAGCGGCGCAACTAGCGATCGACCGGACCTGCACACAGATACAAATAACTTTGCTCCCAACGAGTACAGAGAGGTTGTCAATCCCTCCGGCCTTGTCGTTTACAAAGGATCAAACGCAAGAGATAATAAAAACAGGAAGTAAATAGCGGATGTGATCAGTGATGGTAATATGGACCGGGGTCCCATGATGTTCACTAGTGATGTCTCTCTCCCAAAAGACGATAAAACAGCTAAGCGAGGTAAACAAATTACAGCTGGGCAATTGACAGGATTATGTGCGCAAACCAATGCTAACTATGCTGCAAAGAAAGGTAGAGGCTCAAAAGCATGGGCGGTACGCCAAGGTAAGTAGACCGAAATCCATCTGCATCTACTACTAATCATCCACCTTGAGATATCTATCCAGAACATCTCGCTGGTATTAAGTTGCGAGTCCCACCCATAGTGTAAACTCAAAGCAACAGACAACTGCATTAAAAAGAACTTTGCGTAAAGTAAACAATCCTTGCACCCGCGAGTACAAGCACCGTTGTTTTCCCCCTTGTGGCAACAGCACATCCCCTAGACTCATGTTTCTGTCACTCAAGCTAGTCATCGAGGGGCATGAACCCACAATCAAGCATAACGTTCCCTCTTGGAGTTACTACCTACTACTTGGCCAAAGCAATAAACAGCAACGGAGAACATGCAAGAATTACTCAAGAACATAAATATAAAAGAGGTAAATCAAATATATTACTCTCACACAATCTGAACATAATCTCATAATCCATCGGATCCCAGCAAACTCATCATAGCAACAGCATAAGGATTACATATGTGCCTCGATCATGTAGGGAAGCTCACGAGGTCTAATCGGTGAAGAACAAAAAGGGGAGGAGAACATCACATAGCTACTGGTCATGGACCCATGGTCCAAGGGAGACTACTCACAACTCATCCGGGAGGCGTCCATGGTGGTGGAGAGGCTCCCGGTGGTGATCCTCCCCTCCGGCAGGGTGCCGGGAAGAGTTCTCCTGGTTCTCCCGATCTTGGAAGCGCGGCGGCGGCGGAACAGAGATGAGATCGCGAAAAAGGGTTCCGTCCTCGAGGGTTTCGGGACGGGGTGTAAATATATGCCAAAGGGGGGCATCAGCGGAGGCCTGGGGGGCCCAGGCGCCCCCCCGGCGCGGCCAGGAGGGGGGCCGCGCCCCCAGGGCGCCTGGAGCCCTGGTGGCCCCCCTCCGGCCCTACTTTGGCCGTATGGAAGCTTCCGGAACGCTGATTTTTTATATATTTTTCCCGGAATTTTTCTGGCAGTTTATGTAATGGGAAAACCTGAAATACAAAAACAGCAGAAAACAGAAACTGGCACTGGGGTGCACTGAGTTAATAGGTTAGTCCAAATATGATCAAAAGTGTATGGAAGTGTATAAATATCATAACAATATCACACAAAAGAGGCATGGAGCAAGCAAAAATTATAGATACGTTTTGGACGTATCAGAGTCTCAATCTGATATACCAAGACATTGTCCGCAAGATGGGGATCGACCCATCAAGAATTAAGCCCAGCAGCACTACCTTTAAAGGAGTGATTCCAGGCGTAGAAGCCCACTGCACGGGTTCATTAACATTGGAAGTCATATTCGGTTCCCCCGATAACTTCCGATGCGAAGAGTTAATCTTCGACATCGCTCCGTTCCGAAGTGGTTATCACGCACTACTCGGAAGAACGGCCTTCGCCCGCTTTAACGCAGTCCCGCACTATGTCTACCTAAATCTCAAAATACCTAGACCACATGGCGTCATCACGATCAATGGAAACATGGAGTGTTCCCTCCACACAAAGGAATACACTGCGGCCCTAGCAACCGAGGTTCAATGCGGCCTATTCAGGCCGAATAGTTCATCAGTCATCAAGACCACAGACACGGCTAAATGTGTCCGGTCCGCACTAGAATGCGGCAGCTCAGAAGAACCTGAGCTCGATTAGTAGTTGCGCCCCTGTCGACTGCCCCATAAGGTAGCAGCATATGTACCTTGCGTACACAATTATGCCCTTAAAATACCTTGGGCGGCACTAGGGGCATACAACATATAAATAGTCCATAGTTAAGCTTGACCCTATTCGGACTCTAAAGTATATCTTCTTTTTCAGGTTCATTTAAAAACCTACATTGTTTATGGCTGTACAGGGTACTATTTTCCAGAATCTTGCTCTTTTATTTTATTTTATTTTTTACAGGCGGCCATTATAATTCTTCTTCTCAAGGACACATTACCAAGGAGAAAAAGGCGCAGACGTACAGCAGGGCCACTTCTCGAAATTTCTTTCTCTTAGATTCGGGCTCTGTGTAAACCTTTTTCCTCTTTTCTTTTTCTCGTTTATCTGTTGGCATGTCAAATGTACGAGGCTGTTGTCGGCATTATCTGTAACCTCACGGCTCGCCGTATTAAACGGGATATAAAAGAAGCAGTTTGGTTCCAATCTGTTTGGACCGTTTCGATTTTTACCACATGTCTTCTCTACCACCAAGTCAGGACGCTGCATATGCCCTAGTACCTAGACTTAATACCAGGGGCTGTACTCAGCCTGGCACGCCTACAAAAAGTCCGAACACCTATAGGGAACTGTCCGGCGTCCCGGATATTGCGTTATATGCATCAGCTCCGAATCATGTTTGGACAATAGTTGGGTTGTCCGGCTCCTGTGCTCAAGGTTGTCAGAATCGCGATTCTGTTGTACGATTCTATGACTTTACGATCCAAACTAACCCCTCTGATTCTACGACTTTAGTTCATAGAATCTACGTTTCTACGATCCTTATAGTGAAGATTCCACGATTTGCGATCCTACCATCAGGCCTCCGATTCGATTCAAAATCGCGATTCTGACAACCTTGCCTGTGCTTGCTACCTTACATTCCGCAATGTTCAGCTAAGGTGGTAAAGGGAGAACTATTGCGATTGTATTTCCGGGTCATCCGGTCAACTACCTCAGCAGAGAAAGCCGAAAACTGACTGTCATGATGAGGCGAGAGCTGGTCAAGCGATTCGGCGACCTAGTGTTATACTATGATCGATAGTGATCCAATCTGTGTTATACGAGGGGCTTGTCTTCGCCCAGCCGCGTCAAAAGGCACTATAATTTGAAAAGCCTGGTACGCACCAGGGGCTAGTACTTAGCCCCACTAGTCAAGCTCCTATGGCTAAGTGAAAGCGATAAAGCCGCATAGTCTGATTGCCTGGTTCGCTACGCAGACAACTCCTATACAGACCAAGACGTTGGATAAAGAGTGTTCATGCGTGTTACCGAACACCCCTGTAATATTTACATGGGGGGCGAAGCCGACGACTAGAAACTTTCATATTTAAATAAACAGCCGCACAGGAGGAAAAAGTCGCTCATCAATATAAAAGGGCAAAATTTATATACATCGGCACATTGGATTAGTCCTTACAACCTGAATACAAATCATTCAAAGATTATATCCTTTGAGCATTGGCCTTCTACAAGGCGGGCTCCTTCTAGGACGTCACTGAAGTACCTTTCCAGCTTGCGGTCATCCTTGCCTTCAAGAGGGCCAGCAGTGGCTATCTCCGTGGCCTTCATCTTTGCCCAATGCACCTTCACACGGGCAAACGCCATCCAAGCACCCTCTATGTAGGACGAGCGCTTAATAGCATCAACCCGCGGACTCGCTTCGACGAGCTTCTTCACCAATCCGAAGTAACTACTCGGGATGGGATCAGCGGGCCATAGCCGGACTATCAAGTCCTTCATGGCCGAACTCACCATGTTGTGCAGCTCCACCAGCTGCTTCATTTGGTCATTGAGGGGCACCGGATAGTTGGGTGCAAGGAACTACGACCAAAATAGCTTCTCCGTATTGTTCCCCTCATGAGCTCGAAAGTATTGGGCGGGGTCGGCGATGCTCCTCGGGAGATCGGCAAACACGTTTGGAGAACTCCACAATCGTGTCAGCCCAAGATACCTCTGACCTCCAAAGATGCTTTGTAAGAGAAAAACCTTACCAGCTGCTATTTGAGGCGCTTGTTTTATCTCCTCCTGAGCACTACGCGATTCAGTCTGTGCCTCCTTGGCAGCATTAACTGCCGCAGTGAGTTCGGCTGCTTGCTCCAAATTTGCCTGCTCTAATGTATCACATTTGCGAATTGCATCTTGTAGCTCGGCCTTGACTTCGGTCACCCGAGCCTCGTGTTGTTGACGCAAGGCCTTCTCGGCCTCCAGGCCGGCAGCCGCTTCAGAGCCTCGACCGCAGTTGCGTCAGCTGTTTCACAAAAACATATAACACATATTAGCTCATGTTCATACATATAGTGTGTTAAAATTTAAATTTCCTAAACCTGCATACCTTGCGTTTCATCAAAATGCTTGTTAACGCGTCGAGATCCTCATCAGCTATTTTAAGCTTCCGATTTAGCTCCGAAACTTCTGCGGCTTGGGCAGTCACCACCACTAAGGAAGCCTAGTCAGAGCATAAAATACAGTTCAGCTCTATCATATGCTACAACATGGATGCTTCATCTGATTTTGTTCAGAATCAAACAAAGCATCAGGGGCTACTGTCTATACATATATCTAAAATAAAAATAAAAGTTCTCTTTAAAGAACATTACATCGCATACCTCAAAGCCTATTAGTAGGCCGTTAAAGGCTTCGTTCAGTCCGCCTTTGACAGATTGAATTTTCTTCAAGACCGCACTCATCATAGTGTGGTGTTCTTCTACGATGGAAGCACTTTCCAGTGCTCCTTCCAGAGTGTTCGGCGCCTCCGGATTGATGGTAGGCACCGCAGGAGCAGTTGCTCCCTTCCCCATTACGGGGGGCTGGTCCCTTGATTCCGGAGCCGCACTGGACTTCGGAATAGTGCTCTGCGGGGTCCCAGATTGTTTGGCCCCCCCATCTTTGGTCACCATGGGGATCGCTCCCCCTGGTCGACCGCGACCGAGGAATTGACCTCGGCCGCCCTTTCATCTGCCCCACTCCCACCTGTTGGAATAGGGGGTGTTCGTAGAGAGGATACCTCGGTGTCCCCCAAGTTGGGCGACGAGCCCCGCGGAGGCGTATCGTTCTCCATCTCTCCAGACGTTAGAGAATTTCCCGAGGATAGTGAAGCCACGGGGATGTCATGTGGAGGGTTATATGAATATAAAATCAGTATTAGATGTTGAAGAGGAAAAATATCTGAATATAAGGTGCTTAAATACTTATGATTCAGCCAGGGGCTTGATCCTGGGTTGAACCCGATAGATATGTTCGGACGATGAGTCCGAACTAATTGGGAGAGTCAGCTTCTTCCTGGGTATGGCCTTGCTTGCGTCAGCAGGGGCCGCTCTTTTCCTCCCCTTTGTTAGGATGGGGGAGTCTTCTTCTTCCTCCTCCTCCTCCTCTTCTTCTTCGGGAGAGAGTTGGGAGCCCATTTCCTCGGACCTTGTGTTCGCGGGGCCAACATGGCGGGGTCGCTCTTGACCTCCTTGCACTTCTTCTTGGCCTTCTTCTCCGGTGCCTTGTACCGCGCCGGGACTAGCATCGACATTACTCGAGGCATCTCTGGGTCTTCTGGCAAAGGAGCCGGACACTTAATCCGCTCTGCCTTTTTTGTCCAGGCCTGGATAGAACACAGAAACTCTAACTCCTGTTATAATTAAAGTAGGGAAGGAATATATATTCGGCAGAAATCTCAACTACCTCTGATGCGGGGAGCGTAGTACTGAAGCCCCTATCCTCCATCTCCGCTGGCCACCCCTTCTGGGGCTTGAAAAGGTGCTTCCAGATGTCTTCGTGCGCAGTGCCGAAGAGGTGCTTCAAGGGCCAGGATCCTTCCGGATTGAACTCCCGCAGATAGGAGTCCCAACATTGGCAGGGAAGGACGAGATGGGAGAGCATTACCTGGACCACGTTTGTGAGTTGGGTGCCCTTGGAGATAATGCCGGTGATATGGCTTTGGAGCGCCAGTACTTTTTTCTGAGACCCCCAATTCGGACCCTTGTCGGTCCAGGAGGTTAGCCTCTCCGGGGGTCCAAATCTGAATGCAGGAGCTGCCGCCCACTTGGTCTCGCGGGCCTCAGTGATATAAAACCACTCCTGCTTCTAAATTTCATTCGTCTCCACGAACGCCCCCTTTGGCCAAGTGGTGTTTGGGAGTTTTCTTATAATAGCACCTCCGCACTCAGCGTGCTGCCCGTCGACCACCTTCGGCTTCAAATTGAAGGTTTTGATCCATAGGCCAAAGTGTGGGGGGGGGGGCTCGGAGGAATGCTTCACATACCACTATGAAAGCGGATATGTGAAGAATTGAATTCAGGGCTAGATCATGGAAATCTAACCCGTAGAAAAATAGACCCCATACAAAGGGGTGGAGCGGAAACCCCAGCCCCCAAATGAAGTGCGAAAGGAATACAACCCTCTCACCCGCCTTGGGGACGGGGATCACTTGGTCCTTCTCAGGGACTCAATGCGCCACATCATCAGCGAGATAGACCATGCTCCGGAGGCTCTTCACGGTCTTCTCTGTGATCGAAGATGCCTCCCACTTGCCTTTAGAGCCGGAGCCAGCCATTGCTGGAAAAGGCGGCGGTGATGGAGGAGTTGAGATTGAGGGCACAAGAGATGTGAGCACTGGGGACTGAGGAGATTGGAGAGCTAGGGATTGAGGAAGGCGTGAGGATAATGGGAAGGATTTGAGTCCTTATATAAGTGGTGAATGCTAAACGCCCCCCATACCAGCCGTAAACCTTGCCGGTTCCCAACGACGTCGTGCGTAAGGCCCGGTTAAGATGCTCACGTCACATTGATAAGGATCCCATAATAAGCGGGCACAATCTCTGCTTTGACAAGACGTGCAAACGAGGCTATACCTCCAAACGTGAAACCAGGGCCAAGAAAATGGTTCGATATATGTTAAAGGGACAGGCGTGACACTTTGATGAAAGGTTGTCAGTAAAGACACAGTATTCGTTCTTTCGATACCTTGCCTTCGAGGCTAAGGGTTGTACTAACCATGCAGAGCCGGACACAGTACCTTTTTGTAGGGAATATTTCTTCAATATGTTTGAGAGGAGGAACCCGCCTTGCAATGCCGAAGATAGTGCGTCAACCAAACTCGTCGTCATCGAAGACTGGTTCAGGGACTACTAAGGGAGTCCTGGATTAAGGGGTCCTCAGGTGGCTGGATCGTTCGTTATGGGCCGGACTGGTGGGCCGTGAAGATTATCGATGAGGACTATCTCCCGTATCTAGATAGGACTCCCCATGTGTAAAATAGCAAGTTTAGAGTCCGGCTGTAATACTTTCCTTCCTCTGCAAGGTGATCATGTACAAACCCTAGGTCCCTTCAGTGCATATATAAACCGGGGGGTTTAGTCCGTAGAGGCAACAGCTGAATCATAGCAATCACATAGGCTAGACTCCTAGGGTTGAGCCATTACGATCTCGAGGTAGATCAACTCTTGTAACCCATATTCATGAAGATCAATCAAGCAGGATGTAGGGTATTACCTCGATCGAGAGGGACTGAACCTGGGTAAACATCGTGTCACCGGTCTGCTGTTACCATCGATCCTCAGACGCACAGTTCGGGACCCCCTACCCGAGATCTGCCAGTTTTGACACCGACAGTCGGTCTACTAATCTTAGACGTGATGCCTATATAATGATCATTGCCTGGATATCATCATGATTATTTGAAGTTCTATCAATTGCCCAATAGTAATTTGTTCACCCACCGTTTGCTATTTTCTCAAGAGAAGCCACTAGTGAAACCTACGGCCCCCGGGTCTCTTTCTCATATTATTTGCCTTTGCGATCTACTTTTCCTTTGCTTTTATTTTTAGATCTATTAAAACAAAAATAAAAAATACATTGCTGCAATTTATCTTATTTAGCGTTCGATCTATCAATATTTACAACTCTCTTACTTCCATTACCCGAAAGGGATTAACAACCCCTTTTACACGTCGGGTTGCGAGTATTTGTTCTTTGTGTGCAGGTGCCATTCGCGTTGTGTTGCTTGGTTCTCCTACTGGTTCGATAACCTTCGTCTTATCACTGAGGGAAATACCTACCTTGTTGTGCTGCATCACCCTTTCCTCTTTGGGGAAATACCGACGTAGTTCTAGCAAGCTATCAAAAGGAATTTCTGGCGCCGTTGCCGGGGAGGATCTTCAACATATACCAGGTTCCTAATCACAATTCTCATCTCCTCGCAATTTACATTATTTCCCATTTGCCTCTCGTTTTTATCTCCCCCACTTAACAAAAAATTATTGTTTTATTCTCCCTCTTTTTCATTCACCGTTTTTTCATCAGATCTATCCTTTGCTTGCAATCATGAGTGATTTCGGTATAGCACTAACGGATGATGGCCTAATTCCTAAGATTGGATGAACGGGCAATCTGGGTGCTAAAACTTTTATCATGGGGCAAGGGAATGTTATGGGAAAAGAACGTATCCAAGAATTTTTCAATTGTGTTGCAAATCAAAGTCTTTATGATGCTCCTATACTTAGAACTACTAGATCTTATGCGGATGCTATTTCAACACTAGTTCTGAAACTTAAAAGTAAATTTATCCGTACTCATCCTACTTTGCAAATATTGGTTTGAGCTTCCCGGTATAAAAAATTCCTAGGGCCAAAAAGTTTGCCACTCTTGTCCTTATGAATGAATTTGACTACATAATACGGGGAGCTAGGGAA
Source organism: Secale cereale (assembly GCA_902687465.1). Taxonomy (NCBI): domain Eukaryota; kingdom Viridiplantae; phylum Streptophyta; class Magnoliopsida; order Poales; family Poaceae; genus Secale; species Secale cereale. The sequence continues at coordinate 140,394,355 of LR738712.1, read as the reverse complement.
ATCTTTGATTTTTATGGTATGAATCGTGAAAAACCTGTGATAGATAAAATTCTTTAAATAGTGATTATGCTCCAAGGCATTTGCTTGGGGATAATATAATCTTTGATGAGAATCTTAAGAAGGAAGTCCCCGTTTTACATATAATCCAACAAGTTTTCAATAATGTTAACCAACATCACTCTTGGATTATTGCTGGAAATCAAATGGGATATGATGAAAACCAACTTAGAAATGCTAAGGTTTCTATGGATAATATGTTTTATGTTGTCTTTACAAAACCTCATGACAAGAATACCCCTAAGAAATTGGAAAATAAGGATGACAACACTTGAAATCTTGGTTTCATGCCTAGTTAAGGGCGTAAAATGATGGCGTTCGTTGGGAGGCAACCCAACTTGTATCTTTTTGCTTTTTGATTTTCTTGTTGTTTTCAATAAAATACCCATTAATACCTCTGTTTAGATGTGTTTTTGTGGTTTGATTAAATGTTTGTGCCAATCTAAACCTTTAGGATCATGTTGGGTGTTAGTAGATTTAATCTTGCTGAAAACAGAAACTTTTGCACTCACGGAAAAATTCTCATTTTTAACAAAAGATTATTTTCAGTTGATTCTTTTTGCAGAATATTAATATACAGATAGTGCACGTGATCCTAATTTTTCAAAAAGATTAGAGTTACAAAAGTATTCTAAATTTCCAGATTGCTACATACTGTTCTGTTTTTGACAGATTCTGTTTTCTTTGCGTTGTGTGCTTGTTTTGACGATGCTATGGTTTTATTTGATGAGTTTTTTCCCTAGAAAAGTTGGAATATAGTAGATATAATGCAAGAATAAAATATGAATTGGTTTGCTACAGTACTTATAGAAGTGATTTGTTTTCTTATACTAATGGATCTCACGAAGGTTTTTGTTGAGTTTTGTGTGATTGAAGTTTTCAAGTTTTGGGTGATGTTATGATGGATGAAGGAATAAGGAGTAAGAAGAGCCTAAGCTTGGGGATTCCCATGGCAACCCAAGCTATTAGTGATTGAAGTTTTCAAGTTTTGGATGATATTACGATGGATGAAGGAATAAGGAGTAAGAAGAGCCTAAGTTTGGGGATTCCCATGGCATCCCAAGCTATTATCCAAAGAGAAGCAAGCAACTAAGCTTGGGGATGCCCCGAGTGGCATCCCCTCTTTCTTCTAACAACCATCGGTATTTTACTCGAAGCTATATTTTTATTCATCACATATTATGTGTTTTGCTTGGAGCGTCTTGTATGATATGGGTCTTTGCTTGTTTTGTTTTGCCTTTTAAGTCTTGAATCCTTGCTAGACACACCCATTCGAGAGAGCCATAATTATGCCATGACTTGTTAGAATAGCTCTCTTTGCTTCACTTAAATTTTTATGAGCTATGGATTTGTTCTAGTGCTTCACTTATATCTTTTTTAGCATGGGGTGCTTTACTATTTTTGAAGAAATACTCTCTTGCTTCACTTAGATTTATTTGAGAGTTAATATTTTGTTTTAGAAATTCTCTCTTGCTTCACTTAAATTATTTTGAGAGAAAGAAAGAAAAAAAATGTTCATGATCTTCACTTATATTTGTTTGAGCTTATCAAAAGCAACACATGGAAATTAGTCCCAAAGTGATAGATATCCAAGAAGGATATAATAAAAACTTTCATAAAGATCACTGGACAAAATAAACTTGATTCCTTGTAATAGTTTTGAGATATGATGATGTGATATGTGAGTCATGTTGATGAGTAATTATGCTTTAGTAAGAATATTGGTTTTAAGGTTTGTGTTTCCTTATGCAAGCACGAAAGTCAATAGTCATGCAATGAAATTACATCCTACTTGTGGTGCATTATTCGGTGTTAAGTATGCTTAATGCTTGCTTATGATATTAGTTGTTTCTTGGTTGGTCGCTTCCCAATCTTTTGCTAGCCTTCATTTTGCACTAAGTATGATCACTACTTGTGCATCGAAAATCCTTTAAACCAGTTTTTCCACATGAGTCCACTATACCTACCTATATGCAGTATTCTTTTGCCGTTATAAGCAAATTTGTATGTGCCATCTCTAATTTTCTAAATAAATTTCTCTTTTGTGTGCTCGTACCGCTCACGAGGCGGTGAAGGGTGGCTAATATTTTCCATGCTAGATGTGTTATTCTCAAGATGAGTGTTTATTCACTTGCCATTGCACAAGAGTAAGGCAAAGGTATTAGGGATGCATAGTCCCGAAATGAAAAATGAATTTACTTTATGTTGTCAAATAATAAATTCCTTGGAAAGTGTTGGTATGGAAGTGGATACGATTAGCCATGGCTTCTGAAAGTTTGGTGGAAAAAGGAATAAACTTTATTTTACGTTTGGGAACCGCCTATGATATATCTAGCATAGAAAGTGTTGGGAACTCCATATCGTTTTCGTTGGTGGGAAACGTGTGCCACCCAAAATAATTTTATCTCTCAATTTAAGCTTTGAGCTATGGCACCTCTACAAATCCCTACTTCCCTCTGCGAAGGGCCTTTCTTTTACTTTATGCAATTTTTATTTTCAATTTGAGTCTCCATCTTCTCTTATAAAGCACCAACTAGGAGGCACTATGATCGTACTTGAGTATTGAGTGCAGTTAACATGCGAGTGTGTTTAATGAATGGATCAATGGTTGAGCATGATGGGCTAGGGATAACTTATTTTAGCATTGATATTTTGAAAGACATGATTGCTTGTTGATATGCTTGAGTATTTAAATCTCATGTCAAAACTACCCTATTGCTTTGAATCATATAAAAGTCCAAATGTCCATGATATAAAGAAAAGAATATGATATGACATGATAGGCAGCTTTCCACATCAAAAATTCTGTTTTTATCATTTACCTACTCGAGGACGAGCAGGAATTAACTTGGAGATGCTGATACGTCTCCAACGTATCTATAATTTTTTATTGTTCCATGCTGTTATATTACCATTCTTGGATGTTTTATAATCATTTTATAGTCGTTTTATATCATTTTTTGGTACTAACCTATTGACATAGTGCCAAGTGCGAGTTGCCGCTTTCTGTATGTTTTTTACATCACAGGAAATCAATACCAAACCGAGTCCAAATGCAGCGACACTTTTTGTGGAATTTTTTTGGACCAAAAGACGTTAAGTGGGCTGGAGAAGCACCTGGGGGTGCTCCGAGGGGAGCACAACCCACCAAGGCGCGCCAGGAGGCCCAGGCGCGCCCTGGTGGGTTGCGCCCACCTCGGGTGCCCCCTGGACCGCCTCTTTGCTCTATAAATACCCAAATATTCCAGAAACCCTAGGGGAGTCGATGAAAATCAATTCCAGCCGCCGCAAGTTCCAGAACCACCAGATCCAATCTAGACACCATCACGGAGGGATTCACCACTTCCATTGGTGCCTCTCCGATGATGCATGAGAAGTTCCTTGTAGACCTACGGGTCTGTAGTTAGTAGCTAGATGGCTTCCTTTCTCTCGTTTGATTATCAATACAATGGTATCTTGGAGATCCATATGATGTAACTCTTTTTGCGGTATGTTTGTTGGGATCCATGAACTTTGAGTTTATGATCAGATCTATCTTTTTATCCATGAAAGTTATTTGAGTCTTCCTTGATCTCTTATATGCATGATTGCTAATAGCCTCGTATTTCGATCTCTTATATTTGGGTTTTGTTTGGCCAACTTGATCTACTTATCTTGCAATGGGAAGAGGTGCTTTGTAGTGCATTTGATCTTATGGTGCTTGATCCCAGTGACAGAAGGGGAACCGACACGTATGTATCGTTGCTACTAAGGATAAAACGATGTGGTCTATTTCTACATAAATATATCTTGTCTACATCATGTCATCGTTCTTATTGCATTAGTCCGTTTTTCCATGAACTTTATACACTAGATGCATGCTGGATAGCGGTCGATGTGTGGATTAATAGTAGTAGATGCAGGCAGGAGTTTTTCTACTAATCTTGGACGTGATGCCTATATAATGATCATTGCCTGGATATCGTCATGATTATTTTCAATTCTATCAATTGCCCAATAGTAATTTGTTCACCCACCGTTTGCTATTTTCTCGAGAGAAGCCACTAGTGAAACCTACTACCCCTGGGTCTCTTTCTCATATTATTTGCCTTTGCGTTCTACTTTTCCTTTGCTTTTATTTTCATATCTATTAAACCAAAAATACAAAAATACCTTTCTGCAATTTATCTTATTTGGCGTTCGATCTATCAATATTTACAACTCTCTCACGTCTGTTACCCGAAAGGCATTGATAACCCCTTTTACACGTCGGGTTGCGAGCATTTGTTATTTGTGTGCAGGTGCTGTTTACATTGTGTTGCTTGGTTCTCCTACTGGTTCGATAACCTTGGTCTCATCACTGAGGGAAATACCTACCGTTGTTGTGATGTATCATCCCTTCCACTTTGGGGAAATACCGACGTAGTTCTAGCAAGCTATCAACTCTCGCCCCTCCGCCACTATCGAGGCCATGGACCAGAGGGGGAAGCCTCCTCCCACCTAGGGAGGAGGCCAAGGAAGAATAGGAAGGATGGGTGGCTCTCTCCACCTCTCTCCCAGTGGTGCCGGAGTGCCTCTGGGGCTAGGATCATGACGGCGCTCTACATCAACAATCTTGCTACCGTCAACACCAACTTTCTTCCCCTCTATGCAGCGGTGTAACCTCTCTATTCCCGTTGTAATTCTTTACTTAAACATGGTGCTCAACACTACATACTATTATCCTATGATGTTTGAGTAGATCTGTTTTGTCATATGGCACAATCGTGATCTTGGTTTGTATGATTGTATGTTTTATTTTGGTGTTGTCCTACGGTGCCCTCCGTTCTCGCGCAAACGTGAGGTCCCCCGCTGTAGGGTGTTGCAATATGTTCATGGTTCGCTTACGGTGGGTTGCTAGAGTGACATAAGCTTAAACCCTAGTAAGGGGGGTATGACGTATGGGAGTAAAGAGGACTTGATACTTAATGCTATGGTTGGGTTTCATGACCTTAATGATCTTTAGTAGTTGTGGATGCTTGCTAGAGTTCCAATCATAAGTGCATATGATGAAAGTACGGAAAGTGTGTTAGCTCATGCCTCTCCCTCAATATAAAATTGCAAGAATGATTACTGATACTTGCTATTGACTGCCTACGGACAAATCCTTCTCTTGTGATACAAAAAACTTGCTACTATTCTACTTCTATTGTCTTGCAACTTATTTCAAGTTTCGTTCCCGCTAAGTACTTCTAGTTTTATTCCTTTTTAGATAAAGCAAACGTTTAAGTGTGCGTAGAGTTGTATCGGTGGTCGATAGAACTTGAGGGAATATTTGTTCTACCGTTAGCTCCTCATTGGGTTCGACACTCTTACTTATCGGGAAAGGCTACAAATGATCCCCTACACTTCTGGATTATCACTCATACACTGGCGGTTTTGAGGACTGAGAGCGGCATCAAGGATGCAAGCGGAGAGAGAGGATTGTGTGTGTGGCAAGGATGGGGGTGCGTCCGCTCGGGTGCACCATTAATTTGTAGTAGTGGGAGAGAGGCGGGCAGTCAAACCGTTGGCTCGCCTCCCGGTGAGCCTCCGCACCAGACTGTTGGCATGCCTACCATCATTTCACACAGCTACTCGCAGGCCTCCCGATGACACTACGCAGCGAGCACGCCTCCGTCAATTCACACACCAGTACGCACGCCTCCCGGTCTGCCTGCGCAGCGGACTGCTCGCATGCCTCCCGTCAACTCACATCTGCTCGCACGGCACACGGGACGCGTGGCGGCACATATATTGTTTTTCTATTTGGATGATTAATGTTGCCGCTTCATTGCCTAACCAAAGCATGGCACGTATCCATTGTTGGTCTAACGCCCACGGTTCGAATAAATAATCCGTTTGGGATATTGGTTATTATTAATAATCTCCCGTTTGTAAGAAGATAAAGATTATATCAAAACTGGTCTCAAATTTGACAAAAAAGTAGAATGCCACTTTTTATTGGTTTTATGAACTTCAAATAAGTTTTGGATGTACTAGAATTTAAAAATCAACTCGATACTAGAACAAAGTATGACTCTATATGAATGCCTCCGGTGGTGTACCGGGATATGTGATGAACCGAGAGTGACATGTATGAAAAATTATGCATGGCGGCTTTGCCACAAATACGATGTCAACTACATGATCATGCATGGAAATATGACAATATGAAGCGTGTCATATGAATGGAATGGTGGAAAGTTGCATGGCAATATATCTCGGAATGGCTACGGAAATGCCATGATAGGTAGGTATGGTGGCTGTTTTGAGGAAGATATATGGTGGCTGTTTTGAGGAAGGTATATAGTGGGTGTATGGTACCGGCGAAAGTTGCGCGGTACAAGAGAGGCTAGCAATGGTGTAAGGGTGAGGGTGCGTAATATCCATGGACTCAACATTAGTCATGAGAACTCATATACTTATTGCAAAAATTTATGAGTCATGAAAACAAAGCAATCAACGCATGCTCCTAGGGGGAGGTTGGTAGGAGTTAACCATCGCGCGCCCCCGACCTCCACACAAAGGATGACGCTCTACAAATACCTCATGCTCTATCTTCGTCACATAGCGGTTCACCATACGTGCATGCTACGGGAATCACTAACTTTAACACAAGTATTTCTCAATTTCATAATAACTCCACTAGCATGACTCTAATATCACTATCCTCATATCTCAAAACAATTATCAAGCATCCAACTTCTAATCTTATTCAATGCACTTACTATGAAAGTTTTTACTACATTCATCTTGGATGCCTATCATGTGAAGGCTAGTTTTATAGCCAAAGAACATTACCATGCTCTTCTAATAGACTCTCAAAAGGATATAAGTGAAGCATGATATTTCATCTATTTCTTCAAAATAAAACCACCGCCGTGCTCTAAAAAGATATAAGTGAAGCACTAGAGCAACCAACAAACTACTCCAAAAGATATAAGTGAAGATCCATGAGTAGTTGAATAATTATGTAACTATGTGAAGACTCCCTAACATTTAAGAATTTCAGATCTTGGGATATTATTCAAACAGCAAGCAAAACAAAGTAAAATAAATTGACGCTCTAAGCAAAACACATATCATGTGGTGAATAAAAATATAGCATCGAGTAAAGTTACCGATGAACGAAGACGAAAGAGGGGATGCCTTCCCGGGGCATCCCCAAGCTTAGGATTTTGGTTGTCCTTGAATTTTACCTTGGGGTGCCTTGGGAATCCCCTAGCTTAGGCTCTTGACACTCTTTGTTCCATAGTCCATCAAAGCAATACTCAAAACTTGAAAACTTCACAACACAAAACTTAGACAAAAATCTCGTGAGCTTTGTTAGTATAAGAAAACAAACAACCACTCAAAGGTACTATTGTGAAGTCATTCTAAATACATATTGGTGTAATATCTACTATATTCCAACTTCTCTATGGTTCATACTGTGATAGCCTGGCTTATTAGGGATGATAGACTACTCATATCAATAAGGAATTCCTTCTTTTCCGGGAGCCCATTCAGATAGAACTCCAAAGTTAAGCGTGCTCAGCTTGGAGTAGTTTCAGGATGGGTGACCGATCGGGAAGTTGCTCCCGGGTGCACACGAGTGAGGACAAAGTGCGCAGAAAAGACTAGTATTGATATGTGAGGCCAGTCTAGATCCTGCCAGGAGTAACGACCACCGGCGGGTGTGTCCGGGGCGTTACAAGTTGGTATCGGAGCCGACCCTCACGGTTACACGGATGTTTGCTCACAGTTTGCAGTCATGTTGTGCATGACGTTTGTGACCCGTCGTGGCACACGGCATGGCACATGTGCTGTCCTGGATGCACAGACGGTTGTGCCAAGAGGGAACGTTCCTGTGGCCCGACGAGGACGTCGGTTCTTCTCAGTGGGGGTGTATGTGATAGCCTGGCTTATTAGGGATGATAGACTACTCATATCAATAAGGAATTCCTTCTTTTCCGGGAGCCCATTCAGATAGAACTCTAAAGTTAAGCGTGCTCAGCTTGGAGTAGTTTCAGGATGGGTGACCGATCGGGAAGTTGCTCCCGGGTGCGCACGAGTGAGGACAAAGTGCGCAAAAAAGACTAGTATTGATATGTGAGGCCAGTCTAGATCCTGCCAGGAGTAACGACAACCGGCGGGTGTGTCCGAGGCATTACACATACCCTCCGATACTACTCATAGATTCACCAGAATAAGCAGACAACACTCGGAAAACAGAATCTGTCAAAAACAGAACAGTCTGTAGTAATTTGTAACTTTCACATACTTCTGTAACTCCAAAAAAATTGAAATAAATTGGTAAACGTGAGAATTTGTCTATTAATCATCTGCAAAATGAATCAACTAAAAAGCACTCTCCAGTAAAAAAAATGGTAGCTAATCCCGTGAGCGCTGAAGTTTCTGTTTTTTACAGCATGATCGCATAAACTTCACACAAGTCTTCCCAAAGGTTCTACTTGGCGCAAACACTAACTAAAACACAAAACCACATCAAAATAGAAGCTAGATGCAATATTTATTCCTAAACATAAGCAAAATCAAAGAAAATAAAATAAAGTTGGGTTGCCTCCCAACAAGCGCTCTCACACAACGCCCCTAGCTAGGCATGATGATTTCAATGATGCTCGCCTAAAAGATAGGAATTGAAACATAAAGAGAGCATCAAGAAGAATATGACTAGCACATTTAAGTATAACCCACTTCCTATGCATAGGGATTTTGTAAGCAAACAACTTATGGGAATGATAATCAACTAGCATAGGAAGGGAAAACGAGCATAACTTCAAGATTTTAAGCACATAGAGAGGAAACTTGATATTATTGCAATATGTAGAAGCATATGATCCTCTCTCATAATAATTTTTAGTAGAATAATGAATGAATTCAACCATATAACCAGCACATAAAGCATCCTTTTCATGATCTACTTGAATAGAAATTTTACTACTCTCCACATAAGCAAATTTATTCTCGTTCATAGTAGTGGGAGCAAACTCAACAAAATAACTATCATGTGAAGCATAATCCAATTGAAAACTAAAATTATGATGAAAAGTTTCATGGTTATCATTATTCTTAATATCATACAAGTCATCACAATAATCATCCTAGATAGCAACTTTGTTCTCATAATCAATTGGAACCTCTTCCGAAACAGTGGATTCATCACTAAATAAAGTCATCACCTCTCCAAATCCACTTTCATCAATATAATCATCATAAATAGGAGGCATGCTTTCATCATAATAATTTTGCTCATCAAAAGGGGGACTAAACATATCATCTTCATCAAACATAGCTTCCCCAAGCTTGTGGCTTTGCATGTCATTAGCAGCATGGATATTCAAAGGATTCACACTAACAACATTGCAATAATGCTCATCATTCAAGTATTTTATGCCAAGCATTATATGTAATTCTTCTTCTAGTACTTGAGCACAATTTTCCTTCCCATCATTTTCATGAAAGATATTAAAAAGATGGAGCATATGAGTAACCTTAATTCCATATATTTTTTGTAGTTTTCTTTTATAAACTAAACAAGTGATAAAACAAGAAACTAAAAGATTCGATTGCAAGATCTAAAGATATACATTCAAGCACTCACCTCCCCGGCAACGGTGCCAGAAAAGAGCTTGATGTCTACTACACAACCTTCTTCTTATAGACGTTATTGGGCCTCCAAGTGCAGAGGTTTGTAGGACAGTAGCAAATTTCCCTCAAGTGGATGACCTAAGGTTTATCAATCCGCGGGAGGCGTAGGATGAAGATGGTCTCTCTCAAACAACCCTGCAGCCAAATAACAAAGAGTCTCTTGTGTCCCCAACACACCCAATACAATGGTAAATTGTATAGGTGCACTAGTTCGGCGAAGAGATGGTGATACAACTGCAATATGGATGGTAGATATAGGTTTTTTTAGTAAGAAAATATAAAAATAGCAAGGTAGCAAGTGGTAAACGTGAGCATAAACGGTGTTGCAATGATAGGAAACAAGGCCTATGGTTCATACTTTCACTAGTGCAAGTTCTCTCGACAATAATAACATAACTGGATCATATAACTATCCCTCAACACGCAACAAAGAGTCACTCCAAAGTAACTAATAGCGGAGAACAAACGAAGAGATTATGGTAGGGTACGAAACCACCTCAAAGTTATTCTTTCTGATCGATTTATTCAACAGTCCGTAGTAAAATAACATGAAGCTATTCTTTCCGTTCGATCTATCATAGAGTTCGTACTAGTATAACACCTTAAGATACAAATCAACCAAAACCCTAATGTCACCTAGATACTCCATTGTCACCTCAAGTATCCGTGGGCATGATTATACGATATGCATCACACAATCTCAGATTCATCTATTCAACCAACACAAAGTACTTCAAAGAGTGCCCCAAAGTTTCTACCGGAGAGTCAAGACGAAAACGTGTGCCAACCCCTATGCATAGATTCCCAAGGTCACGGAACCTGCAAGTTGATCACCAAAACATACATCAAGTAGATCACGTGATATCCCATTGTCACCACAGATAAGCACATGCAAGACATACATCAAGTGTTCTCAAATCCTTAAAGACTCAATCCGATAATATAACTTCAAAGGGAAAACTCAATTCATCACAAGAGAGTAGAGGGGGAGAAACATCATAAAATCCAACTACAATAGCAAAGCTCGCGATACATCAAGATCGTGCCATCTCAAGAACACGAGAGAGAGAGAGAGAGATCAAACACATAGCTACTCCCTCCTCGTCACGGAGAGCGCTGGGATGATGAAGATAGCGACCGGAGAGGGATTCCCCCCTCCGGTAGGGTGCCAGAACAGGTCTAGATTGGTTTTCGGTGGCAACAGAGGCTTTCGGCGGCTGAACTCCCGATCTAGGTTATTTTCCGGAGGTTTCAGTATATATAGGAGGTGTTGGAGTTGGGGCCAGGCAAAGGGGGTCTACGGGCTATCCATGAGGCAGGGGGCGCGCCCCCCACCCTCGTGGGCAGCCCGTGGGTCTTCTCGTCCCCCTCCGGCACTCCGTGGGCTTCTTCTGGTCCAAAAATGATCTACGTTGAATTTCAGGTCAATCGGGCTCCGTTTGATATTCCTTTTCTGCGAAACTCTAAAACAGTAGAAAAATAGAAACTGGCACTAGGCTCTGGGTTAATAGGTTAGTCCCAAAAATCATATAAAAGTGTATAATAAAGCCCATAAAACATCCTAGAAGGATAATATAATAGCATGGAACAATCAAAAATTATAGATACGTTGGAGACGTATCACACTCCCTTGTGTGGTTATCGGCGACAAGACTATATATTCATGTGCCCGCGTGGGCATCCATCATCACCTTGATCAACAACAAGATAGGTTACCATGGCGGATTCTTCCTTTAGTTCGTGTTATCATAGTATAGGTCATGGTAAGATTCATACCTAATTAAGTTTGAGCGCATATACTATGCATGCATGCATGCATGCATGAATCCCGTTCATGGGCTTGAAATGTGGTGTGACATTCATATACATTGTCAACCTTACCCTCACTCGGTTTGGGGATTTCTGGTTCGAAAGCACGGTGCCACATCAAAGTTGTTCCATTGTGTATTCAAAACACACCTCTCCATACATATGTTTGGGCCACACGCATGCAGTGGTTGTCTTTGGGGACTAGCTACTTACATGATTATTGGCGAGCTAGCCCATCTCCGGGGTCGCATGGACGGACATCACTTTGACCAACAACAAGAGAGAGGTTGTACGACCAAGGTGGATTATTCTTGGTCCGTTTTATGATCCATCTTGGTGAGATGTCTCTCCGGCCCGCCGACTGAAAGTGGGTGTGGGGGGGGGGGCTGCTACTTCGCACTTTGCTAGGTGAACCTCGGTTAGGGGGCATGCATTCATAGCTTAGGATTCCCTTCATGCCGACACGAGGGGGCAAGCAATACCGTGCGCTTTGGGATATAGGTGCCACATTGAAGTTCCATTTGGTATTTGAACATCAACCCACCATTTTCATACATAAATTTGGTCCACGTGCAAGTGTGTTCATGTTTTGACCCTCTCCCATGTCATTCTTCGCCAAATTTATGAACATTAGACAAGTCGGATGATGCAATAGACATGGTTCACTCACACTAACCGTGTGCCATGCCGGTGCCCCTGTCACGCACATCCGCATAGTACATTGGGCTCCACGAGGCTTCCCCCTCAAAAATATCTACCCGCCTGTGCCTTTTTTCTGTTTGATAACACACAGTTATTATGTTTCGACCGTGTGTGATGTTTCTTGTTCCCAATCCCGCCGGCATCCCTCGAAATATGTGCCCACCTCGAGGGTTTTTCTGTTTCGAAACACACGGTTTTTATCTCCGGACCATGTGCGATGCACCATCATCCAAATTTTCAATCGCCCTGGCATTTCACTCCTGCGTTTGACTCCCGCGTAGTAAAATTTTCAGTAGTCGCGTCATTTCCTCAAACACCCCCCCCTCCACA
>LR738712.1:140327612-140374256 GCA_902687465.1 Secale cereale | reverse complement strand
CCCCCCCCCCCCTGGGCGCGCCCTGTGAGCTTGTGGTCCACCAGGTAGGCCTCGGGTGCCCATTTTCTACTATATGAAGCCATTTGCTATAGAAAAAATAAATAACAAGAACACTTTAGGATTAAGTGTCGTTGTCTCGGGGCGGAACCTGGGCAGGAGCACTTTTGCTCTCAGGCGTTGTAATTCTGCCAGGGAAACAACCCCCTATGACACCAACAACGATCCTCTCATTGTGAGAGCACCAATCTTCATTAGTATCTTCACCAGTACCATCTCATCTCAAACCTTAGTTCATCTCTTGTGTTCAATCTTTTTCCAAAACCTCAGATTGGTACCTATGGGTTGCTAGTAGTGTTGATTACATCTTGTAGTTGATGCTAGTTGGTTTATTTGGTGGAAGATAATATGTTCATATCCTTAATTATATTCAATACCCATCTGATCTTGGAGATGAATATGATATGTGAGTAGTTACTTTTATTCTCAAGGACACGGGAGAAGTCTCGTTATAGGTAATCATGTGACATTGGTATTCGTTCGATATTTTGATGATATGTATGTTGTTGCTTCCTTTAGTGGTGTAATGTGAACGTCGACTACATGGCACTTCATCATTTACTTTGTCCTAAGGGAAGGCATTGTGGAGTAGTAAGTAGATGATGGGTGGCTAGAGTGATAGAAGCTTAATTAAACCCTAGTTTATGTGTTATTCCGTAAGGGGCTGATTTGAATCCATATGTTTAATGCTACGGTTAGATTTATCTTAATTCTTTTTTCGTAGTTGAGGATGCTTATGAGAGTGGGCAATCATAAGCGGGTTGTTTGTTTAAGTAATAATAGCACCCAAGCACCGGTCCACCCACATATCAAATTATCAAAGTAGCAAACGTGAATCAACTAAACATGATGAGCGTAAATTTATAAGAATCTCCATGTGTCCTCGAGAGCACTTTACTTATTATAAGAGAATGTTCTGGCTTGTCCTTTGCTATAAAAATGATTGGTCCACCTTGCTGCACCTTTGTTACTATTGCTACTTGCTACTTGATATGAACTATCCTACTACTAAACTACCTGTTATCATTAATTTCAGTGCTTGTGCAGAATACCTTGCTAAAAACTACTTGCCATTTCCTTCTGCTCCTTGTTGGGTTCGACACCCTTACTTATTGAAAGGCTACGATTGATCCCCTATAACTGTGGGTCATCATAGTGTTGGGAAACATAGTAGAAAACAAAGAATTTCGCCCTACAAACAACCAGGAACAATATGAAGATGCATATCGGGTTTGGATCAACAATTGTTACCGACTCTGGAGTGCAGCGGAAGTAGATGAGTCGGTGTAGATAGTACTTGGAGTCCCTCAAACGTTGATGATGATCCCACAAGCCGCCCTCGAACGATTCCTCAAACGGAATGCCAAAAGCACAACCTCTCTACTTGGTTGCAAGCGTACGGTCTTCATGGTGCGGCACCGCCTCACCGTCCAAAGCTAATCGTCGCGAGAGAATTATATGGAAGAGATTAGAACCACATGGTCTTCTAAATATGAGGATTAAAGGTGGCTAGGGTTAGCTCTAATTAGTCAACTAGGACCAACTAGAACTAGATCAACTAGAGGAGTCTCCAAAATGTGTGTCTACAATTGAGGAAAATTCCCTAGTATATATAGGTTGGAGGAGGAGGAGAGGGCAGCCACCAAAGGGGAAAGTCCCCCTTGGGGCGCTGGCCTAGGGAGAGGACGTCAAACTCCCTCCCCTTTTCCAATCCCCCACCCCCATAAGGAAAGGTGGGCGCCTCCCTACTTGGGCCCTTGTGGCCCAATTCCTTCTCCACCTCTTGGCCTTATTAGGCCCATTTATAGTAAATTAAATATATATATATATAATTTAACATCCCCGGAAATATTTTCCACCTATATGTATTAATCGGTAATACCTGGTATTATCGGATTTTCACCAAAACCCTTTTGGTGACCCCGAAACGCTTGCGGAACTTCTCAGAACTATTTCAGATATTAATGAAACAATTCCACAAATATATTCTCATTACTCCCATACCACTAACACTCAGGATATCGTGATTACCTTAATCTTGTAGCCCCGTATGTTCGGAAAATCATAGACATGAATGAAACCCCTTCGTTCAATGACTCATAGCGGAATGGTGGACTGATACGTCTCCTACGTATCTATAATTTTTTTATTGTTCCATGCTATTATAGTATCCATCTTGGATGTTTTATATGCATTATTATGCTATTTTATATCATTTCTTGGAAATAAACTATTAACCTAGTGCCTAGTGCCAGCTACTGTTTTTTCCTTGTTTTTGTCTTTTACGAAAAATCAATACCAAACGGAGTCCAAACTGAACGGGACTTTTTGATGATTTTTCGTGGACAAGAAGACACCCAGGAAGCTTCGGGAGGAGGCCAGAAGGGCAACGGATGAGCCACAAGCTCACAGGGCGGGCCCTAGGGGGCTCCCTACGAGCTTGTGGCCCCCCCGTGGCACCCTTAACACTAACCTCATCTCTATAAATACCCAAATATTCCCCGTATACCAGAGGGCACACCAAAAATACTTTTCCGCCGCCGCAAGTTTCTGTATTCGTGAGATCCCATCTGGGGACCTTTTCCGGTACTCTACCGGAGGGGGATTCGATCACGCAGGGCTTCTACATCAACCTTGCTGCCCTAGCGATGATGTGCGAGTAGTTTACCATAGACATACGGGTCCATAGCTAGTAGCTATATGGTTTCTTCTCTCTCTTTGATCTTCAATACAATGTTCTCCTCGATGTTCTTGGAGATCTATTCGATGTAATCTTCTTTTCTGGTGTGTTTGTTGCGATCTGATGAATTGCGAGTTTATGATCATATTATATATGAATATTATTTGAGTCTTCTCTGAATTCTTATATGCATGATTTGATAGCTTGGTATTTCTCTCCAATCTATTGATTTGTTTTGGCCAACTAGATTGATTTTTTCTTACAATGGGAGAGGTGCTTTGTACTGGGTTCAATCTTGCGGTGTCCTCACCCAGTGACAGAAGGGGTAGCGAGGCACGTATTATATTGTTGCCATTAAGGATAAAGAATATGGGGTTTATTTAATATTGATTGGATCTATCCCTCTACATCATGTAATCTTGCTTAAGGTGTTACTCTGTTTTCAAATTAATACACTAGATGCACGCAGGACACGTTCGATGTGTGGAGTAATAGTAGTAGATGTAGGCAGGAGTCGGTCTACTTATTATGGACATGATGCCTATATTCATGATCATTGCTTTAGATATCGTCATGATTATTCGCTTTTATATCCATTGCTCAACAATAATTTGTTCACTCACTGTATGTGTTCTTTCAAGAGAGAAGCCTCCAGTGAAACCTATGGCCCCCACGTCTACTTTTATCATATTATTTTCAGATCTATAAAATAAAAAAATAAAAAAATATTCTGCAATTTATTTACTTTTATTTGTTTTACATCTATCACTATCAAATTGCATCCTTGCAAGTGGTCGTGAAGGGATTGACAACCCCTTTATCGCATTGGGTACAAGTATTTGTTTGTTTGTGCAGGTGCTATCATTGGAGATTTGCTTGTACCTCCTACTGGATTGATACATTGGTTCTTAACTAAAGGAAATACTTATCTCTACTTTGATGAATAACCCTTTCCTCTTCAAGGGAAAAACCAACGCAAGCTCAAGAAGTAGCAGGAAGAATTGCTGGCACCGTTACCGGGGAGGTTCTACATAAAATCTACCAAGTACCTATCATAAACACTCATCTCTTGCACTTACATTATTCGCCATTTGCCTCTCGTTCGCATCGCCCCCACTTCTAAAATGTTTTCAGAAAACCACAAAAATATTTGCCTCTTTACGTTTGCCTTTTTGTTTGCCTTTTTGCCTGCTTGTGTGATAAATTAGTTGCTTTGCTATCATGGCTAGCCCTTCTATCATAACCGGTACCCCGGAAAGTGAAGTTCTTAATTTTAAACAAAGGGGTGGAGAAATTTAAAAGATGCTAGGTATAGAATTTGCGATGCTCAAAATAGATCTACCATTAAACAATCCACTACGGTTCTTCTTCGAAATTTTTATGCGGGTGTTACTACTTGGTATAGATTTGTGCAAGACACTATTACTGGGGGTAATTTCTTGGGTAGTCACCCTATGGATGCTTGCTATGGGAAATTTGGTGGGATCGCTGCCAATCATGATTAATGAAACAACTTTAACTTTGGAACACATGATGCAAATGCTTGATATTATTGAGAATAAAATTTCTACCATAGAGCATATTGAATATTTGGATAAAAAGATTCATAATCATGTTACTCAGATTGGATCAAATGTAAGAATCACTTTAAAAATCCTAAAAGAGAAAGAGTCTATGATTGATAAGAGGGTAGAACAAGGTTCCGCTAGAATTGATAAACTAGAAGATATTATTACCAATTTGGGTTCCGCTTTTTCAGTTAAAATTACTCCAAAATTTCCTCGTAATAAAACTACTAAGTTTATTAACATTCCTAAAAATAACGGTGAATCATCTAGTAAAGGAAACGAGGATCTTAAAATGATAAGTATTTGCTCTAGTTTCATCAGTATTGTTAAGGAACCAATCTTTACGAATGAATTCCTTGGTTTTCTACCTAGGAGTGTGGTTACCATTAAATCTAATTAAATCCCTGGTAAGTATGTATGTGCAATTGCGTACAAAAGATGACAATACCTAGATCTATACAATATGCCTAGCTAGGGGTGTTAAACAATAGGGCTTGTTGGGAGGACACCCAATTTTATTTTTGTTTTTTACTTTTTTGCTTTTGTTTTGAAATAAATATATCTTACAGCCTCTGGTTAGATGTGTTTTAAGCTTTTAATTAGTGTTTGTGCCAAGTAAGACATTCGGGATGATTTCGAATATTGTTGATTTAATTCTGTGAGAAAACGGAAACTTTTGCGCCCAGTAAAGAAAATCCTATAAATCACCAGAGCGTGATATTATGAAATTTTTACAGTTTATTTATATACAAATTTTCCATTTTTTGCTAATTTTTAAGAATTTTAGAGTTGCATAAGTATGGCAAATGTAGATATTACTACGGATTGTTCTGTTTTTGACAGATTCTATTTTCAATGTGTTGTTTGCTTATTTTGATGAATCTATGAGTAGTATTGGGGATACGAATCATGGAGCAGTTAGAATACAGTAGATATAACACAAATATAAAATTGGAATGAGTTCACAATAGTACCTAAAGGTGGTGATTTGCTTTATTATACTAACAGATCTCACGAGTTTCTGTTGAGTTTTGTGTTGTGAAGTTTTCAAGTTTTGCGTAAGGTTTCGATGGACAATGGAATAAGGAGTGGCAAGAGCCTAAGCTTGGGGATGCGCAAGGAACCCCAAGGTAATTTTCAAGGACAACTAAGCATCTAAGCTTGGGGATGCCCTAGAAGGCATCCCCTCTTTTGTCTTCAATCTATCGATATATTACTTGAGACTATATTTCTATTCTCTACATGATATGTGTTTTGCTTGGAGCATCTTGTATTATTTGAGACTTTGCTTTTGCCTTTGTCACAGTCATCCTTGCTGTACACACCTTTTAAGAGGGACACACGTCAATCGTGAATTTATTAGAAGAATATATGTGCTTCACTTATATCTTTTAAGCTAGTTAGTTGCTCTAGTGCTTCACTTATATCTTTTTTAGCACGACGGTGATGTTATTTTGAAGAAATAGATAAAATCTCATGCTTCACTTATATTATTTTGGGACTCCTATAGACAGCATGGTAATTTGCTTGGGTTATGAATTTAGTCCTAATACGATGGGTACTCAAGAGGGATATAATAAAACTTTCATGAAGATCATTGAATATATGAGAAGTTTGATTCCTTGCATTTGTTTTGAGATATGGAGATGGTAATATTAGAGTCGTGCTAGTAGTAAATTGTGGAATAGTAAAATACTTGTGTTAAGCTTTGCAATTCCCGTAGCATGCACATATGGTCTTCCTGTTATGTGTTGAAGTTGCAGCACAATTTATCCTTGATTGTCTTCCTTTGTGTGAGAGTTGGGAGCGTGCAATGGTTAACTCCTACTAACCTCTCCCCTAGGAGCATGCTTAGTGGTACTTTGCTTCGAGGGCTAATAAACTTTTTGCAATAACAATGTGAGTTATGTATGATTAATGTTGAGTCCATGGATTATACGCACTCTCACCCTTCTACCTATTACGGCATTTTCATAGCCATTCCAAAATATATTGCCATGTAACTCCACTGTTCCGTCATTATGAGTTTTCACTTTGAGTTGTAAGTAAATAAAAGTGTGATAATCGTCATTATTAGAGCATTGTCCCATGTGAGGTATAAAAAAATAAAAAGGGCCAAATGAGTCCAAGAAAAAAGAGAGGCCAAAGTGCCCAAAAAGAAAAGGAAAAAGAGAGAGAAAAAATGAGAGAAAAAGAGAGAAGGGACAATGTTACTATCCTTTTCCACACTTGTGCTTCAAAGTAGCACCATGTTCTTCATGATAGAGAGTCTCCTATGTTGTCACTTTCATATATTACTAGTGGGAATTTTTCATTATAGAACTTGGCTTGTATATTCCAATGATGGGCTTCCTCAAATCCCCGAGGTCTTCATGAGCAAGCAAGTTGGATGCACACCCACTTAGTTTTATTTTTTGAGCTTTCATACACTTATAGTTCTAGTGCATCCCTTACATGAAAATCTGTACTCACTCACATTGATATCAATTGATGGACATCTCCATAGTAAATTAATTTGCCTAGTTGATGCGAGACTTTCTCCCTTCTTTTGTCTACTACCACCTTATATTCCACCTGTAGTATTATATCCATGGCTCACGCTCATGTATTGTGCGAATATTTGAAAAAGCTGAAGCGCGTTAAAAAGTATGAACCAATTGCTTGGCTAACACCAGGGTAGTACATGATCTATACTTTGTGTTGAGAAGAGGGAACATGACAAGACTATATGATTTTGTAGGGATAACTTTCTTTAGCCATGTTATTTTGAAATTTCACGTTTACTTTTTAGTATGCTTGAAGTATTATTATTTTTATGTCAATATTAAACTTTTGTTTTGGTCATATGGATCTGAATATTCATGCCAATTAAGAAAGATTACATTGATCTATATGATAGGTAGCATTCCACATCAAAAAAAATTGTTTTTATCATTTACCTACTCGAGTGAGAGCAGGAATTAAGATTGGGGATGCTTGATACGTCTCCAATGTATCTTTTATTTTTTTTATTGTTCCATGCTATTATATTATCCATCTTGGATGTTTCATATGCATTATTATGCTATTTCACATCATTTTTCGGGACTAACCTATTAACCTAGTGCCCAATGTCAGTTGCAGTTTTTTCCTTGTTTTTTGTCATTTACAGAAAATCAATACCAAACGGAACGGAATTTTTTGACGATTTTTCTTGGACAAGAAACAATTCAGCAAGCTTCGGGAGGAGGCCAAAAGGCCCACGGGCCAGCCACAAGCTAACAGGGCACGCCCTAGGGGCACAGACTACGAGCTTGTGGGCCCCCATGGCACCTCTAACCCTAATCTCAGCTCTATAAATACCCAAATATTCCCCGTATACCAGAGGGAACATCAAAAATACTTTTCCACTGTCGCAAGTTTCTGTCTTCATGAGATCCCATGTGGGGACCTTTTTCGGTACTTTGTCGGAGGGGGATTCGATCATGGAGGGCTTCTACATCAACCTTGCTGCCCTATCGATGATGTGTGACTAGTTTACCACACACCTACGGGTCCATAGCTAGTAGCTAGATGGCTTCTTCTCTCTCTTTGAACTTCAATAGAATGTTATCCTCGATGTTCTTGGAGTACTATTCGATGTAATCTTCTTTTGCGGTGTGTTTGTTGAGATCCGATGAATTGTGAGTTTATGATCACATTATCTATGAATATTATCTGAGTCTTCTCTAAATTCTTGTATGCATGATTTGACCGTTTTGTATTTCTCTCAGATCTATGGATTTGGTTTGGCCAACTAGATTGATTTTTCTTGCAATGGGAGAGGTGCTTTGTAATGGGTTCAATCCTGCGATGTCCTCACCCGGTGACAGAAGGGGTAGTGAGGCACGTATTGAATTGTTGCCATTAAGGATAACAAGATGGGATTTATTTCATATTTATTGTATCTATCCCTCTAAATCATGCCATCTAGCTTAAGGTGTTACTCTATTTTTAACTTCATACACTAGATGCAGGCAGGAGTCGGTTGATGTGTGGGGTAATAGTAGTAGATGCAGGCAGGAGTCGGTCTACTTGTCACTGACGTGATGCCTATATTCATGATCATTGCCTTAGATATCGTCATGATGATTTTCTTTTCTATCAATTTCTCAACAGTAATTTGTTCACCCATCGTATGTGTTCTTTCAAGAGATAAGCCTCTAGTGAAACCTATGGCCCCCGGGTCTACTTTTATTATATTACTTTCATATCTATAAAATCAAAAACACAAAAATACCTTGCTAAAAATTATTTACTTTTATTTGATTTACATCTATTAATATGAGATCTCGTCCTTGCAAGTGACCATCAAGGGATTGACAACCCCTTTATCGCGTTGGGTGCATGTATTTGTTTGTTTGTGCATGTGCTGTAATTTGAGGTTTGATTGTACCTCCTACTGAAATGATACCTTGGTTCTTAACTGAGGGAAATACTTATCTCTACTTTGCTGATGCACCCTTTCCTCTTCAAGGGAAAAACCAACACAAGCTCAGGAAGTAGCATGGACATCGTTAGCGGTCCCTATGATTACACGACTGATATTCGAGTGAACCTTCGGTTATCATGTGATGTTCCCTTTTCTTGATGATACTTTACAAAACCCAGGATGCATCGGTATCCTCCTGAGTCACCACCATGCTCACTATACTGAAATTCTCATTACTGGTTTTGTTCTTCTTTCTCGTTATCGTGTTCCGGCATCCCTTTGACGAACTCACCTGTGTCTGGCCAGATGATGATTGATGTCCTTACATCGAGTGGGCCCTAAGAGTATCTCTCCTTCGCTGGAGGCGCAAATCCTAATCTCGAGCTATCTATGAACTTCTCAAACTTTCCGATGAACCTGTAGGTTGTCGTTATGATCACCGTATTATAGGTGACGTTTGAGCAACCTCAAAGCCCACCGTACTGTAAGAAATGACTATGATGCTCTCATGGTATTGCTACGTCTTGAGCGTGTGTTGGTTTTTCCCTTAGAGGAAATGGTGATGCAGTAAAGTAGAGATAAGTATTTCCCTTAGTTGAGAACCAAGGTATCAATCCAGTAGGAGGGACACACAAGTCTCCAATAACCGCACCTTCACAAACAAACAAATAGTTGCACCCAATGCGATAAAGGGGTTGTCAATCCCTTCACGGCTACTTCCAGGGATGAGATCTTAGAGTTATAGGTATAAAATATAAATAAAATGCAAAATAAAATAAAGGTAAATAAATTGCACCAAGGTATTTTTTGTGTTTTTGATTTTATATATCTGAAAATAATATGATAAAAGATAGACCCCGGGGCCATAATATTCACTAGAGGCTTCTCTCTCGAAGAAAGCATATGGTGGGTAAACAAATTACTGTTGCACAACTGACAGAAAAGTGCATAGTTATGACGGTATCCAAGGCAATGATCACGTATATTGGCATCACGTCCGAGACAAGTAGACCGACTTCTGCCTGCATCTACTACTATTACTCCACACATCAACCGCTATCCAGCATGCATCTAGTGTATTAAGTTAACAAGAACGGAGTAGCGTCTTAAGCAAGATGACATGTCCCTTTATGGCAACAATATAAATACGTGACATATCCCTTTCTGCCACTGGATTGAGCACCGCAAGATTGAACATTACAAAGCACCTCTCCCATTGTAAGAAAAATCAATCTAGTTGGCCAAACCAAATCAATAGATCGGAGGGAAATACAAAGCTATATTAATCATGCATAAAAGAGTTCAAAGAAGACTCCAACAATATTCATAGATAATCTTATCACAAACCCACAATTCATCGGATCTCAACAAACACACGGAAAAGGAAGATTACATCGAATTGATCTCCAAGAACATCGAGGAGAACATTGTATTAAAGATCAAAGGGAGAGAAAAAGGCATATAGATACTAGCTACGGACCCATAGGTTTGTGGTAAACAACTCACACATCATCGAAAGGGTAGCAAGGTTGATGTAGAAACACTCCATGATCGAATCCTCCTCCGGCAGAGTACCAGAAAAGGTCCCTAGATGAGATCTCACGAAGACAGAAACTTCCAGCGGCGGAAAAGTATTGTTGGTTTGCTCTCTGGTCTTCGGGGAATATTGAGAATTTATAGAAGAAGAATTAGGGTCAGGGGAGCTTGGAGGGGCCAACAAGCTTGGGGGCACCCCCTGGGCTTGTCATCGCCTTATGGCCCCTCTGGCCTCGTCTCGAAGCTTCTAGTGTGTCTTGTGGTCCAAGAAAAAACTTCAAAAGGTTTAGTTCCATTTGGACTATGTTAGTATTGATTTTCTGTAAAGACAAAAACGAGGAAAACAGCAACTGACACTGGGCACTAGGTTAATAGGTTAGTCCCAAAAAATTATATAAAATAGCATAATAGTGCATATAAAACATCCAAGATAGATAATATAATATCATGGAACAGTGAAAAATTTCAGATACGTTGGAGACGTATCAAGCATCCCCAAGCTTAATTCATGCTCGTCCTCGAGTTGGTAAATGATAAAAACAGAATTTTTGATGTGGAATGCTACCTAACATGTTTATAATGTAATCTTTATTTATGTGGTATGAATATTTGGATCCATAAGATTCAAAACAAAAGTTTAATAAAAACATAAAAACAAGCATACTAAAAAGCAATCATGTCTTTTCAGAATATCATGGCTAAATAAAGTTATCCCTACAAATCATATAGCCTTGTTGTCCTCCCTCTTCTCAACAGAAAGTATAAATCATGTACTACCCCGGCGTTAGCCAAGCAATTGTTTCATACTTTTTAACGCGCTCCTGCCTTTTCAACTCTCCACGCAATACATGAGCGTGAGCCATGGATATAGCACTATAAGTGGAATAGAAGGTGGTAGTAGACAAAAAAGGAGGAAGAAAGTCTCATATCAACTAGGAAAATTAATGGACTACGGAGATGCCCATAAATTGATATCAATGTGAGTGAGTAGGGATTGCCATGCAACAGACGCACTATATCTATAAGTGTATGAAAGCTCAAA
Source organism: Secale cereale (assembly GCA_902687465.1). Taxonomy (NCBI): domain Eukaryota; kingdom Viridiplantae; phylum Streptophyta; class Magnoliopsida; order Poales; family Poaceae; genus Secale; species Secale cereale. Next base: position 140,362,923 of record LR738712.1, on the reverse strand, counting down.
AGAAAAATAAGTGGGTGTGCATCCAACTTGCTTGCTCATGAAGACCTCGGGCATTTGAGGAAGCCCATCATTGGAATATACAAGCCAAGTTCTATAATGAAAACTCCCACTAGTAATATATGAAAGCAACAACATAGGAGACTCTCTATCATGAATAACATGGTGCTACTTTGAAGCATAAGTGTGTAAAAGGATAGTAACATTGTCCCTTCTCTCTTTTTCTCTCATTTTTTTATTTTCTTCTTCTTTACTTTTTATTTTTTTTGTTGGGCACTTTGGCTTCTTTTTCTTAGGCACATTTGGCTCTTGTTTTTTATTTTAGACCTCACATGGGGAAATGTTCTAATAATGATGATCATCACACTTTTATTTACTTACAACTCAAAATTTACAATTCATCGTGATAACTCAAAATAAGAGAACGGTGGAAGTTGCATGGAAATATATCTCGGAATGGTTATGGAAATGCCATAATAGGTAGGTACGGTGGCTATTTTGAGGAAAGATGAAACAACATGGTGCCGCCATGTGTGGTTTTCGTAATTGATGACAATCTTTATGGACTAGTGGTTGCCTTGAGTTATATTTGAAGGGTTTGTCCATAGGATTTTCTTGAAGTCCATTTGTTGGTTTCAAGGAGATTTTGTGTTGACCAAGGTGTTATTCAAGGAATTATATAAAGATTGGTCATGATACATGGTTGACCAAGACTAAGTAAAGAGTGAATTAAGTTGATCAACACACAAAGCGTACAAGATGTACCAAGAGGGATCAAGTGATCCCATGGTATGGGAAGCATTGTCCATTACGCTTTGTGTACTAACCCATGGTCTACATGAGAGTTCTTTGTGGGGTTATTTATGTTTCCATGGGCTTGCGTCAAGAGGAAGATCTAATACAACCGATGGAGGATGACATCAAGTGGTGATCGTCATCGAGGTTGCAGTGTGCTAGTTCAAGTGGTGCATCATGAAGAGATCAAGGAATTGAATATTGCCGTCCATTGTGGAGGTAATGGACTTGTGAAGATGTGTAGAGCGGATCACCCATAGTGGAGTATGGGGGAGCAATCTACTAGTCTTCATCGAGCCAACACAATCAAAAAAAGGTGGTCCAACTTGAGGAAGTCAAGATCATCATCATCTAGCTAAAGTGGACTATGCGCAAGGCAAAGGTTTGCCCTTGATAGGTTTTATATTTTACCGGTCTCATGGTGGTAGTTGGGAGACCGGGTTATAGGATCGCTTATCGTACTATCAAGGGGGGCTCTCAAGTAAGTAGCTTGATCGTATCATTCGTAGAGAGCTCAAACCATTGCATCCTTGCATCATATTTCTTGGTTCTTGTTTGGTGTTTATCTTTGTGAGTGTTAGAGCTTATGGTCATCTTCATGTAAAGCTCGAGTTCATAAAAAATGGAGATCATATGCAACTTCTATGATGTTTTCGATGTTAGAGTTTCTGTCGGTTCCTCTTTCATAGAGGTTTCACATCTCTATATGATTGGCTTTTTCTACTACCTCTTCTCATTATAACCATTCGTTGTTTCTATAGTACTCATCCTCATCTATCCAACAAACTTGAATTTTCTCAATTCGGAGCTCATATGCAATAGTTATAGCAGTTTCAGTATTGGAGCGTCCTTCTGTTTTGCTTGGGCGATTTTTTAGCTCTAAGCGGTAGTAGAGTGACAATAGATCGGAAGTACCACTTATAAGCGGTACTACCGGCCTACTACTTTCGTTGCTAATATTTATGCCTCTAGAACTCGTCATGAATTCTGCGGTAGTAGAGTGTTAGTACCACTCCGAGTGGCAGTACCTCTTATAAGTGGTACCACTTCCCCGGGCGGTACTACCTCTCCCCCGAGCGATACAACCTCTCTGGCAGAACTACAACTCGTGTTTTACTATCTCGTTGGGCTATTTTGTCTATGCTAAGAGCATGATTGTGGGGACCCCGACTAATAAGTCGAGATCACTGAATGCACGTGTACAATGATCCCAGAGATCAATGCTCACTGAACACACAGAAGCTGAATAACGAGATTCTTACATCCATACATACCGTATTACACAAGTAGGACGATTACGGTCAAGTCTTGAGTATAAATCATCGCAGCGAAAATCTTTGTCGACAACTTGGACCCATGCCATCTGCCTTAACCCTACAGGCATTCTGACTGGGAAGCGTCCTAGCTCGCACGATCGTCACCAAAGAACTCTTCTTCATATACCTGCTCTTTCAAGCCTGGCCAATAAAATAACTAGTGGCAAGCAAATGAGTACTTTGAATGTACTCGCAACCAACCCAAGAGTGATAACAGAATAATTATGCAAGGCTCTACTGCTAAATTGACAGTTTTGCGGAAAGATGGTTTTTCTCATGCAAGTATGATCAATATTAATCAATGACATGAACGCGTCTGTAACAAGTATCAGGGGGTTACACACATCAACATCGAGAAAGAGTTATGAACAACTCATGCTCAAGCTCATCGTGACTTCCTCACGAATCACGTCAACAGATTTACCAAATCGTATTGTTTTCCAGAAACATATGGACATAGTCTAAGCAGCACCACCCAACTGTCCTTGACCGTGGACACGGCTATTCGAATAGTTTGACACTCTGCAGAGGTTCCACACTTTACCCACAAGATGCGGGGAACTTCCGTGTCATCCACGACCCGCGGTACCTCAAGTACCCAGGGTAAGCACCCTATCACTATCTTTCCCTAGATGACACTAACATAGGGTCCACTGTTGGTGCACGGCCCTCGTGTATAAGAAAAAGATCGTGGGACTCTGCCCTTTTACATTATCACGCATACATGAAGGGACCAACGGTGTGTCCGGTGCCCTGTGAAAACAGTCATGGCCGCCTATTCAAGCACGACACCGTCCCGAGAGCGACCTCAAGTCACCCCCGTCACTAGTAATGCGGGCACCATGCTAGTATCGGCCTAGGTAATCAATAATGCCCTTTCCCATATAAGGGTAGAGTGGTTGCGCATGTTTGGTTGGGACGGTCAAAAAATCTTAAATCTAATCCGTCTCTGTAAACAACACTTTCATCAAGCCTCGGTACACTACTTCTCTACCAAGTAGTGCCCTAGTTCCTCATCATCTCCCAGGGGCATTAGTGGCACCCACTGGGTTATTTGCAAGTATGTCAAACCACACTTGTTTCTTCCAATGCATAATCCTGATCCATTTTGCGTAGCCAACTACTATAGCATATTTATACAACCCACCAACATAACCCTAAACAAGGTTAGAGTCATGAGCAATGCAAGTATCAACGGGGTATGCAATGGAGGCAAGCCTAGCAAGGTTGACATCTAAGTTATATCATGCACTCGATGAAACAATGATAATGCTTTCATGACATAAAAGGGTTCAACATGGTCAAAGGGTTGCTTGCCTGGTTCATCAGAGTCTTCAAGTCTTTTGGTCCTTCTCCAAGTACTATGTCTACTTTGTCAACTAACGTCGAAAACAAACACAATAAGCAACACAACAAGGCAAAAATAAAAGTGCTCTGAAAATGAGAGTTGGACTTTCTAGGATACCTTTGGTCATATGAGGAATGACCAAAGTGGTTTCATTGGGATTGGAACCATGGATATTTCTGAACATTTCAATATGGTCAAATCAAGGGACTATTGGATTTGCAAGAGGTGCACAGAAACATTATTTTGAAAAATGAGCAAAGGCACCCATTTAACAAAGCAGGATTTTAAAAGCATCTCGGAATTGGTTTCACTTCAATTGGAGTTCAAAACAATTTCCTAGATTTTGCAAAGTTGGCTATACATGGATAAATAGACCAATATTTGATGTGGTACAGCAAGCATTGGGAAAAATGTTCATAAACTAAATTAGGATCTTAGAAGTGCCTAGAAATTTGAATCAATGGATTTGGATCATCTATGAGCTCTCTGTGATTTTCTAAAGTTGATCGCAGAAATGGAAAACAGCATTTTGATAAATATATGTGAAGAAAATGTTTCTGGAAAAATGTGCAAATAGCGCCGTGTGATAGAACATGATTTATGAAGTCACTAGAATTTTGAATCACCAAATTTGGAGTTCACATGAATTGTTTATGGATTTTACAAGTTAAAAGAAAAAGAAAAAGAAAAGGGAAAGGGTTTTTACCCTTATAATGTGCATCGGGCGCAGCATAGCGCCGCAGCGCACTGGGGCGGCCCAGCTGCACGGCCACGCGAGCGCAGAGGCGACGTCTAAGGCATAAGACCTGGAATCCGCCTTCGCCACGGGGACACGGGAACGGCTCGACCCGCCTTCACTTAAACCGCTGGGCCCGCCCCGCTGGGTCACCGACGAGCGGGTCCCACCAGCTGGTCATCTCCCTCCTCTCGCCCGCGACAGAGGAGGCAGAGGCCTCATTGGCGGGAGGTTGCCGGCTCCCGCCCCGGCAGCACAGGCCACCACCGGCCAAGCTGTGGCCACCGGAGGGACCACTGGGGAGCGGCGCATCGGGAGGGCTCGACGGGGTCAGTGGAAGACGGCTGGGGCGCGACCGGCAAGGGCCTCGGCGGATGACCATTCGGGCGACGATGAGCTAGGGGGCATGGTGCCCCGGCGGACTGGGAGAAGGGGGGGAAGGGTCGTCGGACCCTCGCGCCTCTTCTGGTGGGGAGAGGAGGAGCGGGGAAGCCCGCCCTTGCCTGAATCGAAGCGGAGGTCGATGGCGGTACTCCGGCCATGGGAGACGCTGGGAGGCTTGAGAGGGAGGGGTGCGCTATATGGGAGGTTTGTGTAAGAGAGGAGGTTCGATCAGAGGCGAGAGAGAGAGCTCGGGGTGGCTTATATGGCGGGGCCATGGCGCACCGTGGGTGGCGTCCACGGCCGTGGCCAAAGCAGTGCTAGGGGCTGAATTGGCACACGGGGCGTTGTCCACGGTGTTCGTGGGCGTGGTCTAGGCCGAGGGAATGGCGGAGGGGGCGGGGAGGTGCCAGAGGCTTCGCGCATGTGAGCTCACCCATTGGAGCTCTCGGGCGGTCGGGGCGTGTGTGGAGTAGGCAGCACGAGGAAGAAAGAGAAGGGGGACGGGGGTGTGGCATGTCGCGGACGTTGAGGTGGTCCTGCTGGCGAGCGGGGGACAGCCGACATGGTCGGGGGCATCGAGATGGGGGCGGCTACAGTGCGCCAGAGCACTGTAGCACGCTCCAGAGTGCGACCATTGCATGCCATGGCATGCAACTGGCGTCCTACGCGTGGCCAAGCTTGTGCACTAGCTCCTGGGGATTTCTGAGATGCTCTTTGAAGCTTAATATCTAAGGCAAGTATGTAAGGAAGAGGTAGGAGGAAAAAGAGATGCTGCCATGGTGAAAACAGAGGGAAAAAGTGAGGTTTTACCACACCAATGATTGATTTGAGGGCATGAGTGACTTACTGGAGGTAGAAGAGGTCTAGGAGGAGTTTTTGTAAAACTTTGGGCTCAAGGGGCAATCATTTGGGGCTCCAAACAGTGATCACAAAAATGTGGCAGAAGGTGTTTGATGAGATTTTGGGATATCAAATGGATTCCACTTGGCATGAAACTTAACAGGATCAAATTTCATGAATAAATAAGGTGTTCCACCAAGTTTGAGTCTATTTAGGTAAACTTGCCAATGCAACTTTTGTAAACCCTAGAAATCAACAGAAATGGCCTTTCCAAGATTTAGTCATGCAGGTCATCCCTCCTTGATGCACTACTTGGTGTAATGTCATCATTTGGATATGTGAGCATGTCCACAAAATTGAAGGTCACAAGTAAAAAGTTGGTAATGTAGAGTTGTTCAAATTTGGATCTGGTCAGAAAGGGCTTTGGGGCACTTTGGTCAAGTTATCCTTCTCCAAATGTGTCATTTGGTCTAGATGCATACTTAGACCATTTTAGCATGTGCACCAAGTTTGAGAGCATTTGGACATGTTTGGCCATGTAAAGTTGCTCAAACTTCAAAATGGACAGAAATGGTTTTGAGGGGGATTAATGATGTTTTCCTGATCTTTGAGGCATGAGGCTTTGCAAGATCATAAAATATGTCATATATGACATGCTAGATTTTCTTGGAATTAATCAAGAAAAATTCCTTTGTAAATATTTCAAAAGCTTGAAATATCCAGAAAGGGTTTTTGAGGGATTTGACCAATATTTTGAACATGACCATGTGTTGAAACTCTTATATATGGACAATATATGTCCAATGAGGTTCCCTGAATTTTCGCAAATAGTTTTTAAACAATAAAATAATTTTAACCTATTAAAGACCATTTCTGGCCTAAAGAAAAAGCCTTTAAATAAAATAGGAAATTGATTTTTAAAATTATATTTTTGTGGTTTATGGGAGTATTATATCTAATAGGATTGAAATATAATTTTTGAAAGATTTTTCACACCCTTAATTAAGTACTTGTAGTGCAAACCTCAATTCAGGGGGTTTTGGAAAACTAAATTTTGAAAAAAAAATACCTTTTGGCCAAAAATATTTTTGTAAGAAAATACTATTATGTTCTACACACATGGCATGATTATTGGGCAAATGGATTGGATCAAGGAGATGAAGTATAAGAGTTGGAGGATTTATTTGATTTTTAGAGCACTTGCAAACAGCGAGCAGAAAACCAATCAATCATTGTCCAAATCACTCAAAAGTTTTTGTTAAACCACAATTTAGCATGATTATTAGCTTAAGTGTTGTGGCATGAAAATCAGGGTGTGACAGACCTATCCCCCTTACAAGAATCTCATCCCCGAGATTCCCAGACTAGGCGTGGAAAGGAATACAGAAGCTTGGATCTGGGGTAGTCTTCACGTCCTCATACTGCTTATGCTTCTGAGTGGTGCTCCATTGATTCTTGAAGTGCTCGATGGTGTGGCTTCGTGCATGAAGTTCTGCTTGATCATGGTTTCTAATGGGTCTCTCATGTAGGCCATAATGACATGGAGGTCGATGGCTTGGTGATTGATGTCCTCAGAAAGACTGGTCTAGTTTAGGAAGTTGGAAACGTTTCCTAAGTTATGTCGTGTGGAAAAATGTTGTGCTTAGAGGGTGACTCAGGTGGTAATCTCTAGCTGGTAGTCGTCTATTCTTCGTCTTGCAGTGATCTTGGAGGAGGCCGATAAATCTTGGCGTGAGCTTCTCTTCGACATGGGAATGTTTGGTTCCTCCAAGAGAAGTGGCTTGCAGATTTACCTAGTCTTCGACGCGGAGCTTTACTTCTTGACGACGGTGGTCGGTGTAGTTCTTCCTTCTTGACATGGCGGTCTTCAAATGTCTTCTAACCAGCTGAACGGCTCTTCTTCCGTTTCTGGGTAAACAAGTATGTTGCCAAATAAAGATGACAACTAACTTGTCCAAGTACTCCATGAAGTCTATGGGGTACGCAAGGTAGGTTGGGGTACTGGTGGTGGTCTTCGTTGAGTATTGGCAATGGTCTTCTTGACTTAGAGTCAAGGCCCGTGGTCAGGACCAGACCATGTTGTGGCTTGGTGGGGCTTAAGGGTTTCAAGGATTCTAGTGTGTGACTGAAAGTTTATTATTTTATCCTTAAGCGTGGTTCCTGAGATGCCAATAGTTCCACTCAATCCTTAAACAGATAACCTTACCACCGAAAGCATCATCTCACATAGGTCACTCCAATCATCACTCATGTTATAGATATCCTCATGGCTCCTTAGAGGAGATCTAATAGAATCATACATGTCTACGATCCCCAAAATCATATGTATGGCTACCACTAAGAATCCATGGGTAGGGCATACAAGCCTCTAAGCTTGAATTAAACACCCCAATCCAAGTGCTCGGTCTATTCTTCCAAGGTCCAAGATAGTGCATCTCTATCCTAAGGAAACGCGTCGTATGCCACTCCAAGATCTTGTTTCCTTCCTATGAACAAACTCCAACAACCCAATAACTTCCATCAATCACTACATAATTCATTAATTCTACAAATATGATGCCTACGGTGTTCCACACGATCTCCCAAAGTCCCTATAATCCCCAGATGCCTGGAAGGGCTATCCATTACTATAGTAAGTCCACCAAATTCCCACCATCATGGTCAAGTAAACTCCAAGGTCACGCTTATATAGATATGTAAATCAACTCGGAAAATCAATCCAATCTCCTAGTTTATGGTCCACCGAGAAACATGGTATCATGATCGAAATCAACAGTCTAAATCCAATTTACTCCGAACCATGTAGACATACTTAGCATCTATACTCAACCAGAATCACCTACTTAAATCTGAATCTCAGGTCTAACGAGAATTCCTATATGTTTCCCTCAAGTCATCTTTGTAATGTCTACTATCTTCTATCAATATCCCGGCTAGGTCAAATCCTTGTACCCCCAGAAATTTCAGCTTGTAATCATAATTTGTTCCACTAAATCCAGCTTACTCATGGGTAATAAAATCTATGCTACTCTATTGACGTGATCCCACCAAATTCATCTGTCAGCATGAAAGCCTCATAATCCACCAAAGAGTCTCATATAATTCCTCAAAGTCATTGATATAAACTCATCAAGTCATTTTTTCCACTATTCCTATATCCTCAAATTGGTCTTCCTATGGCATCGTCAGTTCTTGTGCTATATTAGGATGTTAATGTGCTCGTTCACTATGTCCACTAGTTCCATAATGAACCCAGTGTTGTGTAAGGTTACAGAGGCTTAACTGGTTCTCTCGCAGTTCTAGGGGTTATGCACATGATTAAGGGTTCGTGCTGGAGTATCTCATGAAGTCTCGAAGGGTCTGGGAATGGGTTTATAATCTTGAGGGGTAAACATAACTCCACGAGGTTGCACTTAGTCAAGGATGCTGCAACAAAAGTCTTCAATGCCAGTTGGTTGCCGAAGTAGAATCCTTGGTGTATCTTGTCTTGCCGGTCTTCAGTTGAGGAGAGAGATGAGAGGGAAAAGTGGCATAGAGGAGGGCAATGCCTAAAGGGGGTTCTATAGTGCAAGTGCAAACAAACAGGTGCAAAAAGGGCGAAACAAAAGAAACAAGGTAAGGAAGGTGATATAGTCGTGTACTTATTGCCTAGGGCAAAAGTGTGAATTATATCAAAACACAAACAATAAAAACAAGCAACACACAATCATGGTTCTATTCGAACCATCATACGGACTCGACGGCGCATAGGGGGTACACGAATCATCCTACCCTAGGGGTTCTCGGACTCAGTAGTCATGCCTTGTGCCTCGTGCGGTCTTCTGAGTTTTCCTCAGGTGTTGCTACGTCTCTTGTTCGATGAAATGATCAGGTTTGAGCCTGAAGAATCTTCAACAGCTTCTCGCCTGATGAGGTGATGGGGTGAAGGTGGCTCCTCATAGCTGGCATTGACTTGGTCTTCTCTTGTCTCCTTAATCATGGCGATCCCTTGTGCCTTCTAGGGCGTCGAGGGTACCAGGTAGGCAATCCTTTATGCAATGATATTAACAAGGCATAGTAGAGGACCAATCTATCGGACACATTGTTGACAATATCGTCACCAGGAGTGGGGGATGAAGGGAACCGTTTTCCTGCTCACTATAGTGAGGCGGACCAAATGGCTAGGTTCTCATCCACCTGTGGTTGCCGATACAACAACGGTAGGGACATGGTTGCTCTATTAGTGATGTATATCATGATCTTGCATATCCTATGCCCTGATCATCGTAGGCTAAGGTCAGATCATCTTGGGGCAGTGTCAAGGGTGTCACCATCTTCTGGGTCTTCATGTCCTCATTCCTCTAGGATGTGCCTTCTATTTGTATTGTCTTGTTGTGGTGTCGCCAATCTTGTGTTCAGAAGATGTGGATGAATGTCTGGCAAGGCGTCTCACTTTAAGGTTATCCACGAGGATTACAAGGAATCACGTGGTCAAGGGCATAAGGGTTCTAGCGACCAACAGTTTTGAAGGGGAAGATATCAATAATGAAAGTATACCTTAGTTTTCGAAAAACTGATAAAGGAAGAGAAGTATAGATGGTTTTGAAAACTAGTAATAGTTTTGGCAATAGTTTAACCCTAACTAACGACCATGCTAACTAAGGCTTCCTACAGTCAGGATCGCTCTGATACCAGCTCCGTGGGGACCCCGACTCATAATTTGAGATCACCGAATGCACATGTACAGTGATCCTAGAGATCAATGCTCACTGAACACACAGAAGCTGAATAACAAGAGTCTTACATCCATACATACCGTATTACACAAGTAGGACCATTACGGTCAAGTCTTGAGTATAAATCATCGCAGCGGAAATCTTCGTCGACAACTTGGACCCATGCCATCTGCCTTAACCCTACAGGCATTCTGACTGGGAAGCGTCCTAGCTCGCACGATCGTCACCAAAGAACTCTTCTTCATATACTTGCTCTTTCAAGCTTGGCCAATAAAATAACCAATGGCAAGCCAATGAGTACTTTGAATGTACTCGCAAGCAACCCAAGAGTGATAACAGAATAATTATGCAAGGCTCTATCGCTAAATTGGTAGTTTTGCGGAAAGCTGGTTTTTCTCATGCAAGTATGATCAATATTTATCAATGACATGAATGCGTCTGTAACAAGTATCAGGGGGTTACAGACATCAACATCGAGAAAGAGTTATGAACAACTCAGGCTCAGGCTCATCGTGACTTCCTCACGAATCACGTCAACAGATTTATCAAATCGTGTTGTTTTCCAGAAACTTATGGACATAGTCTAAGCAGCACCACCAAACTGTCCTTGACCGTGGACACGGCTATTCGAATAGTTTGACACTCTGCAGAGGTTGCACACTTTACCCACAAGATCCGGGGAACTTCTGTGTCATCCATGCCCCGCGGTACCTCAAGTACACGGGGTAAGCACCCGATCACTATCTTTCCCTAGATGACACTAACATAGGGTCCACTCGTTGGTGCACGGCCCTCGTGTATAAGCAAAAGATCGTGGGACTCTGCCCTTTCACATTATCACGCGTACACGAAGGGACCAACAATGTGTCCGGTGCCCTGTGAAAACAGTCATGGCCGCCTATTCAAGCACGACCCCATCCCGAGAGCGACCTCAAGTCACCCCTGGATCTAGTAATGCGGGCACCATGCTAGTATCGGCCTAGGTAATCAATAATGCCCTTTCCCATATGAGGGTAGAGTGGTTGCGCATGTTTGGTTGGGACGGTCAACAAATCTTAAATCTAATCCATCTCTATAAACAAGACTTTCATCAAGCCTCGGTACACTACTTCTCTACCAAGTAGTGCCCTAGTTCCTCATCATCTCCCAGGGGCATTAGTGGCACCCACTCGGTTATTTGCAAGTATGTCAAACCACACTTGTTTCTTTGAATGCATAATCCTGATCCATTTTTCGTAGCCGACTACAATAGCATATTTATACAACCCACCAACATAACTCTAAACAAGGTTAGAGTCATGAGCAATGCAAGTATCAACGGGGTATGCAACGGAGGCAAGCCTAGCAAGGTTGCCATTCAAGTTATAGCATGCACTCGATGAAACAATGGTAATGCTTTCATGTCATAAAAGGGTTCAACATGGTCAAAGGGCTACTTGCCTACTTCATCAGAGTCTTCAAGTCTTCTGGTCCTTCTCCAAGTACTCCGTTTACTTTGTCATCTAACGTCGGAAACAAACAAAATAAGCAACACAACAAGGAAAAAATAAAAGTGCTCTAAAAATGAGAGTTGGACTTTTCTAGGATACCTTTGGTCATATGAGGAATGGCCAAATTGGTTTCATTGGGATTGGAACCATGGATATTTCTGAACATCTCAATATGGTCAGATCAACAGATTATTGGATTTGAAAGAGGTGCACAGAAACATTATTTTGAAAAATGAGCAAAGGCACCCATTTAACAAAGCAGGATTTTAGAAGCATCTGGGAATTGGTTTCACTTCAATTGGAGTTCAAAACAATTTCCTATGATTTTGCAAAGTTGGCTATACATGGATAAATAGACTAATATTTGATGTGGTACAGCAAGCATTGGTAAAAATGTTCATAAACTAGATTAGGATCTTAGAAGTGCCTAGAAATTTGAATCAGTGGATTTGGATCATCTATGAGCTCTCTGTGATTTTCTAAAGTTGATCACAGAAATGGAAAACAGCATTTTGATAAATATCTATGAAGAAAATGTTTGTGGAAAAATGTGCAAATAGCACCATCTGATGGAACATGATTTATGGAGTCACTGGAAATTTGAATCACCAAATTTGGAGTTCACATGAATCGTTTATGGATTTTACAAGTTAACAGAAAAAGAAAAAGAAAAAGAAAAGGGAAAGGGTTTTTACCCCTATACTGTGCACCGGGCGCAGCATAGCGCCGCTGCGCACTGGGCGGCCCAGTTGCACGACCACGCGAGCGCAGAGGCGACGTCGAAGGCGTAAGCCCTGGAATCCGCTTTCACCGCGGGGACACGAGAACGGCCCGACCCGCCTCCACTTAAACCGCTGGGCCCGCCCCGCTAGGTCACCGACGAGTGGGTCCCACCGGCTGGTCATCTCCCTCCTCCTGCCCGCGATAGAGGAGGCAGAGGCCTCATCATCGGGAGGTTGCCGGCTCCCGCCCCCGGCGGCACAGGCCACCTCCGGCCAAGCCGTGGCCACCGGAGGGACCACCGGGGAGCGACGCATCGGGGGAGGCTCGACGGGGTCAGTGGAAGACGGTTGGGGCGCGCCCGGCACGGGCCTCGGCGGATGACTATTCGGGCGACGATGAGCTGGGGGGCATGGTGCCCCAGCGGACTGGGAGAAAGGGAGAAAGGGTCGGCGGACCCTCGCGTCTCTTCTGGCGGGGACAGGAGGAGCGGGGAAGCCCGCCCTTGCCTGAATCGAAGCAGAGGCCGATGGCGGCACTCCAGCCATGGGAGACGCTGGGAGGCTTGAGAGGGAGAGGTGCGCTGTCTGGGAGGTTTGTGTAAGAGAGGAGGTTCGATCAGAGGCGAGAGAGAGAGAGCTCGGGTTGGCTTATATGGCGGGTCCATGGCGCACCGTGGGTGGCGTCCACGACCATGGCCAAAGCAGTGCCAGGGGCCAAATTAGCACACGGGGCGTTGTCCAGGGTGTTCGTGGGCGTGGTCTAGGCTGAGGGAAAGGCAGAGGGGGGGCGGGGAGATGCCAGAGGCTTCGCGCGTGTGAGCTCGCCCATTGGAGCTCTTGGGCGGTCGGGCGCGTGTGGAGTAGGCAGCAGGAGGAAGAAAGAGAAGGGGGACGGGGGTGTGGCGTATCGCAGACGTCGAGGTGGTCCTGCTGGTGTGCGGGGGATAGCCGAGGTGGTCGGGGGTATCAAGATGGGGGCGGCTACAGTGCGCCAGAGCACTGTAGCACACTCCAGAGCGAGACCATTGCATGCCATGGCATGCAACTGGCGTCCTGCGTGTGGCCAAGATTGTCCACTAGCTCCTGGGGATTTCTGATATGCTCTTTGAAGCTTAATATCTAAGGCAATTCTATAAGGAAGTGGTAGGAGGAAAAAGAGATGCTGTCACGGTGAAAATAGAGGGGAAAAGTGAGGTTTTACCCCACCAATGATTGATCTGAGGGCATGAGTGACTTACTGGAGGTAGAAGAGGTCTAGGAGGAGTTGTGGTAAAATTTGGGCTCAAGGGGAAATCATTTGGGGTTCCAAACAGTGATCACAAAAATGTGGCAGAAGGTGTTTGATGAGATTTTGGGCTATCAAATGGATTCCACTTGGCATGAAACTTAACAGGATCAAATTTCATGAATAAATAAGGTGTTCCACCAAGTTTGAGTCTATTTGGGTAAAGTTGCCAATGCAACTTTTGTAAACCCTAGAAATCAACAGAAATGGCCTTTCCAAGATTTATTCATGCAAATCATCCCTCCTTGACGCACTACTTGGTGTAGTGTCATCATTTGGATATGTGAGCATGTCCACAAAATTTAAGGTCACAAGTAAAAAGTTGGTAATGTAGAGTTGTTCAAATTTGGATCTGGTCAGAAAGGGCTTTGGGGCACTTTGGTCAAGTTATCCTTCTTCAAAACTTGTGTCATTTGGTCTAGATGCATATTTAGACCATTTTAGCATGTGCACCAAGTTTGAGAGCATTTGGACATGTTTGGCCATGTAAAGTTGCTCAAACTTCAAAATGGACAGAAAAGGTTTTGAGGGTGTTTAATGATGTTTTACTGATCTTTGAGGCATGAGGCTTTGCAAGATCATCAAATATGTCATATATGACATCCTAGAATTTTCTTGGAATTAATCAAGAATATTTCCTTTGTAGATATTTCAAAATATCCAGAAAGGGTTTTTGAAGGATTTGACCAATATTTTGAACATTACCATGTGTTTAAACTCCTATATATGGACAATATATGTCCAATTAGTTTCCCTAAATTTTCCCAAATATTGTTGAAACAATAAAATAATTTTAACCTATTAAAGACCATTTCTGGCCTAAAGAAAAAGCCTTTAAATAAAATAGGATAATGACTTTTAAAATTATATTTTTGTGGTTTATGGGAGTCCTATATCTTATAGGATTCAAATATAATTTTTGAAAGATTTTTCACACCCTTAATTAAGTACTTGTAGTGCAAACCTCAATTCAGGGGTTTTTGGAAAACTAAATTTAGAAAATACCTTTTGGCCAAAAATATTTTTGTAAGAAAATACTATTATGTTCTACACACATGGCATGATTATTGGGCAAAAGGTTTGGATCAAGGAGATGAAGTATAAGAGTTGGAGGATTTATTTGATTTTTAGAGCACTTGCAAACAGCAAACAGAAAACCAATCAACCATAGTCCAAATCACTAAAAAGTTTTTGTTAAAAAACACTTTAGCATGATTATTAGCTTAAGTGTTGTGGCATGAAAATCAGGGTGTGACAGACCTACCCCCTTACAAGAATCTCATCACCGAGATTTCGAGACTAGGCGTGGAAAGGAATACGGAAGCTTGGATCTGGGGTAGTCTTCACGTCCTCATACTGCTTATGCTTCTGAGTGGTGCTCCATTAATTCTTGAAGTTCTAGATGGTGTGGCTTTGTGCATGAAGTTCTGCTTGATCCTGGTTGCTAATGGGTCACTTATGTAGGCCATAATGACATGGAGGTCGATGGCTTGGTGATCGATGTCCTCGGAAAGACTGGTCTAGTTTAGGAAGTTGGAAACGTTTCCTAAGTTATGTCGTGTGGAAAAACATTGTGCTTAGAGCGTGACTCAAGTGGTAATATCTAGCTAGTAGTCGTCTATTCTTCATCTTGTAGTGATCTTGGAGGAGGCTGATAAATCTTGGCGTGAGCTTCTCTTCGACATGGGAATGCTTGGTTCCTCCGAGAGAAGTGGCTTGCAGATTTACCTAGTCTTCGACGCGGAGGTTTACTTCTTGATGACGGTGGTCGGTGTAGTTCTTCCTTCTTGACATGGCGGTCTTCAAATGTCTTCTAACAAGCTGAACGACTCTTCTTCTGTTTCTGGGTAGACAAGTATGTTGCCAAATAAAGATGACAACTAACCTGTCCAAGTACTCCATGAAGTCTATGGGGTACGCAAGTTAGGCTGGTGTATTGGTGGTGGTCTCCGTTGAGTATTGGCAATGGTCTTCTTGACTTAGAGTCAAAGGCACGTGGTCAGGACCCGACCATGTTGTGGCTTGGTGGGGCTTAAGGGTTTCAAGGATTCTAGTCTGTGAGTGAACGTTTATTATCTTATCCTTAAGCGCGGTTCCTGATATGCCAATAGTTCCACCCAATCCTTAAACAAATAACCTTACCACCGAAAGCATCATCTCACATAGGTCACTCCAATCATCACTCATGCTATAGATATCCTCGTGGCCCCCCATTGTTGCCCTTCTTCGAGCTTTCTATCTCCCAATCCCTCCATGCATTCTGGCTAGTTTTGGTGAGAAAAGAGAGAGGGGATCTGGATCCACATTTCCACCAATCAATTTATCCTCTATGTGAGGGGAACCCTTGGATCTAGATCTTAGAGTTCTTGGTGTTCTCTTCTTGTTCTTCCTCTCATTTTCCTCCATAGATTTCGTTGCTTTGATGGGAATTGGGAGTGATGGAATCGGGCACTCTGTGCCCCTGCCATTGCATTAGCTGCATCAGTTTGAGTTCTCCATAGTAATATGCGGAAGTGAAAAGTTGAGAAGCTTATTACTCTTGGGTGGTTGGTACCCTAGAGTTTGTTCCTCTTGGGTGCTTGCGCACCCTAGACGGTTGGTGGTGCTTCGGATCTCAATCATTATGGTGTAAAGCATCGAGCAAGCGTCGGGGTCTCCAGTTAGGTTGTAGAGATTGCCCCGCGCAATTTGTACGGGTTCCGGTGACCGCCCCAAGGGTTGCCAAGGTGTACAGGTTTGGTGACCACCCCCAAGGGTTGCCATCTGTACGGGTTCGGTGACCGCCCCCAAGGGTCCCTTAGTGGAATCATGGCATCTTGCACTGTGTGAGGGCATGAGGAGATTATGGTGGCCCTATTGGCTTCTTGCGGAGCATTATGCCTCTACACCCCTCCAAACGAAGATTGCATCCGCAAGGGTATGAATTCACCATACATCATCGTCTCCATGTGCCTCGATTATCTCTTACCCGAGCCATTTACATATGCACTTTACTTTCTGATAGCCATAGTGTTTCATTATGATACGGTATCATGGTATGATACTCAACCCTCTCTTTCTTCATTTAATTCTATGCCACCTCATCAAAATTGTCTAGTTGGCATGCATGATACTAGCTATGATACTCCCATTATGACCATCCTTATCAAGTTTGCACACATGAGAGGGTGCATTCTTGTTCTCAAACCCAGGAGGTTGTTTCTTGTACACTTCCTCTTCCAGAACACCATGAACAAACATATTTTGTACATCTAGTTGTCTAAGACTCCAGCGTGTGGAAACTGCAATAGACAAAATCAGACAGATGGTGGAAGCTTTTAGAACATGACTAAAGGTGTCCTCATAGTCTATACCATAGTGTTGTTTAAAACCCTTTCCCACAACCCTTGCTTTGTAGCGGTCAATGGTTACATCAGATTTTCTTTTGATCTTGAATACCCACTAGCAATCAATGAGATTTTTACCTTGATGTGGAGGAACCAAGTGCCAACTTTTATTTCTCTTCAGAGCCATGTATTCTTCTTTCATAGCTTGCTTCCAATTTTCATCACCAAGTGCTTCTTCAAGTGTGTGTGGTTCACCTGTGGAATAGACCATACCATATTTTGTTACATGTTTGTAATCAACAGGTTGTATTACCCCTTGTTGTAGCCATGTACGCCGTGGTGGTGGCACAGAGGATCTCGTGCCATCTACAGGAGTCGTTGCAGGCATCGATCCCAAGGAAGATGCGGGGGCAGCAGCCGTGTCTGGCGTCGGATCTTCTGTGACCGCGGACAAGTTGGTGGCATGCCATAGAAATCCAGGCTCATTATTGCATGTGGTGCCCCTCGCGCCAGTAGTGGAGCCCGCGTCGGTCAGGCAACGCAGGTCACGCCGCTTGTAACAGACCGATTGGCCAGGAAGCGAGTGCTCGCAGCCCCTGCAGGTGACTAACGCGTGAGCAAACAGGATTGGTGCGGAGCGGGAGTCACGCCGCCGCCAGCCGCACGCTGCCGCATGCCAAGCGCATGATCGGTTGTTGTCGCGTGGTTGGGCGCACCCAAGGCAGCTGCTGGCGCAGACTCCGAGGTGGATTTTCCCAAGCTATCGGTGCCCGGCGGGTGCAGATCCTAGAGTGGATGCGGCTGACAGGCCTACCGTCGCTGCAGGCGCCGATCCCAAGGGGGATTTGCTCCCCGAGCCGGGACACATGAAATATGGCTCGGTAGCACAGATTTCTTCATGAGTTTCGCGTCCGATTTTTCTTGTACAATCTCCTGCATCATCACACAACTCATGCACCTTGGTGAGAGGGTTAGTCATCATAGAATCATCACAGTTATTTTCCCCTTGATCAAAACCGGTGATATTAGGTGGTAAACGGAGGATTCCTTTACAAAGCAAAGCACCGACATTAGGGTGAAGGTCAGCAAAGGGAAATTTGGTCTCATTGAATACCGCATCACGAGAGATGTAGACACGACCAGTAGAGGCATCAAGACATTTTACTCCCTTGTGTTGAGCACTATACCCAAGAAAACACACTGTTTGGAACGAAACATGAGTTTGCAAGTGTTCTCAAGATGGAGATTTGGCCAACAGGTGCAACCAAAAACACATAATTATGTGTAATCTGGTTTGACATGAAGAAGCTTTTTGGTGGGAGTTTCATTGTTTATGACACGACCAGGGAGCATGTTGATGATGTGTACATCAGTGAGAAAAACTTCATCCCAAAATTTAAGTGGCATGGAAGCACCTGCTAGAAGGGCTAAACCAACCTCAACTGTGTGTTTATGCTTGCGCTCGGTAGACCCGTTTTGTTGGTGAGCATGGGGGCATGACACATGGTGGGATATGCCAAGTGTTTCAAAGAAGGAATTGAGTTTCTCATATTCCCCTCCCCTGTCGGATTGGACAACAATTATTTCGCTGTCAAACTTGCGTTCAACGACTGCTTGAATGTTTTAAAAGCTTGAAACACTTTGGACATTTTCTTAAGAAGATATATCCACGAGAATTTTCTATATTTGTCAATGAAGCTAACATAATATGTGTGTCTACCAACAGAACTAGGGCAGGACCCCACACATCAGAAAATACTAATTGCAAGGGTTGAGTAGAAATACTAGTAGAAATTGGATAAGGCAATTGATGACATTTTTCTCTTTAGCAAGAATCACAAACTGTTTCATCATTACGCTCACCAACAAACGGGAGCTTATTTTTCCTAAGCAAGCGTTCAACTGAGGAAAAAGAGGCATGTACTAAACAATCGTGACATCGTGTGGACGAAAGCTTGATAGCGCCACAAGCTTGTTTATTGAATCTTCAAAACTCCGAAATCAATGGATAAAGCCCTCGAACGCATCTACCTCGATAGAGGATTTTCCTCCTGACCTGATCCTTAATCAAGAAGAAGGAAGGATGAAACTCAAAGAAAACATGATTATCAATAGTGATGTGATGAATGGACAGAAGATTTTTATTGGTGCTAGGAACATGCAAAATTTTACGAAGATGAATCTTGCGTGAAAGGGTATGAATAACCGAATGACCTATGTGATGTATCCTCATGCATGCACCATTAGCGGTGTGGATCTTATCCTTCCCTTGATACTTCTCACGGAGAGTCACCTTCTCGAGCTCGCCCGTGAGGTGGTTGGTGGCGCCGCTGTCAAGATACCAGTTGGTATCCTTGCCATGGGATCCATCGGCGGCTGCAGCCACCTTTTTATCATCTTCAGAGGACGCGTCATCCTCATCAAATCGATACCAACAATCCTTGGTTGTATGGCCAGACTTGCCGCGGATCTGGCGACGCACGACATCGGGGCGGGACCTGCCAGAGCCAGCACGACGCCCCCTGTTGTTGGTGGATTTGGGGCAGGCAGTGCGGGGCTGGAGCCGTTGGAATTGCTGGGGCCGCCTTGCTTGCCCTTGGGACAAGGAGGACCGCGGTGGCGTGATGAGTAGCCACCATGCCCGTGGGTGGCCGCGTTTGCAGAGGGCTTGAAGCCGCCTCCGGAGTTCTGGAATTGGGCCACGCGCTGGTCAAAGTTGTTGAGCACGGAGAAGAGCTCGTCGAGGGAGACGGGCGTGATGTGGGCGTCGAGGGCCGAGACAAGGGGTTGGTAGTTCATGTCCAGCTCGTGAAGGATGTAGGAGATGAGCTCGTCATCCTGGATGGGTTTGCCGGCCGCGACGAGTTCATCGGCGAGGCCGCGCATGGAGGCGAAGTAGGCGGGAACAGATTGATTTCGCTTATGTGCATTGATGAGGGCGGTGCGGATGTTGTTGACACGGCTGAGGGACTGCGACAAAAACATGCCCGCCAACGTCGTCTAGAGGGCGTGCGCGCTAGTGATCACGGTCACCGTGACGAGCACCTGTTTAGAGAGGTTGCTGAGCAGGTAGCCGAGCACCTGCTGGTCCTTCCTAACACAGATGGGATGGAGAGGGTTGGGCTCGGAGGTCTCCTTCCCGTCCTTGTCCTTGGTGACGAGAAGACGAGCTGGTTCCGGCATGGTGCCGTCAGCATAGCCGAAGAGACTAGCCCCTCTCAGCTGCGGCATGATCTGCGTACGCCATAGCATAATTTGTGCGGGAGAGCTTCTTCGTGACCTGGTCGTTTAGGCTTGAGTGGATGGCGGCGGAGGAAGACATGAAGGCTAGCGCTACTGGAGATCGGAACCCTAGATGAGTTTGGAAGAGGCAACTTTGATTACCATGTGCGACTAGGCAGAAGCGTCTTACCTCGATGTGAGGGGACGCGTTATGTGTTATAGGAGCAAGGGCGCACCTCCCTGTCAACAGCGCATACATTATGGTTGGAGATCTTCTAGGAAGATAAGAAGATTACATCTTGTAGAGCAAAGGGATAGGTTACACAATATGAGATATTCATTTAACAACCTACTCTATCTCTCCTAATGCTATAAGGCGCCAGGGGTGCGGCCTCAGTGATCCTGACGTGACATATGTGTTTGACACAGCCCACTTTGGAGGCTCCTGAGGCTACTCCAATGAGCAACAAATAAAATTTGCGCTTTTCTCCTCCCCTCAAATCTTCTTTTTTGGATTTTCTCTTCTAAAAAGAGCAGTTGCGATTTTCGATCGCTTGATTGGGCATGGGGAGCAGAGTACTGGAGCTGGAACAGTAGTTGAATTCTGGGATCTAGAGAGATACACAGATGCAAATCCTTAAGGGCATCTTCAAGTCTGGCCCACAAATTCCTCCGGTATATGTCTGTTTTTGTGTCCATACGTGGTTCGTGAACATCATACGTGATGGAGTCGTCCAACGCTAATTACAAAGTATCCGGCTGTGAGGAGAAAAAGTAGGTGGGGACCAAGCATGTGATGGGATATTATGGTGTGGTGTCCGGTTTGAAGGAGAGAGAGAGGAGAGGGTGACCGTGCATGTGCGGAGAGAAAGAAAGCTTTTGATTGATCAAGTGGATGTCCGGACTTCGATATAGCTCTCTCATATGTGTCTTCACTTTGTTAAACGAACGTCCGGACCATTTCGCATACTGATGCAGGACCGCGTTGGATTGCAAAAGTGTTCGGTCGAACATATACCGGAATTTTGCGGGTTTCCCTTATAGATGCCCTAATGTCTCATGCACACGAGTGCCGTGGTGCTACAGCTATACTTCTCATTAAGCAGCTCAACGGTCTAGTTGGGGAGTGAATTGAAACCAAGAGGTTTCAACCTACGCGCACTCGATCGTGTCAAATCAATAGATGGATAGGTGGGCGTGACAAGATAACCTTATGATGTCCTTTCATGTCTTGCTCCAAACAAATTAATTATACTTTTCGTTGTCGATCGATCAATCGATGGATCGGTCTAGCTGTAGCAGGAGGTCAATTAGCATGATGCTGCAATTATTAAGCGAGTCACTATTAGTCACTGAACTACAGTAGTTTTCTTGGGGAGTTTGAGCAAGCTTGTATCCATTGTTGTTGGAAAGATCAGATCGGTGGCCCTCCCCTCTGCCTCCTCTATTTCGCCGCCCAGGTTGCAGACCCGCTGTGGTATAGGGCTGAAAGAGATACACCCCGGACTACCTAAATTGCCAATTACTTCCTTCGTTTCTCAATATAAAAACTTTATAAGATTTCAATATGGACAACATACGGATGTATATAGACATATTTTAGAGTGTGAATTTACTTATTTTATTTTGTGTCTAGTTTATATTGAAATTTTAAAAAACTTATATTTAGAAACGAAGGAAGTACTCCCTCCGTCCCTAAATATAAGTCTCTGTAGTTATTTCACTATGAACCACATGCGAATGTATGTAGATGCATTTTAGAGTGTAGATTCATTTATTTTGCTCCGTGTGGAGTAGTTCTTAGTGAAATCTCCATAAAAACTTACTATATTTAGAAACGAAGGGAGTATTTCCCAAAGAAACGTTCTACCCAGGCCGAAGCCTCTGCCCCCGGTGGCACCGCTCTTCAAACCCAACCGCGGATCCCTACGCAAATGGAGCCGAGGAAAATGTTTATCCATCTGTTGATATAAAGAACTGTAAAACGTCAAAATATCAAAGAGTGAAGATATTTCTTTAGTTTCTAAACATGGCTATAGTTTTTACTAGACCTAAGAGAAGTTAAGAGATGAGAGCATTTCTTAACATTTAAAGGAAGACAATATTTTGCACTACAGTAGGCATTAACTCATAGTCACAAGTTTTCTTACTTAATTTTAATCACAACGCATATTTGTTATGTTTGTATGCAATGATTGACTGGTAGACATAATAATCTATGCTACTCCCTCCGTCTCGTAAAATAAGAGCGTTTTTTACACTACACACATGAAACATGTCAGCACGACTTAATCAACTCTGATATACAAGCCAATCGCTATCCAAACAGGACAGTGACCTCCAGATTAAGGTGCCTCACTGAAAGCACTAAAACGAGGGGGACATGCGTCCCAAAATAGCGTACTGGATGCGCTCTGTGACAGTGCAGGACATGGATGTATACATCTGCCAACGGTGGCTGCCTGCGGAGCTATCATCAGTCGGACAGTCGAGTTATATCAAAACCAAAGCTAATTTTCTTACACTACACGGGAACAACATGCACTGCCTCTGACTCTGTCCATCAGTATCACCGCCATGCATCCCCTCCAGCGGCATCTTCTCCGGTTGTTGATTATAGTAGTATGAGGTAAACATTGAGGCACACGATCGACGCTACAGCAGTAAATTAAAAGCTTGGGCTGGAAACTTAACCAGCAGTAAATTAAGACAATGTTACCACATTGTGTGCATGTGTGTGGTGTGATATGACCCCTCTATTTTATATTTTGTCTGTACATAAAGAGCACAGCTAGTGCACCACCTGTTGTTTCCCGTCCATTAAAGACATCTTTAAAGGAGACCTTTAAAGCTCTAGTATATGTTTGGCTGAACATATTTTTCACTTTTGCAATTTAATAATT
The DNA here is from genome assembly GCA_902687465.1 of Secale cereale. NCBI lineage: Eukaryota > Viridiplantae > Streptophyta > Magnoliopsida > Poales > Poaceae > Secale > Secale cereale. The sequence continues at coordinate 140,339,844 of LR738712.1, read as the reverse complement.
GTGACCCACGGACCGAACGTCTGTTTTTCGGTAAATTTGAGACACAAATAGAGTCCGGACATCTACTTGGCCAATCAAAAGCTTCCGCATCGTTCTAACCGGACAGCACACCACAATATCCACCACATGCACGGTCTCTATCTACTTTTTTTTCTTCGATACTTTGTAATTAGCGTTAAATGATTCACTCATGTATCATGTTCGCGGACTACGTCCAGACAGAAAAACGAACACAGAAAAACGAACATATACAAGAGGAATTTGCGTGTCGTCCTTGGAGATGTCCCAATGCATTGCATACGAACCAACGGACCCATCGACGTTCACCCTGTACGTCAACCATTGAATAGATGCAGGGGGCATGGAGGTCACGTAGGACACCTGTGTATCCCGCTAATTAATCCACTGTGATTACGGGCTTGTTTGGGACTGCTCTGCTTCACCAAAATCAGTTTCGCTCCACCAAATTCACTTTGGAGCAGTTTCAACCAGAAGTTGTAGCACTACCAAAAAGAATGTTTGGCTTCCATCTAGCTCCAGCTTCACGAATGAGAAATTTGGTGGAAAGGATCTATTTGATTGGTTGAGGGCGGAGAAACGAAGGGGTATCCACTTACTGGTGGCAGTGGTGGGTAATTTCGACCCAACTCCAGCTTCTAGAGTTTTTTGGAGCACCCCTTGAAGAGCTTCATAAAAAATTAAGAGTTGTACCCTAGATTCTAGTTTTTTGTGGAGCGGCATATCGTGGAGCTACCCCTGTTTGGCTTGTGTTTTTCGGAGCAAAGCTGAATTTTAAAGAGTAGAGCAGTCCCAAACAGGTACATGTCCTTGCAGAAAAAGAAATCAGTGCATGCAGTGTAACTAGACTAGTCTGCACTGTTTGGGCAATCTCTCCACTGTATGATCCCCATCATCATTCACCATCGTATAACTCCTCGAATCCACTTCATGCGTGCGTGCGTGCGTGATCGTATATCTGTTCAGGGACAGTGTCAGGCTGTCGGGATGCCTCTCGGGTCAGTTGTCTCCAGTGTTTCCCGTTCGGGTTTACAAGCGCTAGGTCAAACGTCCTAAAAGTCGAATAGCCTTTTCGTTTCCCTTTCTACAATGTATACACCCTGTTGAATCTGGACAAAAGACACAAATTTGACCTCGAAGCGAAACTATTTCACAGACTAAACTTTGTCTGAAAATATTTCACTCCGATGACCCTAATGTGCAACGCCTGATATTAAGGCGCTGCACTTTATTGTGCAACGCTTAACACTTAGACGTCACACTGTGCAACACCTAACAGTTAGGAGCTACATTACACTGTGCAGGGCCTAACTGTAAGGAGCTGCACAGTAGAGTGCAGCACCTTGCTGTTGGGCGCTGCACAAAAGGGTCAGCAGTGTGAAATATTTTCAAAAACGGTTTAGTTTGTGAGATGTTTTCGCGTTGAGGTCAAATCTGTTAATTTTGCCTTGAATCTGTGCGTATATTGATCTCTGCTTCGTTGTTTCGTCTGTGGCCCCTGTAAATTTTGGATTGATTTTTCACTGCATATGTGATATTTTATTATTTATTTATTTATGAAAAGGAGAATATCCCCGGCCTCTGCATTAGAATAATATATGCGGCCATCTTAAATAGTACCAAAACAAAACAAAGTATGCGGTCAGTACAGCTCACAGAAGGAGCATAAAACAAATAAAAAAAAAAGAAAGAGCAAAAAAGGGGACAAGATGACTGAATATCTATCATATTATTGAACCGTATCCAAATCGGTTGTAAATATTCCGTGCTACCGTCTTCCACCGGTTGCGCCCAGTAACCAAAAGCTCCATGTAATCCATATGAGTAACGATCACGTACAAATTCAGACAGTAGCTCTGTAAATAACCTGCAAAAGGTTTATAATTTTTCAATTGTAACTCCACTTGCTCCACGAACAAGATTAAAGTGTTTATGTGGTTTGACAGGATCTCGACGATGTAGTTTTCGCGATTATGATGAATCTATCAAACACCTCTTTCTTGATTGTCCTTTGGCCAAAAAATTATGGCGTTATGTTCATATAGTGTTTAACATTAATTCTCCAAATAGCATCCACGCGTTATTTGGTGCGTGGCTAAATGGAGTTGAGACAGAAATGACGAAACATATTCGTGTCGGAGTATGTGCTCTTTGGTGGGCTATATGGAACTGCAGGAACGATTTGGTTTTTAACAGAACAACACATATTCATTTCTTGCAGGTCATTTTTCGGACCACTACATTGATCCGTATGTGGTCGCTACTCATTACAATGGATGCCAGGGAGCGTATGGTTACTGGATCTATCTGATGGGAGACGGTAGCGCGGGCTATCTTCAACTGGTTTGGATGGCGACCATGTAATAGGATAGGTGTTTAGTTTCCTATCTATTTTTTTTCCGCCGGTTGTGGCTATCATGTTTTCATTCTTTTTTTAGCTCTTTGTGAGCCCTTTGTTTGTCGAGACTTGGAGACTTTGTTTGAACTGTTTGCTTATTAATAAATTGACCGCATGCATCTTTCTAATGCAGAGGCAGGGGGATAACCTCTTTTTTGAAAAAAGAAAAAAAAAACTCCACTTGCTCTGGAAGTGGAGCTGTGGAGCGGAGGTACTCCGAACAGGGCCTAAATCGCACGTCACTAGTGGTTTCATGTCAATGCATGGAGTGTTGATAAGAATTTGGTGTTGAGAAATTTCCTCTAATTTCCTTTGAACTGAGTTCTACGTAGCATGTTTCTTAGAACCAATATGACATTGCTCATGCTTCCTATCATGGCAGAGCGAGACCCGTCTGAATATGTTTCTTCCTGGACTGCACTTTTTTAGCCGTCATGAGAGACTGCCCTGAAAACCGTCCAATCCAGAATAGGACTTGTGAGCCGGTTTGGGACAAGGCTTTCTCACAGCGGTGCATGCACATCCTGATCCTGTAGATTTGCGATATGGCTCGAGATTCTGCTGCCGGCCAAGTCAGATGGAGCGCAAGCAGCTGGGCGGCTCGACGTGCAAGGAAAAGTTTCCAGACAATGACGACATGTGGTGCGTCATCCTTCCGAGTGAGATCTTTTCCTCTTTGCGTTTTCGTGGCAATGAAGAGTATTAGGACGCCTAGCAATTAATCCCTCAGTCCGAAAATATTTATCATTAAAATGGATAAAAAAAATTGTATCTAAAACTAAAATACATCTATATATATTTTTTTTATTCATTTTGATGACAAGTATTTTCAGACGAAGGGAGTACTAAGCTGCTGCTACTTGCCCTAGTAGTAGCAGTAAAGAGAAGTCAAGTGTTGTCGTTTCATGTGGCCGAAAAGACTTGGACAATGACGTGCAGCTCATGTCCTGTCTCTTTTTTTCTCCTTTTTTTTTTCTTTTTGGAAAGATCGGGAGATCGTACTAAGAATTGGGATACCTCATCGTCTAGGCTACTAGGCTTGTAGGGTAGGCATAGACTTGGTGTTTCTGGGCCCACAGAGCACTGTTAGTTTTAGATATCTGATTTTATATCGTCGAAATGACACCAGTTCTTGATCGGTGGATATGCATGCTATGTAGCTCGATAGCTCGCTCCTATAGATGAGAACACTGAGCTGAGAGAAGAGGCTGGTGAGACGAGAGATCGAGAGCGACAGGGCAACCACCGCCCGGATCGTGCTTTACGATTCGGGAACAGTGCGATCTGACCCCAGATCGAGCACCGGCAGGCATACGAGTCGAATCACCTTTTAGCTCACACCAGTGCACCTTTCCATACCTGACCTGACAGTCACCATTCATTCTCCTTTTCGAATTCTCCCAATATTTTCGTCTTAAGAAATCTTAATTTTTTTTGTGTTAAATAACATCTCATCAACAACGGATCCGCTTCTACTGAACGCACATGCATATGTTGGCTTGGGGACGGCAAGATAAGGGCAGGGCGCGGGGGGGAAGACATCCGTGGACAAAACTCAATCTTTGTTTCATGTGCAGAGTCTTTCCTCCTTCGCTTTCAAGGATCAACTAGTGGCTTATCTCCAGGTAGGGGGCATCGCCAGGCCTACATGGAGTCGAGTTAGTTAACCAGGGATGGAAAGAAAGTTCATGGAATTTAGAAAGGCAACAAGACAACGGTACATGTCCATGTCCGTCGGATGAAAGCTTCGATCTGTCCAAAGCGTAAGGCTTCTATCAGTGACGATAGGTACTGGTACAGTTTTCACGTCAATTTTCCAACCCAAGTCATCACTCAACTGCACATACATACCAGACCCGTCCGGAACACAGCGACATATCTCCATTTCCTGGGGCAGCCTAACAGCTTGACACCAGTGAAATTCGTGTGTTCCAAACGGGCCGAACATTTTCAGTCACAGAGATGCACCCAAGGCAAAGTTCACGATGCTCCATTGGATCTGGATGCTCATCTCCAGAGAATGATCTGATTTCCTCAGAAGAACACAACATGCGGCAAAATGGTACAGCTATACAATTGAATCTCTGCACAACTTACAAGCCTCGGTCTAAGTGAATAACTTACGGCCTAGGCAAAAAGAGAAAAAAATTAAAGAATGATGTGGTACAATACTATTCCTAGTAGTACAACTCGGAACTCAAACTCCTCGCTCTAGATTGCATCAGGGTGCCTAATTTACATACCTCCTGATATACAGCTGTACATATTTAAGTGGGGGGGAAACACCAGCCAATCCCTGGATCCAGCTCTGCTGTCAAAATCCATTCCGGCAAAACTGCGGCCCAGGGAGCCTCATGCTACGTCACCAATGCAGGCTTAGAATTTAAAAGGTGTATCAAGATGGTCTCTCACCATTTCAGTCAAAGTTGGTAAATGAAGGAGGCTTGTTCCTTGCGACCCTTCTCATGGATGTCTTCTATGAGCTTATGAAGCTCTGGGAAAAGTGTCACAAGCACCTGTTCTATCATCGCGTAAGTGAGCTGCTTCACGCACACGGTGGACTGCAGCACAGCATGAGAATCATGGAAATCAGAATGACATCGCATCATATCACCGTTTCGATGCTAGGTTTTGGATTTTTACTTACCTGCAGGAAGTAGTAGATGTCCCTTGCACTGCGCTGGTACTGCTTGTACCCAATTATGCTGACTAATGTAGATGGAGTCCCACCTGGACAGGACATCGAGAATTAGGTTAGTTGGACCACATGTACTGACCAGAATTTTGCGTATTCGTTGCTTCTATCGCATATCCGAATTTGCACGCAAACACTGCCCAATGTTTGCAGCGTAGATTAAGAAATAGAAAAATTACAAAAGCAACGTGATAAAATATGTCAACAGACTCACCTAAAAGAAGTTTCTTAACTTCACTGGCATTTCTAGATGCCTCCAGTTGAAGCTCAAAAGAGCTTGTATCGCTCTTTCTGTTGCCAATAGTCTCACCGGCACTCCCCGATGGGTGCTTGTCAAATTGACTGCTACCTGCATTTCCTTCAAATCCATCCAACTTGGTGAAGAATACACCATTAGGCCAGAGGGTCTGTAGAATGGTAAATTTGTTAATTACACAAACGGAAGACCAGAGTGGTTGTCCATTAGGTACAATTATCTAAAGCGCTCTTAGTTCTGGCATGCACCTACATTGGGACACAATTATGGTCCATATGACAGTAGTGACATTTTATATTGGACCCTAGCATATAAGAATAATTTGCTAATTACCTTGGTATTTATGCTATGCTATCGTTTAGCAAAAAGAGATTTGGTGCCAAGTAAGTACTCCCTCTGTCCCAAAATAAGTGTCTCGAGCTTAGTACAATTTTGTACTAAAGTTAGTACAAACTTGAGACACTTATTTTAGGACGGAGGGAGTACTAAGTAACAGTTTGGACCATATGAAACCTTTTTTCTAGTTGGAACAACTTTTTAACATGGTTTCATGCATATAATACAGCAAATTTTAGTCTGGCAGCGGAAAGGGTATTAGAACACTTCAGTTCAGAGAAAAATATACAGTGCCTCCTTACATCTTGAATCCAACGGATTCCTTGTATAATGACCTCATCTCGTCGGAGCCAATTGATCTGTCTTATTATCCAATCATCAATCGCATCTTCCATGACTAACTGCAAGATTTGTTTTGATATCCAGAGAACTTGTTTTCTGCAGATAACATAAGTAACAAGTCAAACATAATATTCTGCAATTGAAAGCTAGAAACAATTGGACTGTAGAAGTATTGCAAATCCAATCATGGATGGTGAAAATATATCTGACTTGCGCAGAAATATCAAACAATCCCTGGATAAACAATGGCATATTTGCACAAACTTCCCTCTCGGATTCCATAATGATGCTAATTATCATCATCCAGTATACTACCATAATACGTGAAGTGACAAGTATCAATGATATCTAGCAATCGGCCCAAGCAGCTCCTATCGCGATCCTCACGGTGTCTACAATACTGCATTTACTTCACTCATGGCTGCGTAACAACAGTAGAAAACTAGCAGGCAAATTATATAGAGGCACTAGAAAAAGTTTATGAAAAAGAAATAGCAAACCTTATCCAACCACGTCGCTTTAATTGGAACACTTTGTCTACAAGATTCAATAGAGGCACACTGACATTTGTTGGCATCCACTGCCAAATGAAAAGAGAAGTTTTAGGGCAAAATGGAAAAGCTTCTAGAACAGAAATTCCCTGCAATTTGACTTAAATATAGCTACATAGCGGAAATACATACCTCGGGAGGAATTCCTGATGGATCCTCAAATGGTTTTATAGATGACATGTTTGTAGCATCCGAATTTGCCCTTGCAGGTTTTTCTGTTTGTTGGTTTACTTGTACATCACAACCAGTTGCTTCACTGTGCTTAATATCACTTGAAATGTACCCTCCATTGCTCAATTCATTGTCCGAGTGGCATGCACTATTTACAGATGAGGGGCGATCTTCACAGTTACTATCAGCATCAGAGAGACTCTGTGAACTTCCCAAGTTTCTATTCTGCAGATTCTGATTATCTGTCTCTTCCTGGTTCCAAGATAGAGACATCCTATTATCTGCCAAGTGTGAATACGGTGCGCTAGGGGATGATGTGCCGACTGCGCGTTTTAGACCATCTGAAACTCCTTTAACATGTCGAACGATGTCATCCATGGCATCATCAACGTTAACTGGCGATGCAAAATAAATGGATAAATATCTTGAGTGAGAAAATGTTAAATACACGAGTTCATAATTTTGAAAAAAATAGAATGAGAAGAGACACATACCAGCCAAGGTTTTGATAACAGAGGTGGACTTTCCAGCTGAGTAATTCTACAAAATGGAAAAAAGAAATGAAGCATATAGAATCACAGGAAAGTAACACAAAACTATGTATTCATTTTTCTCCTGTTAAGGAGAAGGCACAAAGAATTTTGGTTGGCTTGATACACACCTTTGAGGACTCACTAAGGAAATCCCAAACTTCATGCTGCTCTGCAATATTAGCGATCGACAAGAGATCCTATTGGACAGAAAAGATTATTGTAACCAAATTTGAAGTAAAAAATTGGATGAATGCTAGAGGACAAAAGCATACTTGAAGATATCTGTCCAGTAGAATGCATCGTTGGTGCACAAGGTAATCATCAATACTAGACGAAAGGAAACTCTTCGGAGGCAAGTGCAGTGAGTAATTTGGTATTTCCTTCAGCTGTCTATGAAGACGCTCAAAATTCCGGTATCTACAAACAGAAGACGAAAGTCAGCAGCATATATTATAAGTAGTGGTACTGAGCTATTTCAAAGCTGTTCAGAAAAGCATGCCTTCTTTTCACAAACCAGGCCTTGTTATCTGCACCAGTCACAGCAATAGAATAAACTGCAAAAGATTTTGAACCAAGTTTCTCGAAATATGCACCGACTACCTGCAAAGAAAAATACAAAACCACAACTTGAGTAAAATACGGCTATCATAGAATAAGACTTCACATAAATAGCTAGACAATGACAGGAAGGTAGGATACAATAACTAGGCATGTCGTTATCATGTAAACAAACAACATACTATTTAAAGCAACATGCAAAGTAGTTATCGTACAAAACTACCAGACCAAACAGTGAACTGTATATGTGTTCATTCCAAGGTTAACCATATTTACCGACCCCTCCCTGCAATCACTATAACCAGATTGAAAATTCCGGATTAATTTGAATTCAAATTGCTACTGTCTTCAACTCAGATCACAAACCAAGGCACAGTGTAATGGTGTGGGAGAGCTGCACTTTTCTTCTGGTCATGTGTTCGAGTCCTCACATTGCCATCGGGTTGCGGTTGTTTATGTGTCATCACCTAGGTTCGTTAACTTTTTACAACAACAACAACAACAACAACAAAGCCTTTAGTCCCAAAAAAGTTGGGGTAGGCTAGAGGTGAAACCCATAAGATCTCGCGACCAACTTATGGCACATAGATGGCAAGCTTCCACGCACCCCGATCCATAGCTAGTTCTTTGGTGATACTCCAATCCTTCCGGTTTGTTAACTTTTTATCTCACAAAAATTAGATCCAATTTTTGTTCAAAAATTCCGTCCGTTGGTGGTATTTCAATTAACACCCCCACACACGACTTAAAATTTTGAATCCGGTAACCAATTCTCATTGGACACCAAATGCTAAGAAGTAACAGAACCAAAGAAAACCACATGCTATTCATTTATAAATGTTAAATAGAAAAAGAAATCAACTGACATAACAATGGTTACTTAGGTAATGATGGAAAATATAACATATAAAGTAAAGCACCAACCTCGCACCCATAACAATTCTATTAGTAATAGCTACTCCCTCTGTCTCAAAATGTAAGACAGAGGAAGTAGAAAATTATCAGGGACTTTCAAAACACAAACAGCAATTAGGATGTGATTGTTATCAATGTCTGAAACTATCTCAGAACAGATTGTGCTTACTATTATAACTATTATAGCAGCCTTCGATACAGAAATAGTTGAGTAATTGGTGAGTGCTAATTACACAATAATATTATATAGTTTAAATTCATTTATTCAGTAGTACCAACCAATCATATAATTCTCAATTTCTAAAGAAAAAAGGATATTGAAAAGAGTGGCTGTGATGGGATCAGCAAAACTTACCCGACACCTTATCTTTGGAGCATACATTAGTACCTCGCCATGTGAGGAAGGAACAGAACCTTTGTCCTCTTGAGTGGTCCTTGCATTTAAGCTTTCACTGGATAGCACGGTTTGTTTACTTTTGGCCAAATGTCTTTTCTCCATATCAGGACTACTATTAGACCGCTTTAGCTGGGCTTTTGTGTTCTTGACAGCTTCAGGGTGCTCTGGCTTTACTTCATCTGTATTTTGCGAAACAAGTGGGTGACTGCCTGTGACAAAAGTGGACTGAGCATTCCTATTTGAACCTTGCATCAAATTAACCATGTATTTGTCATCAACCGATGTAACTCTCTCGTTGAAGTTAGGGGATAACTCTTTTCCGGCCACTACTGCATTTCGAACGCTATCTACCCCTCCTGCACCTTTTCCTTTTGATGGATGTTCCACTTTCACCATTTTCTTTTGGTAATTTCTCCCAATAGCCCACATGTTCTCAAGATTCTCCGGAGCAAGAACCTGAGACCGCCTTTTAGTAGCTGCATCTAATACCAGTGCCCAATCTGCCTGACGAGGCTGGACGGTCTTCCCATGCTCATCCACTAACACTTTTGACTTATCACCCTCAAGGGAAGTCATCCCGGAGCTACTTGCTAGTACTGAGCCACTTGATTCTGCAGACAACTTTTGTGATTCCATTTGACGACCCTGCGAACCTCCTTTATAAGATGAATGATCATTTGTTACTGTGACTACAGTACTAGTCTTGTTTACGCTGCCTCCAATGTTTGTGTCTTTGTTGTTTAGAAAGTAGATAATTAGCTCGTTCACATAACTAGGAAAAGAAAGAAGATCAATTAGGAATTGTTTTAGTGCAAGTTAGAGAAAAAACAAGGTTACATCAAGTTAACCAATCAATCCTAAATTTTAACAATTTGAAACAACAGCTTATTAGACGTACTGATTGCATGCGGCACTTTGTGAATAACTGAACATTAAGACGGTGGTGAAAATAACCAGGAAGAACTTGAGAGCATTGGTTTTCTTCTGAACATGTCATGACCTCATGAGCAGAAGCATGTAGTCGAGCTCAATAAAAGAAAACATAAACAAAGTGAAGAATTAAGAGCTTACATGGGACTTGCAAAGTTCATCACTGGCTGCAAGACTAAGCAAGTCAGAAGTTCCCTGGAGAAGCAGCGAACCAATGGACTCTGTGCATCTTGTGGTCTCAACACTAGGGCCATAATGCCCCCAACTAGTTCTTGAAGAACCTATAACCCACTTTAAATATTATTTATTGGATAAATGGACTACAACGAAGCTAAAAGTATTAGCGCTCACCTTGTATTCGTGCTCCGAAGATAACAATGCAGGGTGAAGTTCCTGTGAAACTATTAGGTGCTGTTTCAATCGCTCATCTCTTTCCTCGGAAGACAATGTTCCCATGACATCAACACCAATTTGAGACTGGTTTTTTCGGAACATATCCACATGTTTTCCAATCAAATCAGACATATCCCTGCAATAGAGAAAAATGAGAACACTTTCACTCTCAACAGACATAATTATTACTAAATAAGTACACCCCAGATAGTAGATCCATTATTCGCTCACCTTGTTAACAAGTCAACTAGGTTCATCTCCTTCGCCCTGCCTGATACTTCACCAAGTGCATGGAGTATTAAGCCGCGTATCAGTTCTGGGGCCTCTCTATCAGGAGTAATAGAAGAATACCACAAGTCCATGACAAAGTCCCGGAGAACATTATCAATGAAACTTTCAAAAGCAGCCTCAACAGCAGGCGAATCAACTTTCCTTCTCCATCTTGAAACTGGTGGCACAGTTGAAATCCGATGATCGTTAGCAGACAACTGTCTTTTTGACGCTTGAGACAAATATGTCTGCTTAGATAAAGGCTGACTTCTCCAACGAAACTCCACTTTGAAGGAGACGTAACGGAGAAATGCAAGTATAAGAATGGACATGGGGACATTTGTCCACATTGATTTACTTGTATCTATTTCAAAGAAAGAAGATGATAAATGTTAGCGAGCCCGTATATGCAAGATGGGAGCTACAAACGATGTAGAAATCAAGAGTTGCATGAAAATGCGAGAACAAACCATAAACAATTTATGCTAAAGATCACTTGGTTGTCAACCTAGAAAGCATGGACACGGCTGGAAGTGCCGAACTGCCGTTCTGATACGGCGGGATACGGGGATACGGCGGGATACGCGAACTTTGCAGTATCCCCTGAATTTCGCTTTAAAAAAAAAACACAGGGATACGCCGAGACACATGCGGGATACGTTTGGGATACGGCGGCCTGGCCCAAAACAGCTCGGCCCAACCCAGCATACCTAACCTATTTTGCAGGAACTCCCGCACGGTCTTGTCTCAAGGACGAGGCGCTCCCCCCAGCCTCCTAGGTCACGCTGGAACGCGCCGCCAGCCTCCTGGATCAAAGCCGCCTCCGCCGCCTCTGGACTCGTCGCCGCCGCTGCCGGCAATGCCTGGATTCGACCGGCGACCGCTGGCGCTACCCCCAGCCTCGCAGGTAACCCAGCAGCCTCTCCCCTCTCCTCTTTCCTCAATCTCTTCCTCTTTTATTCTTCAGATTCGCTTGTGCTGCTGGATGTTGCTTGCTGACTTGCTGCTTGCTTGTGCTGCTGCTCATGCTTGTGCCGCTGCGCATGCTTGTGCTGCTGCTGCTGCTGCTCATGCTTGCATTGTCTTCCAATTATGTCTTGTCTTCTAATCTTCTGTACTGTTTGTCTTTGATGTGTTTTGCAAGATGGATGCAGCTTGCAATGACAACATGATAGGAGGGATGAGGATCAATCAAGCACATGATACAAGAGACACCAAATGGGGTACTATTCTCTATATCTCTTTCTCATCAATTTTTGGTCTTAATTGTATATTACATGGCATATTTTTATTTTATTTTATATATACTCGCCGTATCCCCGAATGGCTGTTTTTGAAAAATGCCGTATCCCGTATCCCCGTATGCGTATCCCCGTCCTTCCGTCCCCGTGTCCGTGCTTTCTAGTTGTCAACAAATTGGTGAGCCGTGCAGTGAAGCCAAAAGAAAAGAGAAAGGGGGGGGGGGGGGG
>LR738712.1:140219123-140327534 GCA_902687465.1 Secale cereale | reverse complement strand
GGGGGGTCAAACTAAAGTGAGTGAAGATTGGCCTACTGTTCTCTTTACCACAGGGGGCAGCCATTCGGTCACCTATGATATACGGACCAATTGGTCAAAAATGGGTTTGTGCCGCAGGTGTTGAACGATCTACTCTACACCTCTGAAGCTAAAGTTTGCTCATTTATTTCCACTAGCAAATAGACAGAGAAAATATGTTGCACATAATTCACACGTAGTCTACTCATAGGAAATGCTAGAAACCTATCTTGCCTCATTCATCATGAACAGATTGGTGTATGTAGGTTTGATTAGCTCATCTACTGATCCAAAACAAACACTGTAAAATTAGAAGATCGGCAAAGAAGGCATCATTGGTACACCAACCACTACTTCCATTCTAGTGCATTTAGAGATTCATAAAACGACTTGCGAAAATACAGTATCGCACCAATTTAAGATTATTTTTAAGAGTTTTGATATATATCCGGGCAAATTCCCTTGCTAATGATCTCAACTCTACCGCTAAAAGCAGTAACCAAATCTACACACAATAGCAGCTAAAAAGCCCCCACGTAATAGCGGTCAAAACTCCTAGCTGTCAGATGCATCGCGTAGCAAATCTACACACAAGCTCTAGTTATCCAGGTACTAGCAAAATTGTCTAGATTTCAGACGCATTATCCGCCGAATTCCCTCACAATTCCGACACCTGCATCCAACAGCAGCAGCCACCCAAATTGTCTCCCGAATTCATCCTCGTATAGCAATAATCTCCAGTCCGTAGCTCGGAAAAGCATGAAACGACATGACGATCCAATTCCAGACAGAGCAATCCAATCCCGCACCGAGGTGGCGCTCGTCAATTGCCGCGTACTTTGCAAAAATCGAGGGTATCATATGGGGAAGGGGGGCGGAGCGTAGCTTACGTGTGAGGAAGTAGGAGATGGCGAAGATGCCGAGAGCCCAGGCCACGGTGCGCACCTTGGCCTCCTCGATCAGATCGTCCACGCTCCCCATCGCCTTCCGCATCTCTGCCCACCGCGGGGCGCGGGGGGCGCGCGGCGCAGAAGACGGCGGTGGCGGGGGATCGGCGTACTCTGGGATCACGCAGGGGCTTCCAACCCTAGGGTTTTCCGCCGCCGCCGCCGTCGCCGGAGAAGAACTCGGCGGCGTTTTATTTTTTATTTTTGTCTCCTTCCTGTTTCGGAGGCGTGCCCGAGTTGAACCCGCGTCGCTGCGTGCGGCCCGGACGGAGCTTGTCTGCAGCGCGCGCGTGGCTGGCATGTGGACCCAGTATGTCAGTGGGAGCGGGGAGGGTGACGGTTTTGGTTGAGGGGCCCGCGTGTCATCCGGTCTGATGCCTGGACAGGTTGGCTTTTTTTTTTTTTTGCGGGTGAGGGACAGGTTGGCTTAACGGTTGATATTCTGTAACGATATAATTGTGGCGGTTGGTGTCACTGACATGCTGGGTCCTCTAATCCTCTTGGGTCAATGTACTTGCCATCACCATGAACAGCTAAATTGCTATGTTAGATCATCTACAGCCAAAGGTTGCAAGTTTGAGCCCTCAAATGCCCGCGGACGCGCTCGGACAGTGACCGGGTGTGTTTCAATTTTTATAATTTGCAACCACATATTTTTTTTAACATATGTAAAACGTAATAGGAAAATATGCAACTTGTATTATTAGAAGGCAAAAGTCATCATATATACATGTACAAGAGGATGCCAAAAGACAAGAATACAAAAGACCAAAAGACATCATTAATATAACTCTAACATCCCCTCAAACTCATGGTGGATCGACAACACTGAGTTTGGAGAGGTAAAATCTATGTTGCGCTCTAGTGTGGGCATTTATGAAGAAGTCCGCCAGCTGTAACTCGGAAGGCACATACTGAAGAGCAATAACATGGTCCTGCACACCAGCACGCACATAGAACGCATCAACACCAATATGCTTGGTAAGCTCATGCTTCACGGGGTCCCGTACAATACTGATGGCACATGTAATGTCTGATAAGAGTGTAGTAGGTGTAGTAACAGAAACACCAAAATCCTCGAGTAACCAGTGCAACCAAGTCACTTTTGCCGTGAGAAGAGTCATAGCTCGCAACTCAGCATCTGCACTCGAACGAGAAACTGTGGTTTGTTTCTTCGTCTTCCAGGCAATGAGATAACCACCAAGAAAGACACGGTAAGCAGAAAGTGAACAACGATCTGAAGGATCGCTAGCCCAGGTAGCATCTGAATAGGCATGGAGCTGTAATGAGCTGGAATGTGGAAAGAACAGACGGCGAGAGATTGTGCCACGAAGATATCGTAGAACACGAAGAAGGTGACTATAGTGAACTGAAGTGGGAGAAGAAACAAACTGACTCAGTATATGGCAGGATAGGAGATATCCGGACGAGTGACAGCGAGATAGACAAGACTCCCAACAAGATGACGATAGCGAGTCGGATCGGATAAGGGCTCACCATCAGAAGCACGAAGGTGAACATTAAGCTCCATAGGAGTCTCAACAGTGCGCTCATCACTAAGAGACGCACGAGCAAGAAGATCCTGGATATACTTTTCTTGGAAAATAATAAAGCCATCAGAGGTGGAGGAAATCTTAATCCCAAGAAAGTAACGAAGAGGACCAAGATCAGACATAAGAAACTGCTCACTGAGACGGGCCTTGACAAAGGCAATGTACTCAAGATCATCGCGAGTGATGATCATGTCATCAACATATAGAAGAAGAAGAGTGCGACCTCGAGCAGAAAGATGAACGAACAACGCCGAAACATGAGCACTCGCTGAAAAACCAGCGGCGGTCACTACAGAGGCAAAGCGCTCAAACCGGGCGCGAGGGGCTTGCTTAAGGCCAGAGAGAGCGGCGAAGACGGCATACCATGCCATCAGGAACAGAATACCCAGGTGGGGGTTGCATGTAAACTACCTCATGTAGCTCACCATTAAGAAAGGCATTCTCAACATCAAGCTGAGACACAGAACGGTGGCGAACAGAGGCCATGGCAAGAAGAGTATGAATAGTGGTCATATGGGCCACATGAGGAAAAGTCTCATCATAATCACGACCATGCTCCTGTTGAAAGCCGCGTGCCACAAGATGATCTTTGTAACGCTCAAGAGAACCATCGGAACGAGTCTTAACCTTGTAGACCCACTTACAAGTGATGGGACGAACACCGAGAGGAAGAGAAACAAGATCCCACGTGTCGGTGCGCTCAAGAGCAGCAAGCTCCTCCGCCATCGCAAGCTGCCATTCAGGATGAACAATAGCATCTTGATAAGAAGTCGGCTTTAGAATGGTCGAAAGACCATAACGAGAAGGAGAATACCGGTCGGGAGGTGGACAAGGCCGAGAACAATGACCATAAGTCGGTTGAGAGGAGGAAGACGACACACCAGAAGTAGAGGGCACATCAGTAGACTCATCCACAACACGTGGACGACGAGTATAATCGAACATATAAATGATGCTATGCTACCTGCTCGTCTGGGGCATTTGCGTCGGGCGCGCGATCTCCATCGCACGATCAGCCTAGGTGTAAAGTTTCTGGTACTTTTTAGGCTGCTGTCAAAATTCTGGCCGTTGGTCCACCTGCACGCCATGGGTTTGGGTTTTGGTGGATGACGCCTGGGCCACCCTTCTACGCGGGCCCGCCGTTGCAGTCATAGTGAGTGTGTGTGCGCACGTCCCGCTGCAAAGTTGGGTGGATCGCAGCGATCGTGGGCTGCAGGGCGTGCGATGAAACATAGCCCATGAAAGGATCGATATGGTTGACTAGAGGGGGGTGAATAGGCAACTAACAATTTTTAGCTTTTCTTAACCAACTTAAAACTTAGCAACAAAGTAAGTTGTCTATATATGCAACTAGATAGACAACCTATATGATGCAACAATAACAACCACACAAGCAAGCAAGCTAAGGTATACAAGGAAAGCTTGCACAAGTAAAGGTAAGAAATAACCACAAGTGGAGCCGGTGAAGACGAGGATGTCTTACCGAAGTTCCTTCCCTTTGAGAGGAAGTACGTCTCCGTTGGAGCGGTGTGGAGGCACAATGCTCCCCAAGAAGCCACTAGGGCCACCGTATTCTCCTCACGCCCTCACACAATGCAAAGTGTCGTGATTCCACTAATGGTGCCCTTGAAGGCGGCGACCGAACCTTTACAAACAAGGTTGGGGCAATCTCCACAACCGAATTGGAGGCTCCCAACGACACCACGAAGCTTCACCACAATGGAATATGGCTCCGAGGTGACCTCAACCGTCTAGGGTGCTCAAACACCCAAGAGTAACAAGACCCGCAAAGGATTAGTGGGGGGGATCAAATTTCTCTTGGTGGAAGTGTAGATCGATGCCTTCTCAAGCAATCCCTAGGAAATCAACAAGTTTGATTGGTTAGGGAGGGAGATCGGGCGGAAATGGAGCTTTGAGCAACAATGGAGCTTGGGGAGGAAGAGGTAAGTCTTCTTGAGGAAGAAGACTCCCTTTATATAGAGGAAGGACAAATCCAACCGTTATCCACCAACTCTGCCCGCATCGCGTTGTACTACCACACGACTACCGCTCCTGGTGCGGTACTACCGCTGGCGCGGCATGAGCCAGATCTAGCCCTTGTTGTGTAAAGCAACGGGTGGTAGTACTGCCGGAGCGGTACTACCGCACGTCCTTACGGTACTATCGTAAGGCAAGGTCAGACTGATAGGGGAAGAGTGTAGACTAAATAAATTATGTCCGCGGCTACTTTCGCAGAGTTACGATCGATGCAAAAACTCGACATGGTACTACCGCTTGCTAGAGGCGGTACTACCGCGTAGGACGCGGAAGTAAAAAATTAAATCTGCCCCTACTACGTACTATTTACGACGCTGGGGCCGGTCACACGGTACTACCGTGTCCTTGGCACGGTACTACCGCAATGTGCGGTATTACCGTAACCCTGGAGCAGTACTACCGTGGGGCCGTGCGGTACTTCCGCCTTCTTTGAGTAGTACTACCGCATGCCTAAGAGTGGTAGTAGTAGGACGCCACTGTTTTTGCAAAGACAAGGAAAAACAGCCGGGGCTCCAGAGAGGCGAAAGAAAGGTGGTGTGAATGAATAGATGTGTATGTGTTGATTCCACCCAAACCTTTCCGAAGCGGACCCCCTCTTAATAGTATGGCTTTCCTATGACTCAATTCTACCAAAAAGAAACAAAAGGAAACACTGTCTTCAATAGGATCAGAGGGGCACTTAATCGTCTTGTGCCTAGGTGTGATATATCTGAAAAGCTCAGTGCACACGATTAGTCCGCAAAAGCATTGTCATCAATCACCAAAACTACTTAGGGAGAAACATGCCCTTACAATCTCCCCCTTTTTGGTGGATTGATGACAATACGAGATTTGCACAAAGATATATATAACAAAATAGTAAGCAAACCCAACATGATTATGAAATATAGGTAAGCTCCCCCTAGATGTGTGCATACCTATGAAGATGCTTTGAACTGCACCACATACTAGGATCAACGCTCCCCCTATATTTTATAAACAGCATACTCCTTGCAACTAAGAATATGACCCTACGCATGGATGCAAGGAGGATATCGTGAGCACATATTAATAGGGCAAGTGAAGCAAATGCTCACAACCTAACAGATAACACAGACATAATAACGAGATAAGGAGCAAAGTGAATATGGCTCACACCATATGATAGGTCTCACACACACATGACACAAACCAATGAAAGCAAACAAGGTTCAACCAACGAAAGCAAATAAAACGCGGCACAAGACACACACACACGCAAATCCTACACTCTCCCCCTTTGGCATCGAGACACCAAAAAGGGCAGAGAGGACACCTAAGACATAAGTGGTAGCTCGGGCGGAAGAGATCAGTCGTCACGCGCCTCGTTAGTCTCCTGCTGCTCCTCCTCGGAATCTGACCACTTGTATCCCTGCTTGGCAATCCACTCAGACTCTGGAGTAATGTTCTTCTCAGACCCACTAGACACATCCTCTCCAAAAGTCCTTAGGATCTTCTTGTCGCGCCGGCTAACTTGCTTCTGATCAACATGTGCCTTGTATTGGCCCTTGGCCTGCATACAGAACAGAGCCTTCATCTTGCTCTTTAGCCTTTTAGCCCACGAGGGCTCAGACGATGGGGGAGCATTCCATCCAGAACTATCCTCATTAGCTGCCTCCTCCGCAATTTCCTCCTCATCCACATCCATCTTAGCTGCAGCAGCCTCTGCACGGGTAGTGGTGTTAGCCCATCGACTCTTGATGCGAAGCTTGACAGGCTCATGACGAATCCAGTGAGGAGCCCCAAACTCTTCATCGGGATAGAGCTTCTCCCAAGTTTTGGTGATCAGCAGAAACAAATATGGACCATAGATAGGCACTTTGCGGGTGAATCACAAAGCGGAGCTCACACCACATGACATGTGAGATATCAAGTGGTTGAGTCTCAGCACTACGAGCCTCCTCACACATAAGCATCATGTCCACGAGGTATGTATGTACCTTGTCCTTGTCCCCAATGCGAGGAAACAATGAGTTGTGGAAGATCCTATGCATAATATCCAGAAAAGGGTTCATCACCCAAGTCTTCTTGCCACTTGCGAGCGTCTTCTCCACATAGTAGGGCAGCAGCCGGTCCATGTTGGCAGACTCTTGATTGGCATGAGGGCGAACTCCAACAGGAGTGTGGAGCCCCTCATCGGCAACCTGAAGCAGATCCATGAAATCCTTCCAAGTAGCAGTCATCTTCTGTCCATTGGTCATCCAAGTCATGTTGTGTTCCTCCTTAGGATGGAAGTGAACCGAAGTAAAGAACTGGGCCACAATCCCTGGGTCAAAGTCCATATGAAAAGACATGATATGCTCAATGCCAAACTGCTCCACAAGATCTAGAGCGTCAGCAAAATAGGCCCGGTGCTCCTCCTTCCTCATGTGATTCATGTCAATCCAGTGTGCATCCACATATAAGTTGTGTTTGCTCTTGAGCACTTCTGTGAAGATAAGATACTGCTGCTTGGTCCACAACAAGTCATCTCCATGGAAATGAGCACGGGGATTTGCATAGGGATTGATCTTCCTCCTAGCGATGAACTCTTGTGATGGAATATCGTCCATGCCCATTGTTGGGTCCTTGTTCTTGGTGGCAGTGGACTTGGTTCTGCGTTGGGGGCATTGGAGCCCTCAGGAACATCATCTTGGGTGCGCAGACATTTTGTCCGTGTGCCACGACTGGGATTCGAGCGACGGACATTCGAACCGGAGCCACCACCTATGACACAAACACAAGAACACGAAAGAGAAACAGAGAGAATCAATGCAAAAGCCACAACAAAGCACAAGAAACATGCAAAAATGATAATAAGTATTGGCTACGAAGAAGGTGTGGAGTAAACGGTAGTACTGCTCGAAGATGCGAAAGTAAAATTTTAGTGTCGCTCCGGGGCGGTAGTACCACACTAGAGTGGTACGGTAGTACCGCATCAGGAGCGGTACTAAAAATTTACTTCCGCGTCTAGCGCGGTAGTACCGCGTCAGGGAAGCGGTAGTACCATGACGCGTCAGAGCGGTAGTACTGTGGGCAACCAGCGGTAGTGCTGCTCGGGGTCAGATCCGAATGCGGATCTGATCTATGAACGCGTAAGACAAACGAATGGTACTACGGTTGATCACAACTCCTTTGTAGCAACATACCGACTAGCATTTCTACTGCACAACTACTCTCCTACACCCAAATCTTCCATGGATAAGGTCTACAAGAACACAAGAACAACATGCATCTCCCCAAAACCTAGAGACAACAAAAGAGCAAAAGAAGAAGGGATTTTGGGGAGGAACCTTATTCCATGGCAAGAGGTCGAGGTGGGGAATGATCCCACCAGTCGGAATGCGAGGAGAGTGGCCGGAGACGGAGATCCGACGAGGTCCTCCGGCGCCGTTCTTGAGAGAGAGAGACGACAGGGGGGGAACGAGTTGAATGGGTATGGGGGAGTTAGAACTCCCCATGCCCGCTTATAACCCCCACCGGTCCAAAACGATGCGGTAGTACCGCCCGGGCGGAAGTACCGCTCGCAGGGCGGCAGTACCGCTCTCCAGCGGCAGTAAAATATTACTGTCGTGCTGGTTGCGGTAGTACCGGTAGGCTCTCTTGCGGTAGTACCGTGACTGACCATGGTAGTACCTCTCCCCCAAGAAAATGCAAGTTTTGACCAGGAAGGCTTAAGCACGGCAACTACAGACGATATCACACAAACAAGGCAACAAGAAAGAAGGTCAACAGACCACTAGAACAACACACGAGACCCCCTATTTGAAAGAGGTCGGTGGCCGGAGCCACCTATGTTTGAGTTACTTGGTATGGCACCGCGAAGAATTATCCTTGGGCCCATGACCAACACTCGTCTTGAAGCACTTGTACCATCTAAAATGGCAAACAACAAAGACTTGATCGATTTATGCATAATGGGGGGAGGAAGAGTTCATTGAGAGAACAATACTCCCCCTATGTCCATGCCTACACCTAGGCAAGATAATAAAGTTGAGTGGGAGGAGTGTGTGCAAGGTTTCAATCCACATTGCTCAAATATATGATATTTAGCTCATGCCTTAACTCGCAAAATCTTGCTTCATCCAATGGCTTCGTGAAGATGTCTACAAGGTTGTCATGAGTGTTGACATAATGAAGCTCTATTTCTCCTCGCCGAATATGATCCCGGATGAAGTGATACCGAATCTCAATATGCTTCGTCTTGAAGTGTTGCACCGGGTTGAGAGAAATCTTGATGGCACTTTCATTGTCACACCAAAGAGGCACTTTGTCACAAGTGACACCGTAATCCTTTAAAGTTTGCCTCATCCATAGAAGTTGTGCACAACAACTGCAGCTGCCACATACTCTACTTCGATGGACGAGAGAGAGACACAACTTTGCTTCTTGGAAGACCAACTTACCAAAGAGCAACCAAGAAATTGGCACCCTCTGGAAGTGGACTTCCTATCGACTTTGTCTCCCGCACAATCCAAATCAGAGAAACCTACAAGGTTGAAGTTTGCTCCTCTTGGGTACCATAAGCCAAAGTTTGGGGTATGAGCCAAATATCGAAAGATTCGCTTGACTGCCACAAAGTGACTTTCCTTAGGTGAGGCTTGAAATCGTGCACAGATTCCCACACTCAACATAATATCCGGTCTAGATGCACAAAGGTAAAGCAAGGATCCAATCATAGAATGATATACCTTTTGATCCACCGCTTTACCATTGGGATCAATGTCAAGTTGGCACTTGGTAGGCATTGGAGTAGTAGCCGACTTCACATCACTTAGATTAAACCTCTTGAGCATTGATACGTCTCCAACGTATCTATAATTTTTTATTGTTCCATGCTATTATTTATGATGTTTTGGATGTTTAATGGGCTTTGTTATACACTTTTATATTATTTTTGGGACTAACCTATTAACCCAAAGGCCCAGTCCAGATTGTTGTTTTTTTGCCTATTTCAGGGTTTTACAGAAAAGGAATATCAAACGGAGTCCAAACGGAATGAAACTTCGGGAGAGATATTTTTGAAGCAAAATACGCATGGGAGACTTGAGAACCACGGAATAGGGCACACGTGGCGTCCACGAGGGTGGGGGGTGCCCCCCCCCTACAGGGCGCGCCACTGCCTCTTGGGCCCCACGTTTGGCCCCCGGTGCCCTCCTTCCTCCTATATATACCTACGTACCCCGAAACCATCAAAACAGGAGAGAAAACCCTAGTTCCACCGCCGCAGCCTTCTGTTCCCTTGAGATCCCATCTTGGGGCCTGTTCCGGAGCTCCGCCGGAGGGGGGATCTACCACGGAGAGCTTCTACATCATCATCGTGGCCTCACCATGAGTTGTGAGTAGTTTACCACAGACCTTCGGGTCCATAGTTAGTATCTAGATGACTTCTTCTCTCTCTTTGGATCTCAATACCAAGTTCTCCTCGGTCTTCGAGGAGATCTATTCGATGTAATCTCTTTTTGTGGTGTGTTTGTCGAGATCTGATGAACTGTGGGTTTATGATCAAGATTATCTATGAGAAATATTTGGTTCTTTTCTGAACTCTTTATGTGTGATTATAATATCCTTGCAAGTCTATTTGAATTATTGGTTTGGTTTGGCCTACTAGATCTATAGTTCTTGCAATGGGAGAAGTGCTTGGCTTTGGGTTCAATCTTGCGGTGTCGTTTCCCAGTGACAGTAGGGGCAGCAAGGCACGTATTGTATTGTTGCCATCGAGGATAAAAAGATGGGGTTTATATCATGTTATTTGAGTTTATCCCTCTACATCGTGTCATCTTGCTTAAGGCGTTACTCTGTTCTTATGAACTTAATACTCTAAATGCATGTTGGATAGCGGTCGATGTATGGAGTAATAGTAGTAGATGCAGAATCGTTTCGGTCTACTTGTCTCGGACGTGATGCCTATATATAATGATCATGCCTAGATAGTCTCATAAGTATTCACTTTTCTATCAATTGCTCGAAAGTAATTTGTTTACCCGCCGTAGAATACCACTATCATGAGAAGCCACTAGAGAAAAATATGGCCCCCGGGTCTATTCTCAACATATCAATCTACAATCTACTTTACTTTTCCGCTTTTACTTTCTGTTCTTACATCCAAAAATACCAAAAATATCAAACTATCCTATCTATCAGATCTCACTTTCGTAAGTGACCGCAAAGGGAATGACAACCCCTTATCACGTTGGATGTGAAGTTCTTATTTGTTTGTGCAGGTGCGAGGGACTCGCGCGTGGTCTCCTACTGGATTCATACCTTGGTTATCAAAAACTGGGGGAAATACTTACGCTACTGTGTGCATCTCCCTTTCCTCTTTGAGGGAAGACTTGTGTGAAGTTTATATGATCTTGCTGTGAAAAACAGAATCGTTAGTGCTCGCTAGAATAGTCACTAGATTTTGCTGGAGCGTGCTATTTAGTTGATTCTTTTTGCAGATGATTAATAGACAAATTCCTCACGTTTACCAATTTATTTAAATTTTTTTGGAGTTACATAAGTATGCAAAAGTTACAGATTACTACAGACTGTTCTGTTTTTGACAAATTCTGTTTTTCGTGTGTTGTTTGCTTATTTTGATGAATCTATGAGTAGTATTGGAGGATATGAATCATAGAGAAGTTGGAATACAGTAGGTCTAACACCAATATAAACAAAAATTGAGTTCATTGCAGTACCTTTGAGTAGTGGTTTGTTTTCTTATACTAACGGAGCTCACGAGATTTTTGTCTAAGTTTTGTGTTGTGAAGTTTTCAAGTTTTGAGTATTGCCTTGATGGATTATGGAACAAAGAGTGGCAAGAGCCTAAGCTTGGGGATGCCCAAGGCACCCAAAGGTAAAATTCAAGGACAACCAAAAGCCTAAGCTTGGGGATGCCCCGGGAAGGCATCCCCTCTTTCATCTTCATCTATCGGTAACTATACTCGGAGCTATATTTTTAATCACCACATGATATGAGTTTTACTTGGAGCGTCATGTATCATTTGAGTCTTTGCTTGTTAGTTTGCCACAATTATCCTTGTTGGACACACCTTTTTGAGAGAGAGAGAGAAATATGGCCTAGGAATTGTTAGAATACTCTATGTGCTTCACTTATATCTTCTGAGTCGAATAGTTTTTGCTCTAGTGCTTCACTTATATCTTTTAGATAACGGTGGTAATTATATTTTTGTAGAAATTGTTGATCTCTCATGCCTCACTTATATCCTTTTGAGAGTCTATTAAAACAGCATGGTAATGTGCTTTGGCTATAAAACTAGCCTTCACATGATAGGCATCCAAGATCAATGTAGTAAAAAAATTCATACTAAGTGCATTTAATATGATGAGAAGTTGGATGCTTGATAATTGTTTTGAGATATGAGGATAGTGATATTAGAGTCATGCTAGTAGAGTTATTATGAAATTGAGAAATACTTGTGTTAAAGTTAGGATTCCCGTAGCATGCACGTATGGTGAACCGCTATGTGACGAAGTTAGAGCATGAGGTATTTGTAGAGTGTCATCATTTGTGTGGAGGTCGGGGGCGCGCGATGGTTAACTCCTACCAACCTCCCCCCTAGGAGCATGCGTTGATTGATTTATTTTGATGACTCGTAAATTTTTGCAATAAGTATATGAGTTCTTATGACTAATGTTGAGTCCATGGATTATACACACTCTCACCCTTCCACCATTGCTAGCCTCTCTTGTACCCCGCAACTTTTGCTGGTACCATACACCCACTATATATCCTTCCTCAAAACAGCCACCATATATCTTCCTCAAAACAGCCACCATACCTACCTATCATGGCATTTCCATAGCCATTCCGAGATATATTGCCATGCAACTTTCCACCGTTCCATTCATATGACACGCTTCATATTGTCATATTACCATGCATGATCATGTAGTTGACATTGTATTTGTGGCAAAGCCACCATGCATAATCTTTCATACATGTCACTCTTGGTTCATTGCACATCCTGGTACACCGCCAGAGGCATTCATATAGAGTCATATTCTGTTCTAGTATCGAGTTGTAATTCAATATAAGTGTGATGGTCATCATTATTAGAGCATTGTCCCAAGTGAGGAAAGGCCGAACAAAAGAAAAGTCCCCTCCAAAAAAGGGAGAAAAAAAGAAAAGAAAAAAAGGGACAATTGCTACTATCTTTTTCCACACTTGTGCTTCAAAGAAACACCATGTCCTTCATGATAGAGAGTCTCATGTTTAGTCACTTTTAAATACTAGTGGGAATTTTCATTATAGAACTTGGCTTGTATATTCCAACAATGGGCTTCCTCAAATGCCCTAGGCCTTCGTGAGCAAGCAAGTTGGATGCACACCCACTTAGTTTCTTTTGTTGAGCTTTCATACATATTTTGCTCTAGTGCATCCGTTGCATGGCAATCCCTACTCACTCACATTGATATCTATTGATGGGCATCTCCATAGCCCATTGATACGCCTAGTCGATGTGAGACTATCTCCCTCCTTTTTGTCTTCTCCACAACCACCACTCTATTCCACATAGTGTTATGTCCATGGCTCACGTTCATGTATTGCGTGAAAGTTGAAAGGTTTGAAAGAATAGAGTATGAAAACAAGTGCTTGGCTCAAACCGGGGTTGTGCATGATATGAATATTTTGTGTGATGAAGAGGGAGCATAGCCAGACTATATGATTTTGTAGGGATAACTTTCTTTAGCCATAGTATTTTGAGAAGACATGATTGCTTTGTTAGTATGCTCGAAGTATTATTATTTCTTATGTCAATATAGACTCTTGTCTTGAATTTTTCAGATCTAAACATTCATGCCACAATTAAGAGAATTACATTGAAATTATGTTGGTTAGCATTCCACATCAAAAAATCTGTTTTTATCATTTACCTACTCGAGGACGAGCAGGAATTAAGCTTGGGGATGCTTGATATGTCTCCAACGTATCTATAATTTTTTATTGTTCCATGCTATTATTTATGATGTTTTGGATGTATAATGGGCTTTGTTATACACTTTTATATTATTTTTGGGACTAACCTATTAACCCAAAGGCCCAGTCCAGATTGATGTTTTTTGCCTATTTCAGGGTTTTACAGAAAAGGAATATCAAATGGAGTCCAAACGGAATGAAACTTCGGTAGAGATATTTTTGGAGAAAAATACGCACGGGAGACTTGAGAACCACGGAATAGGGCACACATGGCTTCCACGAGGGTGGGGGGTGCCCCCCCTACAGGATGCGCCCCCTGCCTCGCGGGCCCCACGTTTGGCCCCCGGTGCCCTCCTTCCTCCTATATATACCTACGTACCCCGAAACCATCAGAATAGGAGAGAAAACCCTAGTTCTGTTGGGGAACGTAGTATTTTAAAATTTTCCTACGATCACACGAGATCTATCTACCAGATGCATAGCAACGAGAGGGAAGAGTGTGTCTACGTACCCTCGTAGACCGGAAGCGGAAGCGTCAAGTGACGCGGTTGATGTAGTCGAACTTCTTCGCGATCCAACCGATCAAGCACCGAACGTACGGCACCTCCGCGTTCAGCACACGTTCAGCTTGATGATGTCCCACGAGCTCTTGATCCAGTTGAGCTTCACGGGAGAGTTTCATCAGCACGACGGCGTGGTGACGGATATGATGTATCTACCGACGTAGGGCTTCGCCTAAGCACTGCGACGGTATGACCGAGGTGTGTTTCTGTGGAGGGGGCACCGCACACGGCTAGAACAATTCAACTTGTGTGTCTTTGGGTGCCCCCCTGCCCCCGTATATAAAGGAGCAAGGGGGGAGGCCGGCCAGCCCTCCTATGGTGCGGCTAGGGCTGCAATCCTACTAGGAATAGGATTGCAATCCTATTCCTAGTAGGAACCTACCAAAGAAGGAAAAGGGGGAAAGAAAGAGAGGGAGAGGGAGAGGGAAAGAGGGGCCGCACCCCCTCCCATAGTCCTATTCCGACTCCTCCTAGGGAGGGGGCGCGCCACCTCCTGGCTGCTGCCCTCTCTCTCCCCTATGGCCCACCAGGGCCCACCATTCCCCCGGGTGGTTCCGGTAACCCCCCCGGCACTCCGGTAAATTCTGAAACTTTCCAGAACACTTCCGGTGTCCGAATATAGTCGTCTAATATATCAATCTTTATGTCTCGGACATTCCGAGACTCCTCGTCATGTCCGTGATCTCATCCGGGACTCCGAACTACCTTCGGTACATCAAAACTCATAAACTCATAATACCGATCGTCATCAAACGTTAAGCGTGCGGACCCTACGGGTTCGAGAACAATGTAGACATGACCGAGACTCATCTCCGGTCAATAACCAATAGCGGAACCTGGATGCTCATATTGGCTCCTACATATTCTACGAAGATCTTTATCGGTCAAACCGCATAACAACATACGTTGTTCCTTTTGTCATCGGTATGTTACTTTCCCGAGATTCGATCGTCGGTATCTCTATACCTAGTTCAATCTCGTTACCGGCAAGTCTCTTTACTCGTTCCGTAATACATCATCTCGTGACTAACTCATTAGTCATTTGCTTGCAAGGCTTATTATGATGTGCTTTACCGAGAGGGCCCAGAGATACCTCTCCGACACTCAGAGTGACAAATCCTAGTCTTGATCTATGCCAACACCACGAATACTTTCGGAGACACCTGTAGAGCATCTTTATGATCACCCAGTTACGTTGTGACGTTTGATAGCACACAAGGTGTTCCTACGGTATTCGGGAGTTGCATAATCTCATAGTCATAGGAACATGTATAAGTCATGGAAAAAGCAATAGCAGTAAAACTAAACGATCATAGTGCTATGCTAACGGATGGGTCTAGTCCATCACATCATTCTCCTAATGATGTGATCCCGTTGATCAAATGACAACTCATGTCTATGGCTAGGAAACATAGCCATCTTTGATCAATGAGCTAGTCTAGTAGAGGCATACTAGGGACATACTATTTTGTCTATGTATTCACACATGTATCAAGTTTTCGGTTAATACAATTCTAGCATGAATAAAAGACATTTATCATGATATAAGGAAATACAAAATAACATCTTTATTATTGCCTCTAGGGCATATTTCCTTCAGTCTCCCACTTGAACTAGAGTCAATAATCTAGATTACAAAGTGATGATCCTCACACCCATGGAGTCCTGGTGCTGATCATGTTTTGCCCGTGGAAGAGGCTTAGTCAACGGGTCTGCAACATTCAGATCCGTATGTATTTTGCAAATCTCTATGTTTCCCTCCTTGACTAGATCGCGGATGGAATTGAAGCGTCTTTTGATGTGCTTTGTTCTCTTGTGAAACCTGGATTCCTTCGCCAAGGCTATTGCTCCAGTGTTGTCACAAAAGATTTTCATTGGACCCGATGCACTAGGTATTACACCTAGATCGGATATGAACTCCTTCATCCAGACTCCTTCATTTGCTGCTTCCGAAGCAGCTATGTATTCCGCTTCACACATAGATCCCGCCACGACACTCTGCTTGGAACTGCACCAACTGACAACTCCACCGTTCAATAAAAATACATATCTGGTTTGTGACTTAGAGTCATCCGGATCAGTGTCAAAGCTAGAATCGACGTAACCGTTTACGACGAGTTCTTTGTCACCTCCATATACGAGAAACATATCCTTTGTCCTTTTCAGGTACTTCAGGATGTTCTTGACCGCTGTCCAGTGATCCACTCCTGGATTACTTTGGTACCTTCCTGCTAGACTTATAGCAAGGCACACATCAGGTCTGGTACACAACATTGCATACATGATAGATCCTATGGCTGAGGCATAGGGAATGACTTTCATTTTCTCTCTATCTTCTGCAGTGGTCAGGCATTGTGTCTTACTCAACTTCATACCTTGTAATTTTGACTGATCCATTTTGAACTTCTTCAAAATCTTATCAAGGTATGTGCTTTGTGAAAGTCTAATTAAGCGTCTTGATCTATCTCTATAGATCTTGATGCCTAATATATAAGCAGCTTCACCGAGGTCTTTCATTGAAAAACTCTTATTCAAGTATCCTTTTATGCTATCCAGAAATTCTATATCATTTCCAATTAATAATATGTCATCCACATATAATATTAGAAATGCTACAGAGCTCCCACTCACTTTCTTGTAAATACAGGCTTCTCCAAAAGTCTGTATAAAACCATATGCTTTGATCACCTCATCAAAGCGTATATTCCAACTCCGAGATGCTTGCACCAGTCCATAGATGGATCGCTGGAGCTTGCATACTTTGTTAGCACCTTTTGGATCGACAAAACCTTCTGGTTGCATCATATACAACTCTTCTTTGAGATATCCATTCAGGAATGCAGTTTTGACATCCATTTGCCAGATTTCATAATCATAAAATGCGGCAATTGCTAACATGATTCGGACAGACTTAAGCATCGCTATAGGTGAGAAAGTCTCATCGTAGTCAACTCCTTGAACTTATCGAAACCCTTTCGCAACAAGTCGAGCTTTGTAAGCAGTAACATTACCGTCTGCGTCGGTCTTCCTCTTGAAGATCCATTTATTTCCGATGGCCTGCCGATCATCGGGCAAGTCAACCAAAGTCCACACTTTGTTCTCATACATGGATCCCATCTCAGATTTCATGGCCTCAAGCCATTTTGCGGAATCTGGGCTCATCATCGCTTCCTCATTGTTCGTAGGTTCATCATGGTCTAGTAACATGACTTCCAGAACTGGGTTGCCGTACCACTCTGGTGCGGAACGTACTCTGGTTGATCGACGATGTTCAGCAGAAACTTGATCCGAAGTTTCATGATCATCATCATTAACTTCCTCACTGATTGGTGTAGGAATCACTGGAACAATTTTCTGTGATGTACTACTTTCCAATTCGGGAGAAGGTACAATTACCTCATCAAGTTCTACTTTCCTCCCACTCACTTCTTTCGAGAGAAACTCCTTCTCTAGAAAGGATCCATTCTTAGCAACGAATATCTTGCCTTCGGATCTGTGATAGAAGGTGTACCCAACAGTCTCTTTTGGGTATCCTATGAAGACACATTTCTCCGACTTGGGTTCGAGCTTATCAGGTTGAAGCTTTTTCACATAAGCATCGCAGCCCCAAACTTTAAGAAACGACAACTTTGGTTTCTTGCCAAACCACAGTTCATAAGGTGTCATATCAACGGATTTAGATGGTGCCCTATTTAACGTGAATGCAGCTGTCTCTAAAGTATAACCCCAAAACGATAGTGGTAAATCGGTAAGAGACATCATAGATCGCACCATATCCAATAAAGTACGGTTACGTCGTTCGGACACACCATTACGCTGTGGTGTTCCGGGTGGCGTGAGTTGTGAAACTATTCCACATTGTTTCAAATGAAGACCAAACTCGTAACTCAAATATTCTCCTCCACGATCAGATCGTAGAAACTTTATTTTCTTGTTACGATGATTCTCTACTTCACTCTGAAATCCTTTGAACTTTTCAAATGTTTCAGACTTGTGCTTCATTAAGTAGATATACCCATATCTGCTCAAATCATCAGTGAAGGTCAGAAAATAACGATACCCGCCGCGAGCTTCAACACTCATTGGCCCACATACATTAGTATGTATGATTTCCAACAAATCTGTTGCTCGCTCCATAGTTCCGGAGAACGGAGTTTTAGTCATCTTGCCCATGAGGCATGGTTCGCAAGCACCAAGTGATTCATAATCAAGTGATTCCAAAAGTCCATCACTATGGAGTTTCTTCATGCGCTTTACACCAATATGACCCAAACGGCAGTGCCACAAATAAGTTGAACTATCATTATTAACCTTTCATCTTTTGGTTTCAATATTATGAATATGTGTATCACTACAATCGAGATCCAATAAGAATAGACCACTCTTCAAGGGTGCATGACCATAAAAGATATTATTCATAAAAATAGAACAACCATTATTCTCTGATTTAAATGAATAACCGTCTCGCAACAAACAAGATCCAGATATAATGTTCATGCTCAACGCTGGCACCAAAATAACAATTATTTAGGTCTAAAACTAATCCCGAAGGTAGATGTAGAGGTAGCGTGCCGACGGCGATCACATCGACTTTGGAACCATTTAACACGCGCATCGTCACCTAGTCCTTAGCTAATCTTCGTTTAATCCGTAGTCCCTGTTTCGAGTTACAAATATTAGCAACCGAACCGGTATCAAATACCCAGGTCCTACTACGAGCATTGGTAAGGTACACATCAATAACATGTATATCACATATACCTTTGTTCACCTTGACATCCTTCTTATCCGCCAAATACTTGGGGCAGTTCCGCTTCCAGTGTCCAGTCCCCTTGCAGTAGAAGCACTCAGTTTCAGGCTTGGCTCCAAACTTGGGTTTCTTCGTGGGAGTAGCAACTGTCTTGCTATTCTTCTTGAAGTTCCCCTTCTTTCCCTTGCCCTTTTTCTTGAAACTAGTGGTTTTGTTAACCATCAACACTTGATGCTCCTTTTTTATTTCTACCTCCGCAGCCTTGAGCATAGCGAAGAGCTCGGGAATTGTCTTTTGCATCCCTTGCATATTATAGTTCATCACCAAGCCTTTATAGCTTGGTGGCAGTGATTGAAGAACTCTATCAATAACACTATCTTCATCAACTTTGCAACCAAGTTGAGTCATATGATTGTAATACCCAGACATTCTGAGCAAGTGTTCACTGATAGAACTATTCTCCTCCATCTTGCAGTTGTAGAACTTATTGGAAATCTCATATTTCTCAATCCGGGCATTTGCTTGAAATATTAACTTCAACTCCTGGAACATCTCATATGGTCCATGACGTTCAAAACGTCGTTGAAGTCCCGGTTCTAAGCCGTAAAGCATGGCACACTGAACTATCGTGTAGTCATCAGACCGCGACTGCCAGACGTTCAAAGCGTCTACATTAGCGGGAGGGGGCTTGTCACCTAGCAGTGCTTCAAGGACATAATTCTTCTGTGCAGCAATGAGGATAATCCTCAAGTTACGGACCCAGTCCGTGTAATTGCTACCATCATCTTTCAACTTAGCTTTCTCTAGGAATGCATTAAAATTCAAAGGAACGGTAGCACGGGCCATTGATCTACAACAACATAGATATGCAAAAACTATCAGGACTAAGTTCATGATAAATTAAAGTTCAATTTAATCATATTAATTAAAGAACTCCCACTTAGATAGACATCCCTCCGGTCATCTAAATGATCACGTGATCCAAATCAACCAAACCATGTCCGATCATCACGTGAGATGGAGTAGTTTCAATGGTGAACATCTTATGTTGATCATATCTACTATATGATTCACGCTCGACCTTTCGGTCTCCAGTGTTCCGAGGCCATATCTGCATATGCTAGGCTCGTCAAGTTTAACCCGAGTATTCTGTGTGTGCAAAACTGGCTTACACCCGTTGTATTTGAACGTAGAGCTTATCACACCCGATCATCACGTGGTGTCTCGGCACGACGAACTTTCGCAACGGTGCATACTCAGGGAGAACACTTATACCTTGAAATTTAGTAAGGGATCATCTTATAATGCTACCGTCGTTCTAAGCAAAATAAGAAGCATAATAAGATAAACATCACATGCAAACAAAATATGTGACATGATATGGCCATCATCATCTTGTGCTTTTGATCTCCATCTCCAAAGCAACGTCATGATCACCTTCGTCACCGGCGCGACACCTTGATCTCCATCGTAGTATTGTTGTCGTTTCGCCAACAATTGCTTCTACGACTATCGCTACCGCTTAGTGATAAAGTAAAGCAATTACATGGCGATTGCATTTCATACAATAAAGCGACAACCATATGGCTCCTGCCAGTTGCCGATAACATTACAAAACATGATCATCTCATACAAAACCGTATAACTCATCATGTCTTGACCATATCACATCACAACATGCCCTGCAAAAACAAGTTAGATGTCCTCTACTTTGTTGTTGCAAGTTTTACGTGGCTGCTACGGGCTTAGCAAGAACCGTTCTTACCTACGCATACAAAAACCACAACGATGTTTCATCAAGTATGTGCTGTTTTAACCTTCACAAGGACCGGGCGTAGCCACACTTGATTCAGCTAAAGTGAGAGAGACAGACACCCGCCAGTCACCTTTAAGCAACGAGTGCTCGTAACGGTGAAACCAGTCTCGCGTAAGCGTACGCGTAATGTCGGTCCGAGCCGCTTCATCTCACAATACCGCCGAAGCAAAATATGACATGCTGGTAAGCAGTATGACTAGAATCGTCCACAACTCATTGTGTTCTACTCGTGCATATCATCTACGCATAGACCTGGCTCATGATGCCACTGTTGGGGAACGTAGTATTTTAAAATTTTCCAACGATCACGCAAGATCTATCTACCAGATGCATAGCAACGAGAGGGAAGAGTGTGTCTACGTACCCTCGTAGACCGGAAGCGGAAGCGTCAAGTGACGCGGTTGATGTAGTCGAACTTCTTCGCGATCCAACCGATCAAGAACCGAACGTACGGCACCTCCGCGTTCAGCACACGTTCAGCTTGATGACGTCCCACGAGCTCTTGATCCAGTTGAGCTTCACGGGAGAGTTTCGTCAGCACGACGGCATGGTGACAGATATGATGTATCTACCGGCGCAGGGCTTCGCCTAAGCACTGCAACGGTATGACCGAGGTGTGTTTCTGTGGAGGGGGGCACCGCACACGGCTAGAACAATTCAACTTGTGTGTCTTTGGGTGCCCCCTGCCCCCGTATATAAAGGAGCAAGGGGGGGAGGCCGGCCGGCCCTCCTATGGTGCGGCTAGGGCTGCAATCCTACTAGGAATAGGATTGCAATCCTATTCCTAGTAGGAACCTACCAAAGAAGGAAAAGGGGGAAAGAAAGAGAGGGAGAGGGAGAGGGAAAGAGGGGCCGCGCCCCCCTCCCCTAGTCCTATTCGGACTCCTCCTAGGGAGCGGGCGCGCCACCTCCTGGCTGCTGCCCTCTCTCTCCCCTATGGCCCACCAGGGCCCACCATTCCCCCGGGGGGTTCCGGTAACCCCCCCGGCACTCCGGTAAATTCCGAAACTTTCCAGAACACTTCCGGTGTCCGAATATAGTCGTCCAATATATCAATCTTTATGTCTCGGACATTCCGAGACTCCTCGTCATGTCCGTGATCTCATCCGGGACTCTGAACTACCTTCGGTACATCAAAACTCATAAACTCATAATACCGATCGTCATCAAACATTAAGCGTGCGGACCCTACGGGTTCGAGAACTATGTAGACATGACCGAGACTCATCTCCGGTCAATAACTAATAGCGGAACCTGGATGCTCATATTGGCTCCTACATATTCTACGAAGATCTTTATCGGTCAAACCGCATAACAACATACGTTGTTCCTTTTATCATTGGTATATTACTTGCCCGAGATACGATCGTCGGTATCTCTATACCTAGTTCAATCTCGTTACCGGCAAGTCTCTTTACTCGTTCCGTAATACATCATCTCGTGACTAACTCATTAGTCATTTGCTTGCAAGGCTTATTATGATGTGCATTACCGAGAGGGCCCAGAGATACCTCTCCGACACTCGGAGTGACAAATCCTAGTCTTGATCTATGCCAACACCACGAATACTTTCGGAGACACCTGTAGAGCATCTTTATGATCACCCAGTTACGTTGTGAAGTTTGATAGCACACAAGGTGTTCCTACGGTATTCGGGAGTTGCATAATCTCATAGTCATAGGAACATGTATAAGTCATGAAAAAAGCAATAGCAGTAAAACTAAACGATCATAGTGCTATGCTAACTGATGGGTCTAGTCCATCACATCATTCTCCTAATGATGTGATCCCGTTGATCAAATGAAAACTCATGTCTATGGCTAGGAAACATAGCCATCTTTGATCAATGAGCTAGTCTAGTAGAGGCATACTAGGGACATACTATTTTGTCTATGTATTCACACATGTATCAAGTTTCCGGTTAATACACTTCTAGCATGAATAAAAGACATTTATCATGATATAAGGAAATACAAAATAACATCTTTATTATTGCCTCTAGGGCATATTTCCTTCAAGTTCCACCGTCGCAACCTTCTGTTCCCGTGAGATCCCATCTTGGGGCCTGTTCCGGAGCTCCGCCGGAGAAGGGATCTACCACGGAGTGCTTCAACATCATCATCGTCACCTCACCATGAGTTGTGAGTAGTTTACCACAGACCTTCGGGTCCATAGCTAGTATCTAGATGGCTTCTTCTCTCTCTTTGGATCTCAATACCAAGTTCTCCTCGGTCTTCGAGGAGATCTATTCGATGTAATATCTTTTTGCAGTGTGTTTGTCGAGATCCGATGAATTGTGGGTTTATGATCAAGATTATCTATGAGAAATATTTGGTTCTTTTCTGAACTCTTTATGTGTGATCATAATATCCTTGCAAGTATCTTCGAATTATTAGTTTGGTTTGGCCTACTAGATCTATAGTTCTTGCAATGGGGGAAGTGCTTGGCTTTGGGTTCAATCTTGCGGTGTCCTTTCCCAGTGACAATAGGGGCAACAAGGCACGTATTGTATTGTTGCCATTGAGGATAAAAAGATGGGGTTTATATCATGTTATTTGAGTTTATCCCTCTACATCATGTCATCTTGCTTAATGCGTTACTTTGTTCTTATGAACTTAATACTCTAGATGCATGCTGGATAGCGGTCGATGTGTGGAGTAATAGTAGTAGATGCAGAATCGTTTCGGTCTACTTGTCTCGGACGTGATGCCTATATATAATGATCATGCCTAGATAGTCTCATAAGTATCTGCTTTTCTATCAATTGCTCGATAGTAATTTGTTTACCCGCCGTAGAATACCGCTATCATGAGAGAAGCCACTAGAGAAAACTATGGCCCCCGGGTCTATTCTCAACATATTAATCTACAATCTACTTTACTTTTCCGCTTTTACTTTATGTTCTTATATCCAAAAATACCAAAAATATGAAACTATCCTGTTTATCAGATCTCACTTTCGTAAGTGACCATAAAGGGATTGACAACCCCTTATCGCGTTGGCTGCGAAGTTCTTATTTGTTTGTGCAGGTGCGAGGGACTCGCGCGTGGTCTCCTACTGGACTGATACCTTGGTTCTCAAAAACTGAGGGGAATACTTACGCTACTGTGCTGCATCTCCCTTTCCTCTTTGAGGGAATAACAAGCTCGAGAAGTAGCAAGCATGTCTTGAGTGTATTTGGCTTGTTTGATGAAGATTCCTTCTCTTCTTTGTTTAATCTCAAATCTAAGGAAGTACTTCAACTCTCCCATCATGGACATCTCAAAATGCTTGGTCATGAGTGCGGCAAACTCATCATTGAAAGCTTTGTTTGGTGAACCAAAGATAATATCATCAACATATAGTTGGCAGACAAACAACTCCCCTTTGACCTTCTTAGTAAAAAGAGTGGGGTCGATTTTCCCAATTTCAAAGCCACGATCTTGCAAAAACTCGGTAAGATGCTCATACCACACACGTGGGGCTTGTTTAAGGCCATAGAGCGCCTTATCGAGTTGATACACGTGATTGGGGAACTTAGGATCCTCAAACCTCGGGGGTTGTTTGACATACACTAACTCATTAATAGGACCATTAAGAAACACACTTTTCACGTCCATTTGTGGCAATTTAAAGTTATGATGAGAAGCATAGGCAAGCAACAAACGAATAGATTCATGGCGAGCAATGGGGGCAAAGGTTTCACCGTAGTCGATACCCTCGACTTGGGAGTATCCTTGAGCCACCAAACGAGCCTTGTTGCGAATGACAATGCCGTGAGCATCTTGCTTATTCTTAAAGATCCACTTGGTTCCAATGACATTATGGTTCTCCTTTGGCCTTGGCACCAGACGCCACACTTTGTTGCGCTCGAAGTTATGGAGTTCTTCATGCATGGCATTTAGCCAATAGGGATCTTCGAGCGCCTCATAGACCTTTTGAGGTTCAACACACGAGACAAAAGCTTGATGAGCGCAATAGTTTGCTAATTGTGTACGAGTGCTTACCCCCTTTGTGATGCTTCCAAGAATATTCTCCATGTGATGCTCTCTAGAAGCGAGCCTGGAAGCAACTTTAACAACACGACGCTCCAATTGCTCTTCAAGTGATAATTGAGGAGCTCTGAGTTGATCATCTTGAGCATCGTCAAGAGCTTGATCTTGATCTTGAGCTTCCTCTTGATCTTGATCTTGCTCAGAGGAGGGAACTTGGCCTTGTGTATCATTTGGTGGCTCACCACCATCTTGTGGTTGATCTTGCACTTGGCCTTGTTCGTCTGGTTGAGGGCCTTCACTTTGTTCTTCGGAAGCGTGTGGGTCTTGGGTTGATGATGGTTCCACTTGAGTGGAACATTGTCCTTCTCCTTTGTCCACAAGGGGTTCCTCAATGGGTAGGATATAACCAACACCCATTCTTCTTATGGCTTGAGGAGGAATTTCATCACCTACATCACAAGTACCACTTTGCTCCACTTGGGAGCCGTTATTCTCATCAAACTCTACGTTACACGTTTCCTCAATGAGTCCATTGGACTTGTAGAGGACACGGTAAGCATGAGAGTTTGTAGCATAACCAACAAATATGCCCTCATGAGCTCCAGATTCAAATTTAGACAAACGAGCACCTTTCCTGAGGATGAAACACTTACACCCTAACACCCGGAAGTACTTGAGATTGGGCTTGTTACCGGTGAGAATCTCATATGGAGTCTTGTTCAAGCCTTTGCGGAGATAGAGCCGATTGGATGCATGACAAGCGGTGTTGATGGCTTCGGCCCAAAAGTTGTATGGAGACTTGAATTCGGCCATCATGGTCCTTGCCGCGTCCATCAGTGTTCGTTCTTTCTCTCTGCTACACCATTTTTTTGAGGGGTATAAGGTGCGGCATATTGATGTTTGATCCCCTGACCACGAGGAAACTCATCCAAGGTGTAGTTCTTGAACTCGGTGCCGTTGTCACTTCGGATCATCAAGATCTTTGCCTCATGCTGACGTTGAGCTTCATTTGCAAAGTTGATGACGGTTTGTTGGGTCTCACTCTTCTTCTTGAAGAAATATACCCAAGTGTATCTTGAATAGTCATCTACAATTACCAAGCAATACTTGATACCCCCAAGAATATCAGAGGATGGAGGCCCAAAGACATCCATGTGAAGGAGCTCTAACGGTCTTTTTGAGTAGATGATAGTCGTGGGAGGGTGAGCCTTCTCATGTAACTTTCCTTCAATACAAGCACTGCAAACACGACCTTTGGCAAAGCTAACATTTGTTAGTCCACGAACATGGTCCCCCTTGAGAAGACTTTGCAAAGATCTCATATTGACATGGGCTAACCGGTGATGCCAAACCATCCCACATCAACTTTAGCCATTAGGCAAGTCGCGGTCTCAGTGGGTTGCTCCGAGAAGTTAACCACATAGAGACCGTTCTCGACATGCCCAACATAGACTACTTTAAGAGTCTTGCTCCATAAGAGGGCCACGGAATCAATAACAAAGAATGTGGCAAAACCCATGAGTGCAAGTTCACGAACAGAATGTAAGTTGCATGCAAGGGACTCAACAAGCATGACTTTCTCGATCGTGAGATCATGGGAAACAACAACCTTGCCAAGCCCCAATACCTTAGAAGATGAAGCATCACCCCATTCGACATTGGTGGCCATAGATGAACCTTGATGCACGTCCACCACCAAGTCTTTGCTTCCGGTCATATGATTTGTGGCTCCACTGTCAAGCAACCATGATCCCCCACCGGAAGCAAACTCCTACAAGAGATCAATGCTTGGATTTAGGTACCCATTTGGTAATGGGTCCTTTGAGGTTAGTAACAAGGGTCTTAGGAACCCAAATAGACCATCCAATGTACTCATAATAAGAAGCAACAAATTTAGCAAAAACATGTCCATCACTAGCATGGCATAGAACATATGAAGGATTGAAGTCGCCGGCTATGTTTGATGGCATGGTGGGGTTTTTCTTGACTCCAGCACTCTTCACACTGTTCTTCTTATTAGGAGCACCCTCTCCCTCTTTCACAAAGATTTGCTTGAGAGGAGGGGGTTGCTTGGTCTTGTCATTCTTCTTTTTCTTGGGCTTGGGAGCAAACCCAATTCCTTCCTTTGCCACAACTTCCTTTTGATTGCTCAAAAGATCATTGAGGTTCTTCTCACCTTGTATACATGACACAAGGCCTTTCTCAAGTTGCTTCTTCAACTTGGCATTCTCTTCAACAAGATGCACATGCTCGCAACATGGGTTAGTAACATTTGCATTATCAATTAACACCATGCGAGGAAAGATAGCTTTCTCCTTAGTTACCGAAACTTGAAGTTGATCATGAGACTCCTCGAGGCTAGTATGTACACCTTTCAAGACCTTGTGAGCCTTGTCAAGTGTAACAAACTCCTCCTTGAGTCTAGCATGGTCAACCACAAGCTTTGCCTTCTCGGAATTGAGCACACGAGAGACAACTAAAGCATGATCAAGATCTTTTCTTAATTTAGCATGATCAACGTTGTGTGACTCCTCAAGAGCCAAAGGAAAACCACACTCTTCCTCAAGAGCATTAGAGAGATCCGATATCTCATCGGCATAGTCTCGACTATGACCCTCCATTTTAGAAATGGTCTCCTCGTGAGCCTCGATCATGTCATTGGCCTCACCGAGTTGTTCCAAGAGATCCACGAAGTGCTTCTTGGGTTTGCCCTTGAGTTTACTCATAAACAACTCAAATTCATTTTCTTCCTCCTCTATCCCCTCACTCTCATCAATACAATCCGTCAGAGAAGGATTAGAGGTGATGGTAGAGTTGATATTGGGAGTTACCTTGTTGGTGGCCTTAGCCATGAGGCACTTGGCGGCGATGTTCTCATTTGGTGAGTCAAAGAGAGATGATCATGGAGTAGTTGCAATAGCAATGGTGGCCATAGTGACCATCTCATCATTTTCATCTTCATCATCATCCTCAACATATTCTTCTTGGTCCACCAATCCTTTGGGAGGGGTCTTCTTGTTGAGGTTGTTCTTGTTGGGATAATACTTGGCCTTGTCCTTTCGGATAAGCTTGCCTCCATTGTCTTCTCTTTTCTCATATGGGCAATCTACAACAAAGTGGCTTACATTTCCACAGTTGTAGCACATCCTCACTCGTTGCTTGCCCTTGTTGCCACTTGAATCGTTCTTGTTGAAGTTGGGCCTTGAGTTCTTCTTGTTGCCCCAAAATTGCCGTGATGCAAGAGCCATGTGCTCATGATAGGCATATTTGTTGTCCTCGGGGTAACAATCATCTTCATCCTCTTCTTCCACACACGCCTTGGCCTTCAAGGCAAGGTTAGGTTTCTTTTATCGTTGAGCTCGTAATACCGCATTGTCGGCGGTCTTGTCCAAGATCCTCATGGCAACGAACTCATCCAACACTTCACTTGAGGACAAAGTGTGGAAGTCTGGTCTTTGGCGAATGACTGAGGACATGGCCTTGTGATAAGGCATCATGGCCTTGAGAAACTTGCGCTTGATCCAATTGTCATCTGTGTCCTTGCTCCCATGATCTCGAAGTGAAACCGCAAGAGTGGTTAATCTCCGATAGAGTTCACGGGGATCTTCATCTTCGATCATGGCAAACTCATCGGCTTCATCTTGCACAACTTCATAGTGTGAGCGTTGAATGCTTGCGCTTCCCTTGTACATGGAACCAACATGCTCCCATGCTTCCTTGGCCACGGTGAAGGGTCGAAGATGTGCAATGTCTTCGGGAGGGATAGCATCTTGAAGTATGCAAAGAACGGACTCGTTGAATTGATGATCCGAGCTTCTCTCGGAGTTAAGTTGTAGGGATCATGCGGGTAGAAACCTTGCTCAATGATTCTCCAAAGATCAGTAGAACAATGATTTAAATGATGTTTAAATAGAAACATCCAAGTAGCAAAATCAATTTTTTTTTCACAAACTTAGGAGGAGGACCAACTTAATTTAAATGCGGAGTAGGAACAGGTCCTCCATAATTGGTAGGAGGAGTAGGATGAGCCACTTCCAACGGTGCGGTGGATAATTTGAGTCCCTCAAGTAATTCCTTAAACATGCCTTTAACCTCGGTCGCTAGTGAGTCTTTCAATGTGTCCATAGCCACATTGAACTCCTCATGAGAGACCGCGGTTCCCCCATCGAATGTAGGCAAGGGCGGAGTTCCACCGGAGTGTCCCTCCGTCTCGACTACGTTGTCACCCATACTCTTTGGACGGTAAAGTCCTTAAAAAGAGACGAG
The DNA here is from genome assembly GCA_902687465.1 of Secale cereale. Taxonomy (NCBI): domain Eukaryota; kingdom Viridiplantae; phylum Streptophyta; class Magnoliopsida; order Poales; family Poaceae; genus Secale; species Secale cereale. The sequence continues at coordinate 140,298,687 of LR738712.1, read as the reverse complement.
GCTTTGATACCAATTGAAAGGATCGATATGGTTGACTAGAGGGGGGGATAGGCAACTAAAGCAACAAAGTAAGATGTCCAGATATGCAACTAGATAGACAACTTATATGATGCAACAATAACAACCACACAAGCAAGCAAGCTAAGGTATACAAGGAAAACTTGCACAAGTAAAGGTAAGAAATAACCACAAGTGGAGCCGGTGAAGACGAGGATGTGTTATCGAAGTTCCTTCCCTTTGAGAGGAAGTACGTCTTCGTTGGAGCGGTGTGGAGGCACAATGCTCCCCAAGAAGCCACTAGGGCCACCGTATTCTCCTCACGCCCTCACACAATGCAAGGTGCCGTGATTCCACTAGTGGTGCCCTTGAAGGCGGCGACCGAACCTTTACAAACAAGGTTGGGGCAATGTCCACAACCGAATTGGAGGCTCCCAACGACACCACGAAGCTTCACCACAATGGAATATGGCTCCAAGGTGACCTCAACCGTCTAGGGTGCTCAAACACCCAAGAGTAACAAATTTCTCTTGGTGGAAGTGTAGATCGATGCCTTCTCAAGCAATCCCTAGGAAATCAACAAGTTTGATTGGCTAGGGAGAGAGATCGGGCGGTGATGACCCACAAGTGTAGGGGATCTATCGTAGTCCTTTCGATAAGTAAGAGTGTCGAACCCAACAAGGAGCAGAAGGAAATGATAGGAAGTTTTCAGTAAGGTATTTTCTGCAAGCACTGAAATTATAGGTAATAAATAGTTTTGTGATAAGGTAATTGGTAGCAAGTAACAAAAGGTAAAAGTAAATAAGGTGCAGCAAGGTGGCCCAATCCTTTTTGTAGCAAAGGACAAGCCTGAACAAACTCCTATATGAAGGAAAGCGCTCCCGAGGACACATGGGAATTATCGTCAAGCTAATTTTCATCACGATCATCTGATTCGCGTTCGATACTTTGATAATTTGGTATGTGGGTGGACCAGTGCTTGGGTGCTGTCCTTACTTGGACAATCCTCCCACTTATGATTAACCTCTATTGCAAGCATCCACAACTACAAAACAAGTATTAAGGTAAACCTAACCATAGCATAAAACAAGTGGATCCAAATCAGCCCCTTACGAAGCAACGCATAAACTAGGGTTTAAGCTTCTGTCACTCTAGCAACCCACCATCTACTTATTACTTCCCAATGCCTTCCTCTAGGCCCAAATAATGGTGAAGTGTCATGTAGTCGACGTTCACATGACACCACTAGAGGAGAGACAACATACATCTCATCAAAATATCGAACGAAGACCAAATTCACATGACTACTTATAGCAAGACTTCTCCCATGTCTTCAGGAACTAAAGTAACTACTCACAAGACATAATATTGTTCATGATCAGAGGGGTATTAATATGCATAATGGATCTGAACATATGATCTTCCACCAAATAAACCAACTAGCATCAACTACAAGGAGTAATCAACACTACTAGCAACCCACAGGTACAAATCTGAGGTTTGGGTACAAAGATTGGATACAAGAGATGAACTAGGGTTTGAGAGGAGATGGTGCTAGTGAAGATGTTGATGAAGATAGCCCTCCCCAAGATGGGAGAGTTGTTGGTCATGACGGCGGTGGCGATTTCCCCCTGCCGGAGGGAAGTATCCCCGACAGAACAGCTCTACCGGAGCCCTAGATTGGTTTCCGCCAAGGTTTCGTCTCGAGAAGGCGACGTCTGGTCCCGAAAGACTCCTTCTGATTTTTTCCAGGTCAAAACACCTCATATAGGAGAAGATGGGCATCAGGGGGCCCACGAGGCAGGGGGCGCGCCCAGAGAGGGGGGCGCGCCCCCCACCCTCGTGGACAGTTGGTGGCCCCCTGGTGATCTTCTTTCGCCAGATATTTTTATATTTTCTGAAATGGTGTCCTGTGAAGTTTCGGGGCTTTTTGAGTTGTGCAGAATAGGTTTCCAGAGTTTGCTTCTTTTCCAGCCCAGAATTCCAGCTGCTGGCATTCTCCCTCTTCATGTAAACCTTGTAAAATAAGAGAGAAAAGGCATAAGTATTATGACATAAAGTGTAATAACATCCCATAAAGCAATAAATATCAACTTATAAGGATGATGCAAAATGGACGTACCAACTCCCCCAAGCTTAGACCTCGCTTGTCCTCAAGCGAAAGCCGATATTGAAAAATATGTCCACATGTTTAGAGATAGAGGTGTCGATAAAAATAAAATACAGACATGAGGGCATCATGATCATTCTCACAACAACAACATACATATATATATATATATATATACATATATATATATATATATATATATATATATATATATATATATATATATATATGTATATTGTCATATGATTCTTATGCTAAAGTAACAATTCATTCACAATATCAAGCATGAATCATAAACTCCATTGAAAACCAACAAACTATGATCTTGGTCATTGAAGCAATTGCAATTTATCGTAACACCGGAAAGAGTCAATCATAAGAGCTTTTCAGCAAGCCTACATACTCAACTATCATATAGTCTTTCACAACTGCTCACACTCACGCAATACTTATGGTTATGGAGTTTTAATCGGACACAGAGAAAGTTAGGGGCTTATGGTGTTGCCTCCCAACCTTTTACCTCAAGGGTAATGTCAACAGTAATAGACCATGAAAACTTACATCCAGGTGGGTATATTTGTCAGGATCTTTCCAACACAATGTGCTTGCCAAAGCATAAAATATTAAAAGGAAATGTGATTTCCACCTTGACTCTTATAAGGCATAGATAGAAGATAGGCCCTTCGCAGAGGGAAGCAGAGGTTGTCATGTGTTTTTATGGTTGGATGCACAAAGTCTTAGCACAGAGGAACGTCACTTTATATTGCCACTTGTGATAAGGACCGTTATTATGCAGTCCGTCGCTTTTATTACTTCCATATCACAAGATCGTATAAAGCTTATTTCCTCCACACTAATAAATCATACATATTTTAGCGAGTTTGAAACATGACAACTTACTTGGAAGGATCTTTCTCAATCCATAGGTAGGTATGGTGGACTCTCATGGCAAAACTGGGTTTAAGGATGTATGGAAGCACAAGTAGTATCTCTATTTTGTGCGAGGAGTTTTGGCTAGCATGAGGGGGAAAGGCAAGCTCAACATGTTGGATGATCAATGATAATATACTTTATTTTAGATATAAGAAAACATAACCCATTATGTTGTCTTCCTTGTCCAACATCAACTCTTTAGCATGTCATATTTTAATGAGTGCTCACAATCATAAAAGATGTCCAAGATAGTATATTTGTATGTGAAGCCTCTCTTTCTTTAGTACTTCCTATTAATTGCAACGATGACCAAAACTATGTTTGTCAACTCTTAACAATTTTTATTCATCATACTCTTTATATGTGAAGTCATTACTTCCCATAAGATCAATATGATCTCTTTGATAGTATTCATAATTTCTTTTATTCTATCATGACCAAAGTGAGGAAATCAAGCCCTTGACTTAACACTAATCTTTATTATATAGCTCACTGACTCGGTTACAAAGGGTAAAGATCATAAAGCAAAAGCTCACAACTAGATCATGCTAACTTTATTCTACTAGATCAAGATACTACCAAAAGGATCGAACTAAGGAAAACGGTAGAGATAGGAGTGATGGTGATACGATACCAGGGTCACTCCCCCAAGCTTGGAAATTGCCAAGAGGAGTGCCCATACGCACATGATTATGTCCCCTTCTTCGGAGGTGGTGATGATGGAGTTGTTGATGATGTAGGCTTGTTGTCCACCTTCCAAGGCATGGGCTCACCGTCATAGAAGGATGATCGAGTCTCCGAGATACTCAAATCTGTAGCCAAACTCATCTTCTTGAATCTATACTCATACTCACAGTTTTGGTTTTTCAGGTCATAGATCTGGGCTTGGAGGTGTTCGATTTTCTCTTGAAGATTGGAGATAGCTTCCCCGAAGATCCTTGAGTCCAGCTTGAGGTTGTTGGCGAGCTCCGAGATCATCATGTGGTTGGCGTTGAGTCCCCGTTCCACCATACCTTGGCACTTGAAAACTTGCTGCTCCATTGCTTCGAGTCTTGTCTCCACGCTTCCGGTCCTCCTCGACCCCTCAACATCACGGATGTGCAGCACCCCCTCATGCAACTCCATGGTTTGAGGGTGATGCAGCACCTTTGCAAGGTAGGGGTTGATGACCTTCTCGAAGAACTTGTCCATGGGGGTGTTGGAGGATGCCATGATGATCTAGATCTATCAAAAACAGCAGCTCAAAATGAAAACAGAGGATTTTTGCGTGATACATAGGTCAAAACCTTCGGGGGTATATATAATGAATTTTTACCGACCAAAAGGAGTAACATACAAGAAAAAGGAGTCCGGGAGGCACACGAGGTGCCCACGAGGCAGGGGGCGCGCCCAGGGAAGGGGGGCGCGCCCTCCACCCTCATGGACGCCTCGTGTCTCTTCCGAACTGCCACTTAATTTTCTATTTTTCTAAATATTCCAAAACGGTGAAAAAATGCCTTTAGAACTGTTTTGGAGTCGGTTTACTTACCGTACCACATACCTCTTCCTTTTCGGAGTCTAAATCGTGCTGGAAAGTGTCCCTTATGTATTCCTCTGGGGTTACGGTTTCAATAACATTGGTTTCAACATTTATACGATTACCTGAGATATAATGTTTGATTCTTTGACCATTCACCACCTTCGGATTTGTGCCTTCGAAGTTGTTGATTTTTATGGCACCGGAACGATAGACCTCCTCGGTAATGTAAGGTCCTTCCCACTTAGAGAGAAGTTTTCCTGCAAAAAATCTTAAACGAGAGTTGAATAGCAATACATAATCACCTACGTTAAACTCACGCTTTTGTATCCTTTTGTCATGCCATCTTTTAACTTTTTCTTTAAACAACTTGGCATTCTCATAGGCTTGGGTCCTCCATTCATCAAGAGAGCTAATGTCAAATAACCTCTTCTCACCAGCAAGTTTGAAATCATAATTGAGCTCTTTGATAGCTCAATATGCCTTATGTTCTAGCTCAAGAGGTAAGTGACAAGCTTTTCCATAAACCATCTTATATGGAGACATACCCATAGGATTTTTGTATGCAGTTCTATAGGCCCATAATGCATCAGCAAGTTTCTTGGACCAATTCTTTCTAGACCTATTAACTGTCTTTTGCAAAATTAATTTCAACTCTCTATTACTTAGTTCTACTTGACCACTAGTCTGTGGATGATAAGGGGATGCAATTCTATGGTTGACATCATACTTTGCAAGCATTTTACGGAAAGCACCATGAATAAAGTGTGAACCACCATCAGTCATTAGGTATCTAGGGACTCCAAACCTCGGGAAAATAACTTCTTTAAGCATCTTAATAGAGGTGTTATGATTGGCACTACTAGTTGGAATAGTTTCTACCCACTTAGTAATGTAATCAACAGCAACTAAAATATGTGTATACCCATTAGAGGCAGGAAACGGTCCCATATAATCAAAGCCCCAAACATCAAATGGTTCAATAACAAGTGAATAATTCATAGGCATTTCTTGACGTATACTAATATTACCAATTCTTTGACATTCATCGCAAGATAGGACAAACTTACGGGCATCCTTGAAGAGAGTGGGCCAATAAAAACCAGATCGCAATACCTTATGTGCAGTTCTATCTCCAGCGTGGTGTCCTCCATAAGCTTCGGAGTAACACTTGCGTAGGATCTGTTCCTGTTCATGCTCAGGTACACATCGTCTAATAATACCATCTACTCCTTATTTATAAAGATGTGGGTCATCCCAGAAGTAATGTCTCAAATCATAGAAGAACTTTTTCTTTTGATGGTATGTGAAGCTAGGAGGTATAAACTTAGCAACAATGTAATTAGCATAATCAGCATACCATAGAGCAGTACAAGAAGTATTTATGACAGCTAATTGTTCATCAGGAAAGCTATCGTCAATAGGTTGTGTGTCATCAAGTATATTCTCTAACCTAGACAAGTTGTCTGCAACGGGGTTCTCAGCTCCCTTTCTATCAATAATATGCAAGTCAAATTCTTGCAGCAAGAGAACCCATATAATAAGTCTAGGTTTAGCATCTTTCTTTTCCATAAGGTATTTGATAGCAGCATGATCAGTGTGAGTAGTTACTTTAGAATCAACAATATAAGGTCTAAACTTATCACAAGCAAATACATCTGCTAAAATTTCTTTCTCTGTAGTAGCATAATTTCTCTGGGCACTGTCTAGGGTTTTACTAGCATATTGGATAACATTCAACTTCTGATCAACTCTTTGTCCTAGAACAGCACCTACAACATAATCACTAGCATTGCACATAATCTCAAAAGGTAAATTCCAGTCAGGAGGCTGGACAATAGGTGCAGAGATTAATGCTTTCTTAAGTATTCCAAATGCTTCTAGACAATCATCATCAAAGACAAAAGGAATATCTTTTTGTAAGAGATTAGTCAAAGGCCTGGAGATTTTGGAGAAGTCCTTTATGAACCTCCTATAAAACCCGACATGACCAAGGAAACTTCGTATACCTTTGATGTCCTTAGGGCACAACATCTTTTCAATAACATCAACTTTAGCCTGGTCAACTTCAATACCTCTTTTAGAAATTTTATGTCCCAAGACAATGCCTTCATTAACCATAAAGTGGCACTTCTCCCAATTCAAAACAAGATTAGTGTCTTCACATCTTTGCAAAACTCGATCAAGGTTGCTTAGGCAATCATCAAAAGAAGTTCCATAAATGGAGAAGTCATCCAAGAAAACATCAATAATCTTTTCACAAAAATCAGAGAATATAGCCGTCATGCATCTTTGAAAGGTAGCAGGTGCATTACATAAACCAAAAGGCATGCGTCTATAAGCAAAGGTACCGAAAGGACAAGTAAAAGTGGTCTTTTCTTGATCCCCTTTTGACACAGGTATTTGAGAGAAACCAGAATAACCATCTAGAAAGCAAAAGTGAGTATGTTTGGATAACCTTTCTAGCATTTGATCAATAAAAGGCAAGGGGTAATGATCTTTCTTAGTAGCTTTTTTTAATTTGCGGAAATCAATTACCATCCTATAACCTGTAACTATTCTTCGTGGGATCAATTCATCTTTATCATTAGGAACAATAGTCATACCTCCCTTCTTAGGGACACAATGGACAGGACTTACCCACTGGCTATTAGCAACTGGATAGATAATACCTGCCTCTAGAAGCTTTAGTATTTCCTTCCTTACCACTTCTTTCATCTTAGGATTTAACCGTCATTGATGATCAATAACTGGTTTAGCGTTTTCTTCCAATTTTAACTTGTGTTGGCATAAAGTGGGACTGATGCCCTTAAGATCATCCAGAGTATATCCAATAGCAGCACGGTGCTTCTTCAAAGTTTTCAATAATTTTTCTTCTTCCTGGTCTGAAAGGTTAGCACTAATAATAACAGGATATATCTTCTTTTCATCAAGATACACATACTTAAGATTATCAGGCAAAGGTTTAAGTTCAAACACGGGATCGCCCTTGGGTGGAGGAGGATCCCCTAGGATTTCAACATGCAAGTTTTTTTTTTCAATACAGGTCCCTGATTAAAGAATATTTCATCTATTTCCCTTCTCTCATTCATATGCATATCATTTCAATGATCTAGCAAATATTGTTCTAAAGGATCATTAGGAGGCACATCAATAGAAGCAAGACCAATAATTTCATACTTACTAGGTAATTCTTTATCAAGGGGTTGTCTACGGAATTTAGCAAAGTTAAAATCATGAGACATATCCCCTAACCCAACAGTGACAATATCTTTCACGCAGTGTATCTTAGCATTAACAGTATTCAAGAAGGGTCTACCAAATATAATGGGACAAATATCATCTTGTGGAGAACCAAGAACAAGAAAATCAGCAGGGTATTTAACTTTCCCACACAAGACTTCAACATCTCTAACAATTCCAATTGGTGAGATAGTGTCTCTATTAGCAAGTTTAATAGTAACATCTATACCTTCTAGCTCAACCGGTGCAATATCGTGCATAATTTCATCGTATAAGGATATAGGTATTACACTCGCACTAGAACCTACGTCACATAAACCATGATAGCAACGGTCTCCTATTTTAACAGAGATAACCGACAAGCCTACAACAGGTCTATGCTTATTCCTAGCATCGGGTTTGGCTATTCTAGAAGATTCCTCTTGGAGGTAAATAACATGTCCATCTAAATCTTCTACCAAGAGATCTTTAACCATAGCAACGCTAGGTTCCACTTTAGTTTTCTCAGAGGGTGTAGGTGTTCTAGTATTACTCTTACGAACTACAGTTGAAGCTTTAGCATGATCCTTTATTCTAACAGGAAAAGGTGATTTCTCAATATAAGCAGTAGGAACAATAGGATCAACATTATAAGTGATAATATTTTCTTCAACTTTAACAGGTTCAACTACTTTTACTTCAATGGGAGGATGGTATTTAAACCACTTCTCCTTGGGGAGATCAACACGAGTAGCAGATGATTCACAGAAAGAAGCTACTATCTCAGAGTCAAGTCCATATTTAGTGCTAAACTCACAGAAAACATCTGTATCCATAAAAGCCTTAACACAATCAAACTTAGGGGTCATTCCTGACTCCTTACCTTCATCGAGATCCCAATCTTCAGAGTTGTGTTTAATTCTTTCCAATAAATCCCATTTGAATTCAATAGTCTTCATCATAAAAGAGCCAGAACAAGAAGTATCGAGCATGGAGCGATTATTGAGAGAAAGCCGAGCATAAATTTTTTGAATAATCATTTCTCTTGAGAGCTCATGATTGGGGCATGAATATAACATTGACTTAAGCCTCCCCAAGCTTGAGCGATGCTTTCTCCTTCGCGAGGCCAAAACAATATAAATATAATTATGATCACGATGAACCTAGTGCATAGGGTAGAACTTCTGATGAAATTCCAACTTCAGGCGATTATAGTTCCATGATCCAATGTCATCACATAGCCTAAACCATGTCAATGCATCTCCCTTCAAAGATAAAGGGAAGACCTTCTTCTTGATAACATCCTCGGGCATACCTGCAAGCTTAAATAATCCACAAACTTCATCCACATAGATTAGGTGTAAATCAGGATGCAGTGTTTCGTCTCCTGTAAAAGGATTATCAAGCAGTTTCTCTATCATGCCCGAAGGAATTTCAAAGCAAACATTTTCAACAGGTGCAGTAGGTTGAGGAGCAACTATTTGCTCTTCTAGTCAGGGTGAAGATACCCCGAACAAGCCCCTCAAAGGATTATGAGCCATAGTAATAAGTGACAATAAATTTCAGCACACTATATAAATTTTTCCTTACCAAATTCCACTTACCAAAGGCGCTTCACTCCTAGGCAACGGCGCCAGAAAAGAGTTTTGATGACCCACAAGTGCAGGGGATCTATCGTAGTCCTTTTGATAAGTAAGAGTGTCGAACCCAACGAGGAGCAGAAGGAAATGATAGGCAATTTTCAGTAAGGTATTTTCTGCAAGCACTGAAATTATAGGTAACAGATAGTTTTATGATAAGGTAATTGGTAGCAAGTAACAAAAGGTAAAGGTAAATAAGGTGCAGCAAGGTGGACCAATCCTTTTTGTAGCAAAGGACAAGCCTGAACAAACTTCTATATGAAGGAAAGCGCTCCCGAGGACACATGGGAATTATCGTCAAGCTAGTTTTCATCACGATCATCCGATTCGCATTCGGTACTTTGATAATTTGGTATGTGGGTGGACCGGTGCTTGGGTGCTATCCTTACTTGGACAAGCCTCCCACTTATGATTAACCTCTATTTCAAGCATCCGCAACTATAAAAGAAGTATTAAGGTAAACCTAACCATAGCATGAAACAAGTGGATCCAAATCAGCCCCTTACGAAGCAACGCATAAACTAGGGTTTAAGCTTCTGTCACTCTAGCAACCCATCATCTACTTATTACTTCCCAATGCCTTCCTCTAGGCCCAAATAATGGTGAAGTGTCATGTAGTCGACATTCACATGACACCACTAGAGGAGAGACAACATACATCTCATCAAAATATCGAACGAAGACCAAATTCACATGACTACTTATAGCAAGACTTCTCCCATGTCCTCAGGAACTAAAGTAACTACTCACAAGACATAATATTGTTCATGATCTGAGGGGTATTAATATGCATAATGGATCTGAACATATGATCTTCCACCAAATAAACGAACTAGCATCAACTACAAGGAGTAATCAACACTACTAGCAACCCACAGGTACCAATCTGAGGTTTGGGTACAAAGATTGGATACAAGAGATGAACTAGGGTTTGAGAGGAGATGGTGCTGGTGAAGATGTTGATGAATATAGCCCTCCCCAAGATGAGAGAGTTGTTGGTAATGACGGCGGTGATGATTTCCCCCTCCCGGAGGGAAGTATCCCCGGCAGAATAGCTCTGCCGGAGCCCTAGATTGGTTTCCGCCAAGGTTTCGCCTCGAGACGGCGACGTCTGGTCCCGAAAGCCTCCTTCTGATTTTTTCCATGTCAAAACACCTCATATAGGAGAAGATGGGCATCAGGGGGCCCACGAGGCAGGGGGCACGCCCAGAGAGGGGGGCGCGCCCCCCACCCTCGTGGACAGCTAGTGGCCCCCCTGGTGATCTTCTTTTGCCAGATGTTTTTTTATATTTTCTGAAACGGTGTCCTATTAAATTTTAGGGCTTTTTGAGTTGTGCATAATAGGTTTGCAGAGTTTGCTTCTTTTCCAACCCAGAATTCCAGCTGCTGGCATTCTCCCTCTTCATGTAAACCTTGTAAAATAAGAGAGAAAAGGCATAAGTATTATGACATAAAGTGTAATAATAGCCCATAATGCAACAAATATCAACATATAAGCATGATGCAAAATGGACGTATCAGGCGCAAATGGAGCTTGGGGAGGAAGAGGTAAGTCTTCTTGAGGAAGAAGACTCCCTTTATATAGAGGAAGGACAAATCCAACCGTTATCCACCAATTCTGCCCGCATCGCACGGTACTACCGCACATAAGTTGCGGTACTACCGCACGGCCCTGCGGTACTAGCGCTCCTGGTGCGGTATTATCGCTGGCGCGTCATGAGCCAGATCTAGCCCCTTGTTGCGTAAAGCAACGGGCGGTAGTACTGTTGGAGCGGTACTATCGCACGTCCTTACGGTACTACCGTAAGGCAAGGTCAAACTGGTAGGGGAAGAGTGCGGACTAAATAAATTACGTCCGCGGCTACTTCTGCAGAGTTACGATCGATGCAAAAAATCGACACGGTACTACCGCTTGCTAGAGGCGGTACTACCGCGTAGGACACAGAAGTAAAAAATTACTTCCTCCCCTACTAATGTACTATTTACGACGCTGGAGCCAGTCACACGGTACTACCGTAACCCTGGAGCGGTACTACCGTGGGGCCGTGCGGTACTACCGCCTTCTTTGAGCGGTACTACCGCATGTCTAAGAGTGGTAGTAGTAGGACGCCACTGTTTTTGCAAAGACAAGGAAAAACAGCCGGAGCTCCAGAGAAGCGAAAGAAAGGTGGTGCGAATGAATAGATGTGTACGTGTTGATTCCACCCAAACCTTTCCGAGGCGAACCCCCTCTTAATAGTACGGCTTTCCTATGACTCAATTCGACCGAAAAGAAACAAAGGAAACACCGTCTTCAATAGGATTCGAGGGGCACTTAATCGTCTTGTGCCTAGGTGTGATATATCTGAAAAGTTCAGTGCACACGATTAGTCCGCAAAAGCATTGTCATCAATCACCAAAACTACTTAGGGAGAAACATGCCCTTACAGCCCCCAACCCCTTCCCTCTCGAGCCCTGCACCCCACGCCCCGCTCCATTCTCCTCTCCGTCCATGACCTCATCCGCCGCCATGCTCCTCCTCCTCCCCTTGGTTTCTCTCCTCTTCTAGCTGCCTCTCCTCGAGTCGCACCATCGACGACCTCTCCAGTCTCCCCCATCTCTCGCCCTTGCATGTGTTCTGGATCGACGCTACTGCGTGCGGTGGTTCTATATCGGGCGCAACAAGTTTTCGCCATGGGAGAGCAAGACAGCAGGGTCTTGCATGTTGGAGTGGAGGAGCAAGGGATGCCGATGGCGGGGGGAAGGAGCCGTGAGGCTGGCGATCGGGATGAGAAGCGACGGCGGGGAGTGGTCCTGTCATGTTGGGGTGGAGCTACAGGGGCGAGGGAGCTGGTCGACACTTGTTCTTCATGGCCCTCTAGGGCATGTGACGCAGGAACTCGGCTAGAGACCAAGGACGATCGATGTCATGGCGAGGGGAGGAGAGGCAATGGCAGCAGCTGTTCGGTGGCTTTAGTCCGAGCCGCACTACGGGCGGGTTGGGTTGAGCCCGACGATGGCGATGGGAACAAAGAAGGAGATGGAGGCTTTGGTTGTTCGGTCGGCTCCTGAGCCGAACTGAACCTGAACCTGAAACTACACGCACCACATGGTGCAACCGACAAGAGCAAAATGTTCAGACTATGCTCCTGCTCATCTTGCCTCCTTCCTCAGCTTCTCTCGTAAATTCTGGTGCAAGCTCAGCTGCGAATGTGGTGGAGAAGGAGCGAGGTGAGGTCGGAGAATATCGAGGAGAAGTCCTGCTAGCAGCCAGAGCCCGGGAGCGTGATGGAGAGCGGCTTCCTCTCGGACGGCTCGACGACGGCATCTCGCCGCTGCCGGCGCCGGCGCTGCCGCGATGGATTTGGTTGTGGAATGGGGATCTGGAACTAAAACAAAATTTATTTTGCCGTTATCATATATTCTGGGTCATGTGTATGTATCTCGTTGGATAAAGGAAGATTGAGTGAATGTAGGTGTGGCTTCATAAGCGCCGGTCGAGGTTGTTGGGTAACGTAGCACGCAATTTCAAAAAAAAATCCTACGCTCACGCAAGATCTATCTAGGAGATGCATAGCAACGAGAGGGGGAGAGTGTGTCTACGTACCCTCGTAGACCAAAAGCAGAAGCGTTTGACAACACAGTTGATGTAGTCGAACTTCTTCTAGCTCTGATCGATCAAGCACCGAACGTACGGCGCCTCCGAGTTCTGCACACGTTCATCTCAATGACGTCCCTCGAACTCTTGATCCAGCAAAGTGTCGAGGAAGAAGATGAGTTTCATCAGCACGACGACATGGTGACGGTGATGGTGAAATGATCCGCGTAGGGCTTCGCCTAAGCACTACGAGAATATGACCGGAGGCGTAAACTGTTGAGGGGGGCGCCGCACACTGATACGTCTCCAATGTATCTACTTTTCCAAACCCTTTTGCCCTTGTTTTTGGACTCTAACTTGCATGATTTGAATGGAACTAACCCGGACTGACGCTGTTTTCAGCAGAACTGCCATGGTGTTGTTTTTGTGCAGAATAAAAAGTTCTCGGAATCGCCTGAAAATCAATGGAGAATTATTTCGGAAAATATAAAATATACCTGCAAGAAGATCCACACCAGGGGGCCCAGGGCCTGTCCATGAGGGTGGGGGGCGCACCCCCTTGCCTCGTGGCCCCCTGGTGCTCCACCGACGTACCCCCGATCCTATATCTTCCGTTTCGGGGAGAAAAAAATCAGAGAGAAGGAATTATCGTGTTTCACGAGACAGAGCCGCCGCCAAGCCCTAATCTCTCTCGGGAGGGCTGATTTGGAGTCCGTTCGGGACTCCGAAGAGTGGAGATCGCCGCCATCGTCATCATCAACCTTCCTCCATCACCAATTCCATGATGCTCACCGCTGTGTGTGAGTAATTCCATCGTAGGCTTGCTGGACGGTGATGGGTTAGATGGGATCTATCATGCAATAGATTTAGTTTTGTTAGGGTTTGATCCCTAGTATCCACTATGTTCTAAGATTGATGTTGCTATGACTTTGTTATGCTTAATGCTTGTCTCTAGGGCCCGAGTGCCATGATTTCAGATCTGAACCTATTATGTTTTCATGAATATATGTGTGTTCTTGATCCTATCTTGCAAGTCTATAGTCACCTACTATGTGTTATGATCCGGCAACCCCGAAGTGACAATAATCGGGACCACTCCCGGTGATGACCATAGTTTGTGGAGTTCATGTATTCACTATGTGTTAATGCTTTGGTCCGGTACTCTATTAAAAGGAGGCCTTAATATCCCTTAGTTTCCAATAGGACCCCGCTGCCACGGGAGGGTAGGACAAAAGGTGTCGTGCAAGTTCTTTTCCATAAGCACGTATGACTATATTCAGAATACATGCCTACATTGCATTGATGAACTGGAGCTAGTTCTGTGTCACCCTAGGTTATAACTTCTACATGATGAATCACATCCGACGTAATTTCCCATCACCGATCCAATGCCTACGAGCCTTACCTATATTGCTTGTTGCTTATTTACTTTTCCGTTGCTACTATCATAAAAACTACAAAAACACTATTGTTACTTTTATTGCTGCTACCGCCACTATCATATTACTTTACTACTAAACTATCTTGCTGCAGATACTAAGTTTCCAGGTGTGGTTGAATTGACAACTCAGCTGCTAATACTTAAGAGTATGCTTTGGCTCCCCTTGTGTCGAATCAACAAATTTGGGTTGAATACATTATCCTCGAAAACTGTTGCGATCCCCTACACTTGTGGGTTATCACACACGACTATCAATTTTTGGTGTGTGTTCTAGGCGCCCCCTCGCCATGTATATATAGGTGGGAGGGGAGGAGAGGCAGCCAAGGGGGTGCCCCAAGTAGGATTCCTCCTACTTGGGGTCCTCTCCAATTCGGCCAACCCCCCTTTCCTAATCCTATTCGGAATAGGAAGGAAAGAGGGGGAAGGGGGAATCCTATTCCTTTTTTCCTTTCCTCCTTCCCCTTTCCTTCTCCAATTTGGCCAGCCCATATGGGGGGGGGGGGGCGCACCAGCCCCTTTGTGGCTGGTGTGTTTCCCCTCTTGGCCCATAAGGCCCATATCTTTTGCCGGGGGTACCTGATATGTCCATTTTGCATCATGCTTTTATATTGATATTTATTGCATTATGGGCTATTATTACACAGTATGTCACAATACTTATGCCTTTTCTCTCTTATTTTACAAGGTTTACATAAAGAGGGATAATGCCGGCAGCTGGAATTCTGGACTGGAAAAGGAGCAAATCTGAGATACCTATTCTGCACAACTCCAAAAGTCCTGAAACTTCATAGAGAATATTTTGGAATATATAAAAAATATCGGGTGAAAGAAGAACCAGAGGGGGCCACCAGCCAGCCACAAGGGTGGGAGGCGCGCCCTACCCCCCTAGGCGCGCTCCCTATCTTGTGGGCCCCCTGGCAGGCCCCCAGAGTCCATCTTCTGCTATATCAATATGTTTTGACCTGGAAAAAATAAGAAGGAGGTTTTCGGGACGAAGCGCCGCCGTCTCAAGGCGGAACCTGGCCGAAACCAATCTAGAGCTCCGGCAGGGCTGTTCTACTGGGGATACTTCCCTCCGAGAGGGGGAAATCGAAGCCATTGTCATCACCAACGATCCTCTCATCGAGAGGGGGTCAATCTCCATCAACATCTTCATCAGCACCATCTCCTCTCAAAACCCTAGTTCATCTCTTGTATCCGATCTTTGTCTCAAAACCTCAGATTGGTACCTGTGGGTTGCTAGTAGTGTTGATTACTCCTTGTAGTTGATGCTAGTTGGTTTATTTGGTGGAAGATCATAAGTTCATATCCTTAATGCTATTCAATACACCTCTGATCATGAACATAAACATGCTTTGTGAGTAGTTATGTTTGTTCCTGAGGACATGTGAGAAGTCTTGTTATAAGTAATCATGTGAATTTGGTATTCGTTCGATATTTTGATGAGTTGCATGTTGTCTTTCCTCTAGTGGTGTTATGTGAATGTCGACTACATGACACTTCACCATTATTTGGGCCTAGGGGAAGGCATTGGGAAGTAATAAGTAGACGATGGGTTGCTAGAGTGACAGAAGCTCAGACCCTAGTTTATGCGTTGCTTCCTAAGGGGTCGATTTGGATCCCTATGTTTCATGCTATGGTTAGATTTATCTTAATACTTCTTTCATAGTTGCAGATGCTTGCGAGAGTGGTTAATCATAAGTGGGAGTCTTGTCCAAGGAAGGACAGAACCCAAGCACCGGTCCACCCACATATCAAATTATCAAAGTACCGAACGTGAATCATATGAGCATGATGAAAACTAGCTTGACAGTAATTCTCATGTGTCCTCGGGAGGTCTTTGCTTTATATAAGAATGCGTACAAGCTTGTCCTTTGCTACAAAAAGGATTGGGCCACCATTCTGCACCTTGTTTACTTTTGATACTTGTTACCCATTACAAATCATACTATCACACAACTATCTGTTACCGATAATTTCAGTGCTTACAGAGAAAACCTTGCTGAAAACCGCCTGCCATTTCCTTCTGCTCCTCGTTGGGTTCGACACTCTTACTTATTGAAAAGACTACGATAGATCCCCTATACTTGTGGGTCATCAAGACTCTTTTCTGGCACCGTTGCCGGGGATTGAAGCGCCTTTGGTAAGTGGAATTTGGTAAGGAAACATTTATATAGTGTGCTGAAATTTACTGTCACTTGTTACTATGGAAAATAATCCTTTGAGAGGTTTGGTCGGGGTATCTTCACCCCGACCGGAGGAACAAAGAGTTGATCCTCAACCTACTGCACCTACTGAAAAAACTTAATTTTAAATTCCTTTGGGTATGGTAGAGAAATTTCTAGCTGATCCTTATGCAGGAGATAGAACATTGCATCCCGATTTACACCTAATCTATGTGGATGAAGTTTGTGGATTATTTAAGCTTGCAGGTATCCCAGAGGATTTTGTTAAGAAGAAGGTCTTCCCTTTATCTTTGAAGGGAAAGTCATTGCCATGGTATAGGCTATATGATGATATTGGATCATGGAACTACAACCGATTGAAATTGGAATTTCATCAAAAAAAATATCGTATTTATCTAGTACATCGTGATCGGAATTATATATATAATTTTTGGCCTCGTGAAGGAGAAAGTATCGCTCAAGCTTGGGGGAGGCTTAAGTCAGTGTTATATTCATGCCCCAATCATGAGCTCTCACGAGAAATTATTATTCAGAATTTTTATGCTCTGCTTTCTCATAATGATCGATCCATGCTAGATACTTCTTGTGCTGGCTCTTATATGAATAAGACTATTGAATTCAAATGGGATTTATTGGAAAGAATTAAACACAACTCTGAAGATTGGGATCTCGACAAAGGTAATGAGTAAGGTATAAGCCTTAAGTTTGATTGTGTTTAATCTTTTATGGATACCGATGCTTTTCATGCATTTAGCACTAAATATGGACTTGACTCTGAGATGGTAGCTTCTTTCTATGAATAATTTGCTACTCATGTTCATCTCTCTAAGGAGAAGTGGTTTAAATTTTATCATCCCATTGAAGTTACAGTAGTTGAACTAATTAAAGTTGAAGATGAAAGTATCACTTATAATGTTGATCCTGTTATTCCTACTGCTTATATTGAGAAACCACCTTTTCCTATTAGAATAAAAGATCGTGCTAAAGCTTCAACTGGGGTTAATAAAAGTAATATTAGAGCACCTAGAGCACCTGAACAAATCAACTATGGTTAAAGATCTCTTGGCTGATAATGTTGATGCGCATGTTATTTATTTCTGTGATTAAGCTGCTAAAATTGCCAAACCCGATACTAAAGACAAATATAGACCTATTGTTGGCATGCCTGTTGTTTCTTTAAAAATAGGAGCTCATTGTTATCATGGCTTATGTGATGTTGGCGCTAGTGTGAGTGAAATTCCTTTTACTTTATATGAAGAAATTATGAATGAAATTGCACCTACAGAGTTAGAAGAATCTGATGTTACTATCAAGCTTGCTAATAGAGAATAGAGATACTATATCACCAATTGGGATTGTTAGAGATGTCGAAGTCTTGTGTGGGAAAATAAAATATCCTACTGATTTTCTTGTTCTTGGTTCCCCACAAGATGATTTTTGTCCCATTATATTTGGTAGACCTTTCTTGAACACTGTTAATGCTAGGATAGACTACGAGAAAGACATTATTATTGTTGGTTGCTACTTCTCGAGGTTGCGTTGTATTCCCTCGAAGAGGAAAGGGTGATGCAGCATAGTAGCGTATGTATTTCCCTCTGTTTTTGAGAACCAAGGTATCAATCCAGTAGGAGACCACGCACGAGTCCCTCGCACCTGCACAAACAAATAAGAACTTTGCAGCCAACGCGATAAGGTGTTGTCAATCCCTTTACGGTCACTTACGAAAGTGACATCTGATAGAGATGATGGTTTGATATTTTTGGTATTTTTGGATATAAGAACAGAAAGTAAAAGCGGAAAAGTAAAGTAGATTGTAGATTGATATGTTGAGAATAGACCCGAGGGCCATAGTTTTCTCTAGTGGCTTCTCTCATGATAGCGGTATTCTACGACGGGTAAACAAATTATTGTCGAGCGATTGATAGAAAAGCGAATAATTATGAGACTATCTAGGCATGATCATTATATATAGGAATCACGTCCGAAACGATTCTGCATCTACTACTATTACTCCACACATCGACCGCTATCCAGCATGCATCTAGAGTATTAAGTTAATAAGAACAGAGTAACACTTTAAGCAAGATGACATGATGTAGAGGGATAAACTCAAACATAGTGATATAAACCCCATCCTTTTATCCTCGATGGCAACAATACAATACGTGCCTTGCTGCCCCTACTGTCACTGGGAAAGGACACCGCAAGATTGAACCCAAATCCAAGCACTTCTCCCATTGCAAGAACTATAGATCTAGTAGGCAAACCAAACCAATATTTCGAAGAGACTTGCAAGGATATTATAATCATACATAAAGAGTTCAGAAAAGAACCAAATATTTCTCATAGATAATCTTGATCATAAACCCACAATTCATCGGATCTCGACAAACACACCGGAAAAAGAGATTACATCGAATAGATCTCCTCGAAGACCGAGGAGAACTTGGTATTGAGATCCAAAGAGAGAGAAGAAGCCATCTAGATACTAGCTTTGGACCCGAAGGTCTGTGGTAAACTATTCACAACTCATGGTGAGGCGATGATGACGATATAGAAGCACTCCGTGGAATATCCCCTCTCCGGCGGAGCTCCGGAACAGGCCCCAAGATGGGATCTCACGGGAACAGAAGGTTGCGGCGGTGGAACTAGGGTTTTCTCTGTTGTTCTGATGGTTTCAGGGTACGTAGATATATATAGGAAGAAGAAGGGCACCAGGGGCCAAATGTGGGGCCCACAAGGCAGGGGGCATGCCCTGTGGGGGGAGGGGGCGCCCCCCACCCTCGTGGACGCCACCTCAGCCCTATTCTGTGGTTCTCAAGTCTCCTGTGCATATTTTGCTCCAAAAATATCTCTGCCGAAGTTTCGTTTCGTTTGGACTCCGTTTGATATTCCTTTTCTGTAAAACCCTGAAATAGGCAAAAAACTGCAATCTGGACTGGGCCTTTGGGTTAATAGGTTAGTCCCAAAAATAATTTAAAAGTGTATAACAAAGCCCATTAAACATCCAAAACATCATAAATAATAGCATGGAACAATAAAAAATTATAGATACGTTGGAGACGTATCACTATGCTTCAACATGTACTCCGAGAATTGCACGAACTGAAAGATAGCATAATCAAGCCCGCTTCATCACCACCTCCGAAGAAAGAAACATAAATACATGGGTATGGGCACTCCCCTTGGCAACTGCCAAGCTTGTGGGAGGTGCCCTGGTATCGTATCACCATCACACCTTTATATTTATCGTTTTTCTTAGTTCGATCCCTTTGGTTTTATCTTGAACTAGCATAATAAAGTTTTTAGTATGATTTAGCTTTGAGTTTTGCTTTGATCTCTATCCATGTAATCGAGACCTCGAGTTATATAATAAAGAATAGTTTTGAGTGAGGGCTTTTCTATGTTGCTATGATCTTGAGGGAATAAATGATAAAAGAAGAGAATAAAAAGAAATAAATAAAGATCATATGTTGATCTTATGTGAAGTAATGACTTCACATATAAAGAGTATGATAAATAAAGGTTGTTGAGTGTTGACAAACATAGTTTTGGTCATTGTTGCAATTAATAGGAGGTAATAAAGAAAGAGAGGTTTCACATATAAATATACTATCTTGGACATCTTTTATAATTGTGAGCACTCACTAAAATATGACATGCTAAAAGGTTGAAGTCGGACAAGGAAGACAACATAATGGGTTATGTATTCTTACATCCTAACAGAAGTTATATTGTTATAGATCCTCCAACACGTTGAGCTTGCTTTCCCTCTCATGCTAGCCAAAATTCTTTGCACCAAGTAGAGATACTACTTATTCTTCCAAACATCCCTTAAACCCTGTTTTGCCATGAGAGTCCACCATACCTACCTATGGATTGAGTAAGATCCTTCAAGTAAGTTGTCATCTGTGCAAGCAATAAAAATTGTTCTCTAAATATGTATGATCTGTTAGTATGAGGAAAATAAGTTGTATACAAGCTTGTGACGTGGAAGAAATAAAAGCGACGGATTGCATAATAAAGGTCCATTATCACAAGTGGCAATATAATTAAAGTGAGGTTCTTTTGCATTAAGATTTTGTGCATCCAACCATAGAAGCGCATGACAACCTCTGCTTCCCTCTGCGAAGGGCCTATCTTTTACTTTTATCTCCTATCCTCATAAAAGAGTCATGGTGATCATCACATTTCCTTTTTTTTAGTTTTATCCTTTGGCAATCACAATATGTTGGAGCTATATATTATTGGACGAACGAACCACGTGTCAGCTTCACGTGTGGACAGATGTCAACCAACCAATGGACAGGAGGCGCCAATGATACGTCGACACGTGGCACGGCCCAATAGGGTCCCATTCAGGTCAAAAGGACGGCCGTTTGACTTGGTCAAAGGACAATGGGTCGGCCCATTGAAAGCCTGCTAACGGCTTGCTCGCATATAGCCCATTCAGGCTAGATAACTCACGGCCCATTATGGCCTTTCCTAATTTTGCCCACTAGCTTCATCTGGGCCGTCCAATATGATTCCAGCCCGTTGTAACTTCCGGCCCATGTACGGCCGATGACATCTTTCGGCCCATATGAGGCCCTTTGTTACTCTCGTCCCATTAACGTTCCGTAGTGAAACTAGCCCATAATGAATAGTATGTCGCTTCATGCCAATTAACGGCCCATTACTCCATTGGGCCGTTCCCAACCCGTGTTATCTTTCAGCCTTTTAAGGGCCCATTTATTCTTGGGCTGATTTGCAGCATTCGGTAGCGTATGGTCCGTTACTAGCCTTTTCCGCTTGTGGGCCAAATTCAGCCCATGGTTATGTTGGGGAACGTAGTATTTTAAAATTTTCCTACGATCACGCAAGATCTATCTACTAGATGCATAGCAACGAGAGGGGAGAGTGTGTCTACGTACCCTCGTAGACCGGGAGCGGAAGCGTCAAGTGACGCGGTTGATGTTGTCGAACTTCTTCGCGATCCAACCGATCAAGCACCGAACGTACGGCACCTCCGCGTTCAGCACACGTTCAGCTTGATGACGTCCCACGAGCTCTTGATCTAGTTGAGCTTCACGGGAGAGTTTCGTCAGCACGACGGCGTGGTGACGGATATGATGTATTCACCGGCGCAGGGCTTCGCCTAAGCACCGCGACGGTATGACCGAGGTGTGTTTCTGTGGAGGGGGGCACCGCACACGGCTGGAACAATTCAACTTGTGTGTCTTTGGGTGCCCTCCTGCCCCCGTATATAAAGGAGCAAGGGGGGAGGCCGGCCGGCCCTTGTTTGGTGTGGCTAGGGTTGCAATCCTACTAGGAATAGGATTGCAATCCTATTCCTAGTAGGAATCACCAAAAGAAGGAAGAGAGGGAAAGGAAAAAGGAGAGGTGGCGCCCCCCAATCCTAGTCCAACTAGGAACCCTAGGTGGGGCGCCGGCCAGCCCTATGGGCTGCCTCTCTCTTTCCCTTAAGGCCCACTATGGACCATCCCCCCTCGTAGGGGGTTCCGGTAACCCCCTCCGGCAATCCCGTTAAATCCGAAACTTTTCCGGAACACTTCCGGTGTCCGAATATAGTCGTCCAATATATCAATCTTTATGTCTCGGACATTCCGAGACTCCTCGTCATGTCCGTGATCTCATCCGGGACTCCGAACTACCTTCGGTACATCAAAACTCATAAACTCATAATACCGATCGTCATCAAACGTTAAGCGTGCGGACCCTACGAGTTCGAGAACTATGTAGACATGACCGAGACTCATCTCCGGTCAATAACCAATAGCGGAACCTGGATGTTCATATTGGCTCCTACATATTCTACGAAGATCTTTTATCGGTCAAACTGCATAACAACATACGTTGTTCCTTTTGTCATCGGTATGTTACTTGCCCGAGATTCGATCGTCGGTATCTCTATACCTAGTTCAATCTCGTTACTGGCAAGTCTCTTTACTCGTTCCGTAACACATCATCTCGTGACTAACTCATTAGTCTTTTGCTTGCAAGGCTTATTGTGATGTGTGTTACCGAGAGGGCCCAGAGATACCTCCCCAACACTCAGAGTGACAAATCCTAATCTTGATCTATGCCAACACCACGAATACTTTCGGAGACACCTGTAGAGCATCTTTATGATCACCCAGTTACGTTGTGACGTTTGATAGCGCACAAGGTGTTCCTACGGTATTCGGGAGTTGCATAATCTCATAGTCATAGTAACATGTATAAGTCATGAAGAAAGCAATAGCAGTAAAACTAAACGATCATAGTGCTATGCTAACGGATGGGTCTTGTCCATCACATCATTCTCCTAATGATGTGATCCCGTTGATCAAATGACAACTCATGTCTATGGCTAGGAAACATAACCATCTTTGATCAATGAGCTAGTCTAGTAGAGGCATACTAGGGACATACTGTTTTGTCTATGTATTCACACATGTATCAAGTTTCCAGTTAATACAATTCTAGCATGAATAAAAGACATTTATCATGATATAAGGAAATACAAATAACATCTTTATTATTGCCTCTAGGGCATATTTTCTTTAGTCTCCCACTTGCACTAGAGTCAATAATCTAGCTCACATCACCATGTGATTTAATACCGATAGTTCACATCGTTATGTGAATAACACCCATAGTTCACATCGCCATGTGACCAACACCCAAAGGGTTTACTAGAGTCAATAATCTAGTTCACATCGCTATGTGATTAATACCCAAGAGTAATAAGGTGTGATCATGTTTTGCTTGTGAGAGAAGTTTAGTCAACGGGTCTGTCACATTCAGATCCGTATGTATTTTGCAAATTTCTATGTCTACAATGCTCTGCATAGAGCTACTCTAGCTAATTGCTCCCACTTTCAATACGTATCCAGATTGATACTTAGAGTCATCGGGATTTAGTGTCAAAGCTTGCATCGGCGTAACCTTTTACGACGAACTCTTTATCACCTCCATAATCGAGAAACATTTCCTTAGTCATCCAGTTACTAAGGATAATTTTGACCGCTGTACAGTGATCCACTCCTGGATTACTTTGGTACCTCCCTGCTAAACTTATAGCAAGGCACACATCAAGTCTGGTACACAGCATCGCATACATGATAGATCCTATGGCTGAGGCATAGGGAATGACTTTCATTTTCTCTCTATCTTCTGCAGTGGTCGGGCATTGAGTCTTACTCAACTTCATACCTTGTAATACAGGCAAGAACCCTTTCTTTGACTGATCCATTTTGAACTTCTACAAAATCTTATCAAGGTATGTGCTTTGTGAAAGTCCAATTAAGCGTCTTGATCTATCTCTATAGATCTTGATGCCTAATATATAAGCAGCTTCACCGAGGTCTTTCATTGAAAAACTCTTATTCAAGTATCCTTTTATGCTGTCCAGAAATTCTATATTATTTCCAATCAACAATATGTCATCCACATATAATATTAGAAATGCTACAGAGCTCCCACTCACTTTCTTGTAAATACAGGCTTCTCCAAAAGTCTGTATAAAACCATATGCTTTGATCACCTCATCAAAGCGTATATTCCAACTCCGAGATGCTTGCACCAGTCCATAGATGGATCGCTGGAGCTTGCATACTTTGTTAGCACCTTTTGGATCGACAAAACCTTCTAGTTGCATCATATACAACTCTTCTTTGAGATATCCATTCAGGAATGCAGTTTTGACATCCATTTTCCAGATTTCATAAAATGCGGCAATTGCTAACATGATTCGGACAGACTTAAGCATCGCTACAGGTGAGAAAGTCTCATCGTAGTCAACTCCTTGAACTTGTCGAAAACCTTTCGCAACAAGTCGAGCTTTGTAAACAGTAACATTACCGTCTACGTTGGTCTTCCTCTTGAAGATCCATTTATTTTCGATGGCCTGCCGATCATCGGGCAAGTCAACCAAAGTCCACACTTTGTTCTCATACATGGATCCCATCTCAGATTTCATGGCTTCAAGCCATTTTTGCGGAATCTGGGCTCATCATCGCTTCCTCATAGTTCGTAGGTTCATCATGGTCTAGTAACATGATTTCCAGAACTGGGTTGCCGTACCACTCTGGTGCGGAACGTACTCTGGTTGATCTACGACGTTCAGCAGAAACTTGATCCGAAGTTTCATGATCATCATCATTAACTTCCTCACTGATTGGTGTAGGAATCACTGGAACAATTTTCTGTGATGTACTACTTTCCAATTCGGGAGAAGGTACAATTACCTCATCAAGTTCTACTTTCCTCCCACTCACTTCTTCCGAGAGAAACTCCTTCTCTAGAAAGGATCCATTCTTAGCAACGAATATCTTGCCTTCGGATCTGTGATAGAAGGTGTACCCAACAGTTTCTTTTGGGTATCATATGAAGATTTACTTTTCCGATTTGGGTTCGAGCTTATCATGTTGAAACTTTTCCACATAAGCATCGCAGTCCCAAACTTAAAGAAATGACAGCTTAGGTTTCTCGTCAAACCACAGTTCATACGGTGTCATCTCCACGGATTTAGATGGTGCCCTATTTAACGTGAATGTAGCTGTCTCTAATGCATAACCCCAAAAGTGATAGTGGTAGATTGGTAAGAGACATCATCGATCGTACCATATCTAATAAAGTACGGTTATGACGTTCGGACACACCATTACACTATGGTGTTCCAGGTGGCATGAGTAGTGAAACTATTTCACATTGTTTTTACTGAAGGCCAAAACTCGTTAACTCAAATATTTTACCTCTACGATCATATCGTAGAAACTCTTATTTTTCTTGTTACGATGATTCTCCACTTCACTCTGAAATTCTTTGAACTTTTCAAATGTTTCAGACTTGTCCTTCATTAAGTAGATATACCCATATCTGCTCAAATCATCAGTGAAGGTCAGAAAATAGCGATACCCGCCGCGAGCTTCAACACTTATTGGTCCACATACATCTGTATGTATGATCTCCAACAAATCTGTTGCTCGCTCCATTGTTCCGGAGAACGGAGTTTTAGTCATCTTGCCCATGAGGCATGGTTCGCAAGCACCAAGTGATTCATAATCAAGTGATTCCAAAAGTCCATCACTATGGAGTTTCTTCATGCGCTTTACACCATTATGACCTAAACGACAGTGCCACAAATAAGTTGCACTATCATTATTAACCTTGCATCTTTTGGCTTCAATATTATGAATATGTGTATCACCACGATCGAGATCCAACAAACTATATTCATTGGGTGTATGACCATCGAAGGTTTTATTCATGTAAACAGAATAACAATTATTCTATGACTTTAAATGAATAACCGTATTGCAACAAATATGATCAAATCATATTCATGCTCAACGCAAATGCCAAATAACATTTATTTAGGTTTTACACTAATCCCGAAAGTATAGGGAGTGTGCGATGATGATCATATCAATCTTGGAACCACTTCCAACACACATCGTCACTTCACCTTTAACTAGTCTCTGTTCATTCTGCAATTCTCGTTTTGAGTTACTAATTTTAGCAACTGAACCGGTATCAAATACCCAGGGGTTGCTATGAACACTAGTAAAGTACACATCAATAATCTGTATATCAAAATATACCTTTGTTCATTTTGCCATCCTTCTTATCCGCCAAGTATCTAGGGCAGTTCCACTTCCAGTGACTATTTCCTTTGCAGTAGAAGCACTTAGTTTCAGGCTTGAGTTTAGCTTTGGGTTTCTTCATGGGAGTGACAACTTGCTTGTCATTCTTCTTGAAGTTGCCCTTCTATCCCTTTGCCCTTTACTTGAAACAAGTGGTCTTGTTTAACCATCAACACTTGATGCTCTTTCTTGATTTCTACCTTCACCGATTTCAGCATCGCGAAGAGCTCGGGAATTACTTTCGTCATCCCTTGCATATTATAGTTCATCACGAAGTTCTACTAACTTGGTGATAGTGACTAGAGAACTTTGTCAATTACTATCTTATCTGGAAGATTAACTCCCACTTGATTCAAGCAATTGTAGTACCCAAACAATCTGAGCACATGCTCACTGGTTGAGCTATTCTCCTCCATCTTGTAGGCAAAGTACTGTCAGAGGTCTTATACCTCTCGACACGGGCATGAGTATGAAATACTAATTTCAACTCTAGGAACATCTTATATGCTCCGTGGCGTTCAAAACGTTTTTGAAGTCCCGGTTCTAAGCCGTAAAGCATGGTGCACTTAAACTATCAAGCAGCCATCATACCGAGCTTTTGTCAAAACGTTCATAACGTCTACATCTGCTCCTGCAATAGGTCTGTCACCTAGCGGTGCATCAAGGACATAATTCTCTATGCAGCAATGAGGATAATCCTCAGATCACGGAACAATTCCGCATCATTGCTACTAACATCTTTCAACTTAGTTTTCTCTAGGAACGTATAAAAAATAAACGTGGAGCAACATCGCGAGCTATTGATCTACAACATAGATATGCTAATACTACCAGGACTAAGTTCATGATAAATTAAAGTTCAATTTAATCATATTAATTTAAAGAACTCCCACTAAGATAGATATCCCTCCGGTCATCTAAATGATCACGTGATCCAAATCAACTAAACCATGTCCGATCATCACGTGAGATGGAGTAGTTTCAATGGTGAACATCTTATGTTGATCATATCTACTATATGATTCACGCTTGACCTTTCGGTCTCCAGTGTTCCGAGGCCATATCTGCATATGCTAGGCTCGTCAAGTTTAACCCGAGTATTCTGCGTGTGCAAAACTGGCTTACACCCGTTGTATTTGAACGTAGAGCTTATCACACCCGATCATCACGTGGTGTCTCGGCAGGACGAACTTTCGCAACGGTGCATACTCAGGGAGAACACTTATACCTTGAAATTTAGTAAGGGATCATCTTATAATGCTACCGTCATTCTAAGCAAAATAAGAAGCATAATAAGATAAACATCACATGCAATCAAAATATGTGACATGATATGGCCATCATCATCTTGGTGCTTTTGATCTCCATCTCCAAAGCACCGTCATGATCACCTTCGTCACCGGCGTGACACCTTGATTTCCATCGTAGTATCGTTGTCGTCTCGCCAACTATTGCTTCTACGACTATCGCTACCATTTAGTGATAAAGTAAAGCAATTACATGGCGATTGCATTTCATACAATAAAGCGACAACCATATGGCTCCTGCCAGTTGCCGATAACTTTACAAAACATGATCATCTCATACAAAACCGTATAACTCATCATGTCTTGACCATATCACATCACAACATGCCCTGCAAAAACAAGTTAGACGTCCTCTACTTTGTTGTTGCAAGTTTTACGTGGCTGCTACGGGCTTAGCAAGAACCGTTCTTACCTACGCATACAAAACCACAACGATGTTTCGTCAAGTATGTGCTGTTTTAACCTTCACAAGGACCGGGCGTAGCCACACTTGATTCAGCTAAAGTGAGAGAGACAGACACCCGCCAGTCACCTTTAAGCAACGAGTGCTCGTAACGGTGAAACCAGTCTCGCGTAAGCGTACGCGTAATGTCGGTCCGGGCCGCTTCATCTCACAATACCGTCGAAGCAAAGTATGACATGCTGGCAAGCAGTATGACTAGTATCGCCCACAACTCATTGTGTTCTACTCGTGCATATCATCTACGCATAGACCTGGCTCTGATACCACTGTTGGGGAACGTAGTATTTTAAAATTTTCCTACGATCACGCAAGATCTATCTACCAGATGTATAGCAACGAGAGGGAAGAGTGTGTCTACGTACCCTCGTAGACCGGGAGCGGAAGCGTCAAGTGACGCGGTTGATGTTGTCGAACTTCTTCGCGATCCAACCGATCAAGCACCGAACGTACGGCACCTCCGCGTTCAGCACACGTTCAGTTTGATGACGTCCCACGAGCTCTTGATCCAGTTGAGCTTCACGGGAGAGTTTCGTCAGCACGACGGCGTGGTGACGGATATGATGTATTCACCGGCGCAGGGCTTCGCCTAAGCTCCGCGACGGTATGACCGAGGTGTGTTTCTGTGGAGGGGGCACCGCACACGGCTAAAACAATTCAACTTGTGTCTTTGGGTGCCCCCCTGCCCCCGTATATAAAGGAGCAAGGGGGGAGGCCGACCGGCCCTTGTTTGGTGCGGCTAGGGTTGCAATCCTACTAGGAATAGGATTGCAATCCTATTCCTAGTAGGAATCACCAAAAGAAGGAAGAGAGGGAAAGGAAAAAGGAGAGGTGGCGCCCCCCCAATCCTAGTCCAACTAGGAACCCTAGGTGGGGCACCGGCCAGCCCTATGGGCTGCCTCTCTCTTTCCCTTAAGGCCCACTATGGACCATCCCCCCTCGTAGGGGGTTCCGGTAACCCCCTCCGGCAATCCCGTTAAATCCGAAACTTTTCCGGAACACTTCCGGTGTCCGAATATAGTCGTCCAATATATCAATCTTTATGTCTCGGACATTCCGAGACTCCTCGTCATGTCCGTGATCTCATCCGGGACTCCGAACTACCTTCGGTACATCAAAACTCATAAACTCATAATACCGATCGTCATCAAACGTTAAGCGTGCGGACCCTACGGGTTCGAGAACTATGTAGACATGACCGAGACTCATCTCCGGTCAATAACCAATAGCGGAACCTGGATGTTCATATTGGCTCCTACATATTCTACGAAGATCTTTTATCGGTCAAACCGCATAACAACATACGTTGTTCCTTTTGTCATCGGTATGTTACTTGCCCGAGATTCGATCGTCGGTATCTCTATACCTAGTTCAATCTCGTTACTGGCAAGTCTCTTTACTCATTCCGTAACACATCATCTCGTGACTAACTCATTAGTCTTTTGCTTGCAAGGCTTATTGTGATGTGTGTTACCGAGAGGGCCCAGAGATACCTCACCGACACTCAGAGTGACAAATCCTAATCTTGATCTATGCCAACACCACGAATACTTTCGGAGACACCTGTAGAGCATCTTTATGATCACCCAGTTACGTTGTGACGTTTGATAGCGCACAAGGTGTTCCTACGGTATTCGGGAGTTGCATAATCTCATAGTCATAGGAACATGTATAAGTCATGAAGAAAGCAATAGCAGTAAAACTAAACGATCATAGTGCTATGCTAACGGATGGGTCTTGTCCATCACATCATTCTCCTAATGATGTGATCCCGTTGATCAAATGACAACTCATGTCTATGGCTAGGAAACATAACCATCTTTGATCAATGAGCTAGTCTAGTAGAGGCATACTAGGGACATACTGTTTTGTCTATGTATTCACACATGTATCAAGTTTCCAGTTAATACAATTCTAGCATGAATAAAAGACATTTATCATGATATAAGGAAATACAAATAACATCTTTATTATTGCCTCTAGGGCATATTTCCTTCAGGTTAAAGGTGGCCCGTTGACTCGTTGGTCCGTTTTCATAGCGTCATAAAATACGGCCCAGGAACGACCCGTTATGCCTGTCGATGGAATTAAGCCCGTTATACTCGTCGACCTCTTAAAGGCCCATTATGGTTGGCCCATAAATAGACGACTGCCACTCTAGCCCGTTTATGGCCCATAATGCGGTCCATTGTTTGGCCAATTGATCATACGGCCCGTAGAAGGCCCATTGATTCTATGTCAGGACCCCGATCCTAAGTCACACCGATCTAGCTGTAACACGTCATATCACTTTGCGGCCTCACGCACGGTATCCCCACGGGTGCCACCTTACCTGGCCTGGGACCGTTTGCGCATTTTGGCACACGTATATGACAGTGTCGCTAGCATCCATATGACAGAGAACCCGGGCCGACATGGCTAGTTGTAAACCAAAAGTGGCACTAAATTACAGAGACAGGCATCCATGACCCAACAACGAACGTGTCGGTCATCAACGTTGAACCCAAGTCGTAGCAAGCTACATGGACTTAAAGGAACAACGCATGACATTTCCCCTAAGGGACAGACACAGGAACGAAGAAGGACACATGCCGGCCAGCCTACGTGTTCCGAGCAGTAGCAAGCTACCAAGCTCATTGGAAGCACTAGGAGGCATTTCCCTGTAAGATAGGATACCAAGGGAAAACAACTAGGTGTCGGATCCCACACATACCAAGCATTTCAATCATACACACAATATGCTCAATATGTGCAAATACAACATTGCATCACAACAGAACTCTATGACTCAAAATACTTTATTTAAGAGGCTCCAAGAGCCTTACATAACATATCCATACAGGTAGGGGTCACATGACCCAACACTCAAGTCATACAGTCATACAAGCACAAGCGGAAGCTACATGTCTGAGTACAGACAACTTAGAAAATAAAACAGGCTTGGTGTAGCATGACTATCTACAAGGCCCTTCACAAGCTCCAGATCTCCGTCTGGGTGACAAGCTACTCGTCGACGTCAACGTCTATGTAGAACCCATCAGAAGGGGCAGGGTTCTCCTCTGCAACAGTTATTAAGCAAACATGAGTACAAAGGTACTCAGCAAGTCTTACAACAGAACCTATCATACATGCAACATTATCAACAGGGGGTAGTGGGGTTCATAGCAGAAAGCCAGCTTTGACTCTTGGCTAACCTATACTACAACTCTCAACAGTTTGCAAGATATTACTACGTACACGAGTCCTCTACTCACCACAACAATACACTACCGAGGATCCTCTTCCGTCATCCTGCGGAAGGGCCATCCCCGGTACTCACACTTGTCTTGAGGCTTTTAGTAGTATCCATCAACTTGTCTATGAACTGTAAGAGTAACCAAGTAGTTCGTACCGCGAACAATGGCTATTCGAATAGATTGATGACCCTGCAGGGGTGTACTTCTTCACACACACGCTTCCACCACTTATCACCGTTTACTCGACATGTACTCGGCAACCTTCAAGCAGAAGCCCAGCGAGGGTGTCGGCCACGACCTGACTAACTACACAAGTCTCTCGTCCAGGTTTATCGCCTATTTGGGTTCCATCCGTGGGGAGATCCGGACGGGGTGTCGCTCACGGCCCCAAACCGTGTGTACAGGGTTCCCGAGTCACCAAATGGGCAACCAGTACACCGTGCCACGTACCTGTCGCATCACAGCCCACCCCGAGGGTCAGCACTGTGCACGACCACCAGTAGGCTACAAACACCAGAAACTAGTTGCAACTCCTGGACAGAGATCGAGGGTAATTAATAAGAGGAGAGGGCTTGGAGCGCCCAGAGCCCAATGCGTGGTAGTAACTGTAACTTGAATCACACATACAGATCTCGAGTCCTATGGACGATTCCAATGAAACAACCCACCATGTACTCCTACATGGCCTTTCATCGATACCTTTACCAAACATATTCCACACTTCCTTCTCTTTACCGGAATGATCATTTCACTCTGATCCATCACCCAGATGAACCAGACCTGACACAACTCTAAGCATAGCAGGCAACATAAGCAAATAGCATGGTGGATCACACATCACATGGCTCAAACAACTCCTACACATGCTAGTGGGTTTCAACTATTTACTCTGGCAATGACAGGTCATGCAAGGGAATAGGGTTCAACTACCACAGCAAGTAGCAGTTCACACGCTATTGCCTTAATGCAGTAAAAGAGAGAAGGAGCGAGAAGATTGGGTTTGTATCGGAATGATCAATGATTGCTTGCCTAACAGAGTGGTTGTCGGGTATTGTTCTTCGACTGCATACGCAGAAGTATCCTCGGGAGCAGGACCTAACACGGAGAATACCGGCAATACAATCAATAAACAAACAAATGCAACAATATGATGCATTCTCATGATATGGCAAGATGCATGTGTTTTGGGCTAATGCAACTATAACCAGAAGGGTTTGAGCCCATTTGAATCAAAGATTCAAATTGAAACTCAAACTATTATTTAATTAAGTGCATTATCATGTTTTAATGTATACAGCAAGGTTAACTTGCTCAAACATGCATGAAACCAGTGCCATTGGAAAGATTGGATTTTTTTGATCAATTTTCATATATAAATCTTTTCCATCTGAGCTACTGTTGAATTTATATGATTTTTTGAAGTTTACATCATTTTCGGGAATTTCCTGAATTATTTTTAAATCTAAAAATTCCAGAAAATCCTTTACTGCATCAGCATGACATCATGCTGACCTCAGTCAGTCAACAGGGCGGCCCAGGTCAAACCTGACCAGTGGGACCCACTGGTCAGTGTCATAGTTAGTTAATTAACTAATTAGAATTAAATTAAACACTAAACTAGGTTTGACTAGCACGCATGGCCCACATGTCAGTGACCCAGGGGGGTCAAACCCTTGGTCAAACAGGGCTAACTCGCCGGCGTTTAGCCGCCTGCGAGGCCAAACGCGGCGGTGAGGTGCGGGTTTTGTGCTCCGGCTGCCAAAACGACGGCGGAGCACACCTACGGGTAGCTGGGAGCAAACCGCGTCGAGTGGTGGTGGTGGCTGGCCTCGGGGTCGCCGGAATCGACGCCGGCGACGAGTCCAGCGGCTGCCGGAGTTCGGGCGAGGTCGAAAACTACGGTGCGTTGCTCGTAGAGGACCGTGGAGTGATCCTACAACACCTATGTGTGACAGTGAAACTGGTGGGCACGGTGGCCGGACCATTAGATGGCCGGAGCCTCGTCGGCGACGAGCTCCGCGGCGGCGCGTGCAGGTGAGCTACGTGCGGTGCGTTCAGTGTAGGAGAGAGCCAACGGAGAGGGGAAGGACGAAGCTGGGCTCACAGCGGTTGCAGTAGACACCGAGGCGAGCTTGGGGACGGTCGGAGCTGAGCGGGACGGCGAGGGGGATCTCGGCGGCCGGAGTTGGGGAGGACGGGGTCGGGGGTGTCTCCAGAGCGGGCGAGCGCTCGGGGCTCAGCCTGCTCGACGTAGTCGAGGACGGCGGAGATGACTGACACGACGACGGGGCTCAGGGACGATGGTGGACGCGGCTACCACGACGGCGCAAACACGGCGGCGTCGGCCATGGTGCGGGGAGGGCGAAGGAGAGAAGCTGGGGAGAAGTGAGCGTGTCGGCGAGCTCGGGGAGGGAGTGGACGACCGGTCCAAGCCTCCAGAGCGGCGAGGGGAGGAAGCAGGGCGGCGGGCAGCTGCGTGGCGCGTGCTGCGGCCGCCAGTGAGCACCTGCGTGCCTGCCTGGCCGAGCCAAGCAGCTCGCTGGAGCGGCGGCTGGGCTGGGCCGGCAGGTGGGCCGGTTGGGCGCCAGGTAACCCTTTTCTCTCTCTCTCTCTCTTTTTCTATTTCTTTTTGTTTCATTTATTTTGCAACTTTGTTTAATTAATAAAAATGCCAGAACATTTTTATAACTCATGAAACTAGTCATGCCCACTTTAAATAATATGAACAACATGGAAAATTTTAGTTTATGATTATTTGGGCACATAAAATATTTTATAGCATTTAAATGCCCAAATGCAAATACCATATGATTTAATCCAGAGACCTTAGATGTCCTAGAAAATTGTGCACCATTTTTGGCAGAGGTTTAAGACCAAGGCAGAAATGATGAACATTTTTGAAGGGCATTTTGGGTACATTGGAAAAGATTTTATCAAACCCTAGTTGTTAGAATAGGGGTGCTCGGGTTTCTGTCATTCCCACTTCAAGTTTCTTTAAAAAGTAAACATGATGCACACTCTAGCTAGTTCTAATGCAAGCACTAACCAGGGATGTGACAACTCACCCCCACTTAAAAGAATCGCGTCCCGAGATTCGGGTTCCTCCGGAAAGAGGGTGGGGTACTCAAGTCGAAGACGATCCTCCCTTTCCCAGGTAGCTTCACTCTCGGAATGATGTGACCATTGAACCTTGAGAAACTTCATATTGTGACGTCGAGTGGTGCGCTCGGTTTGATCAAGAATACGAACGGGGTATTCTCGATATGTGAGATTGTCCTGGAGATCAAGCGTTTCGTGGTCCACTCCGCGGATAGGATCCGAGAAGCATTGTCTGAGTTGAGAAACGTGGAAGACATCGTGAACTCTGGAGAGGTGCGGAGGTAGTTCCAATTGGTAGGCAACTTCTCCTCGTTTGGCAAGAATGCGAAAAAGACCGATGTAACGAGGGACCAACTTGCCTTTGATACCGAAGCGATGGGTTCCCTTAAGAGAGTAACCCGAAGGTAAGCCTTATCGTCGACTTCAAAAGCCACAGCCTTATGATGACTATCATATTGGCTCTTCTGGCGAGACTGGGCTGTTTCAATTTCTCACAAACGATGCGAACTTGCTCTTCTGCTTCCTGGATCATATCCGGACCAAAGAATTGTCTTTACCCGATTTCTGACCAGTTAAGAGGTGTTCGACACCTTCGTCCATATAGAACTTCGAAGGGAGCTTTGCCTAAGCTGGCTTGATAACTATTGTTATAAGCGAATTCGGCAAATGGGAGACACTTTTCCCAGTCCATACCGAAAGAGATGACAGAGGCTCGAAGCATATCTTCCAGAATTTGATTGACCCGTTCCACTTGACCACTTGACTGGGGGTGGAAGGCGGTGCTAAAAGAGAGATGAGTTCCCATAGCATTCTGGAAACTTTCCCAAAATCGTGAAGTGAAAAGACTTCCACGGTCTGAGTTAATCTCCAACGGCACACCATGAAGTGATACTATTCGAGAGATATACAAATCTGCTAGCTGGCTAGCGGTTATACTTTCTCGAACAGGTAGGAAGTGGGCTACTTTGGAGAGACGGTCGATAACGACGAAAATAGCATTATTCCCTTTTCTGGTCCTGGGAAACCCGGTAATGAAGTCCATACCGACCTTGTCCCATTTCCATTCAGGAATAGCTAAAGGTTGAAGGGTGCCAGCACGCCGTTGATGCTCTGCTTTAACTCGACGATAAACGTAGCAGTTAGCAATGAATTGGGCGATTTCTCTCTTCATCCTAGTCCACCAGAACCTCTGGCGTAGGTCCTGATACATTTTGGTACTACCGGGATGAATCGTGAGAGGAGAGTCATGAGCCTCCTTAAGGATTAACTGCCGTAGATGTTGGTTCTTGGGAACCACTAAACGGTTCTCGAAGTAAACAACACCTCCGTTATCAATAGAGAAACAACCTGCAACTCCTTTGTGAACGTTCCTCTTAAGTCGGGAAATCCCTGTATCTTGCTTCTGGGCAGCTATAATTTGATCCATAAGGGTAGGTTTCGCCACCAAGGTGGAAAGGAATCCTCGAGGAACAATGTGAAGGTTAAGCTTACGAAATTCCTCGTAAAGAAGTGGTTGCTCTTGTTGCAACATCAAGTTGTTACAATAAGACTTACGACTTAGTGCGTCAGCCATGACATTAGCCTTCCCAGGAGAAGTCATACGTCTCCCCGGAGAAATGACTTGCAACCTCTGAGGAAAATTTGAAGTGACAATATTGTGCTTGGATGCAAATGGTTGAGACATGAAAGAGCATGAAGCACCCGAATCAAATAACACTTTAGCTGGAAAAGAGTTAACTGGAAGGTTACCCAAAATGACATCAGAAGAATTCTCCGCTTGCGCTGCACTCATCAGATTGACCCTTGCTGCCTTTGGATCATGCCTGACAATAGCTGAACTCACAGGTGGAGGAGGTGGAAGACGCTTCGGATTCGGACATCTGTTGGCATAATGACCCTTCTGGCCACACTTGTTGCACACCACTTCAGAGAGAGGACGGAAATGAGAGCCACTTGACTTGGAGCCTTGAGACTGAAACTGGTTCTTCGACTTGTTGCTCGGGTTGGGTGGGTGGGAGAAACCACGTCCACCAGAGTTCTTGTTGTTGGAGTTGTTGGAGTTGTTGTAAGGAGCTCGAATCACTGGAGGAGGAGGAAGCCAGAATTTCTGATGCTTCGAGACCATCTGAGACGATGAGGAAGAGTGAACGGCATCTCGAATTCTCTTTTTAGAAGCCTCCATCTTAAGCTGAGCTGCCTCTTGTTTCAAAGCCATGTTATAGAACTTGTCGAACTCATCGGGCTCGAACAAAGTGAGAGCAAGTTGAAGTTCATCTTTGAGACCTCCACGGAACTGGTAGATTTTGCTCTTGGCATCAGGATTGTCTTGCTTAGCATAGCGGGCGAGGTTTTGGAACTTGACATTATACTGATAGACTGACATAGAGCCCTGCTTCAGGTTGCGGAATTGCTCACGCACCCTCGATGACACTTGTTGGAATATGGTGCGAGCGAAAATCCTTGCAGAAATTCTCCCAAGAGATCACTTGACCTGGCCTGGAGTCTTTGTACTGCTGCCACCAGTCAGCTGCTTGGTCTTTGAGTTGGAAGGCTGCAAACTTCACATAATCATCTTCCTTCACGTTACTGCACTCAAAATGCTTCTTTATGTCGGTTAACCAATCTTCAGCATCAAGAGGGTCGACACAGTAACTGAAAGCTTTTGGATTATTGGCCAAGAACTGGTTGAGAGTAGCATGGTGCTGCTGGTTGAAGAAGTTGCCTTGATTCCCTGGAACACCCTGATTAGCTTGATTAGCTTGCATCTGTTGCATCATCTGCATCAACATCTAGGTGTTCTGAGCTGTAGTCTGCATAATCGCTCTCCAAGCCTCAGACGGAGGAGGAGGGGAAGGAGGACGTTCTGGGACCTCTTCACCCTCTGGGTTAGCATTGGGAACCCTTTTCGGAGCCATCCTGAAAGAGATGACCACGAATCAGCAATTGATTGACAGAAGGTATAAGCTGAATCAATGGAATGAATTGCAACAAGTCTTCACAATAATCCTTCGAACAATAGAACGAATGAAATCATTCGAACAAGAGGAACGAATGAAATTCTCAGTTAAATGATAACATCAATCTTCACGAGAAGCCACATAGGGGCCAAAAGGTAAAATAAGAAAAAACAACAAGGTACAGACGGGAACAAACACAAGATATGAGCTTCGTTCTAACATCTTTGTGCTGAAAGCATATGAACGCGTTACGAAAAGGTTTTGCAATCCCCGGATCAGCATAGCCAAGGACCCTTTAAGATGCAACTTGTGATAGTAACATCGGTCATAAACCACTTCACTCAATGTAGAACCCCGAACTCGCTAACCTGCATTCGTTGGAAGAATGCCTACGATCTACTAGATAAACCCACCTATAAATTTCCGAAAGATTCCAGTTATGCAATCAGGTGTTGGGGATACACGGGAAGCACCACGCAATCAACTCTAAACGTACATCCAGGTGTATCCATCCTTCAACACATAACCAGTCTTTCTCGGAAACTGTGTACCTCGGACCTTCGAAAAGCATCGACTATAACAAGCTATGGCAATACTCCCGAACTACCTCCGCAGTACTGGGTGATGTCGGGGTTATCTTGCCACTGGCCGTATAGGAGAGATTTTCGATGTCGGCCGTCTTAAGTATTTAGTACTGCCGTGATATGCTTGTGACGACAATACCCCGAAGCTCAACTCCCCGGGACACTGCCACAACCCCTAATGTCAGGAGGCATCGAGAACAATATTCTCGTCACAAGAACATCGAAACAATCCCAGAATACTCGCGAGATTCCTAAAAAAAAATTTGGTGCAATTTTTGAAAGTAGGAGAGACAAGAGTAGTCGTCAGGAATCCTCACCAGAGAGAAAGGAGATGAGAAGCAAAGAAATCCTACTCTCCGATATAATATAAGACTCAAAATGTTTTCAGTGTGTGCCTAGACTCTACCGTCAACAATTCGATCAAACAGTGGGGGCTCCTAGGTCGGAGAAGGCTCTGAATACCAACTTGTAATGCCCAGGATGGAACTATACCTCCTACGTGTCGAGGCACGACTTAAAGGTATAAGTCCATCCTAGAATGATCTCAAGTTTGGTAATCTTTGCACATCTCATGTAAAAGAGGGGATTGTAAACATAAATAATTGGCTTACACTCGCCACGTCACACAAATACGATACATGTCTCAAACATCATACATTAAGAATATCACAACCCTCTAAGGACAAAATCCAAATGGTAAGATACCAAACTTAAATAACATCCACAGGTCGGATCGAATCCTAGTAGAAGTCTCCACTACTGATCATCCGGATAACGAACATAGTATCGACTACGCTCCTCGTCGTACTCCCAGTCTAGCTCGGTGCCATCACCTGGATAGCTCACAGCTAGACCTGCATCTGGTGTGGTGAAGTAACTGTGAGCCACAGAGGACTCAGCAATCCCGTTCCCGGGTAACAAGACTATTTAAGCCTTGGGAGAGGATAAGGCTGAAGAAAAGAATAAGTGTCTGCAGCAACAACTAGCAACTAGCTTACGTGAGAGAGTGCGAGAAGAGAAGGCCTCGGACGAGAAGTGATCACGAAGTGATCCTAGCTACAACACGTCAAACATAACCCCTCCGTGTTCAACTCCTGAATCCCTATTCGGAAATTGACGGTCACGGAACACACGCTGGTAGTGTATTAGAAACATTGTGTCAAGTTATCTACAACCGGATATTAACAAGCTCCCATCTGCCACATAATCGCGGGCACGGCTTTCGAAAGTTCATAACCCTGCAGGGGTGTTCCAACTTGACCCATTACAAGCCCACGATCCGCGGAGTCGCAACTCCAAAGTGGGAAGACCCGAGTATTCTCGGAATCCCGTGCTCAAGATATACCGACCTAAGGTAAGGCTAATCCAGCAAATCCTCCCGGCGTGTCGACACCCTGATAGTCGCCGCGCGTATCTAAGTCTCAGGACACGACAGGATGGGCGAAGCTACGGGCGTATGTGAAGGAAATATGCCCTAGAGGCAATAATAAAGATGTTATTTGTATTTCCTTATATCATGATAAATGTCTTTTATTCATGCTAGAATTGTATTAACCGGAAACTTAGTACATGTGTGAATACATAGACAAAACAGTATGTCCCTAGTATGCCTCTACTAGACTAGCTCATTGATCAAAGATGGTTATGTTTCCTAGCCATAGACATGAGTTGTCATTTGATCAACGGGATCACATCATTAGGAGAATGATGTGATGGACAAGACCCATCCGTTAGCATAGCACTATGATCGTTTAATTTAACTGCTATTGCTTTCTTCATGACTTATACATGTTCCTATGACTATGAGATTATGCAACTCCCGAATACCGTAGGAACACCTTGTGTGCTATCAAACATCACAACGTAACTGGGTGATCATAAAGATGCTCTACAGGTGTCTCCGAAAGCATTTGTGGTGTTGGCATAGATCAAGATTAGGATTTGTCACTCCGAGTGTCGGAGAGGTATCTCTGGGCCCTCTCGGTAACACACATCACAATAAGCCTTGCAAGCAAAAGACTAATGAGTTAGTCACGAGATGATGTGTTACGGAACGAGTAAAGAGACTTGCCGGTAACGAGATTGAACTAGGTATAGAGATACCGACGATCGAATCTCGGGCAAGTAACATACCGTTTGACAAAAGGAACAACGTATGTTGTTATGCGGTTCTGACCGATAAAAGATCTTCGTAGAATATGTAGGAGCCAATATGAACATCCATGTTCCGCTATTGGTTATTGACCGGAGATGAGTCTCGGTCATGTCTACATAGTTCTCGAACCCGTAGGGTCCGCACGCTTAACGTTTGATGACGATCGGTATTATGAGTTTATGAGTATTGATGTACCGAAGGTAGTTCGCAGTCCCGGATGAGATCACGGACATGACGAGGAGTCTTGGAATGTCCGAGACATAAAGATTGATATATTGGACGACTATATTCGGACACCGGAAGTGTTCCAGAAAAGTTTCGGATTTATCGGGATTGCCGGAGGGGGTTACCGGAACCCCCTACGAGAGGGGATGGTCCATAGTGGGCCTAAAGGGAAAGAGAGAGGCAGCCCATAGGGCTGGCCGGCGCCCCCACCTAGGGTTCCTAGTTGGACTAGGATTGGGGGGGGGGGGCGCCACCTCTCCTATTCCTTTCCCTCTTCCTTCTTTTGGTGAATCCTACTAGGAATAGGATTGCAATCCTATTCCTAGTAGGAGTCCACTCCCTAGCCGCACCAGGAAGGGCCGGCCGGCCTCCCTCCCTTGCTCCTTTATATACGGGGGCAGGGGGGCACCCAAAGACACACAAGTTGAATTGTTTTAGCCGTGTGCGGTGCCCCCCTCCACAGAATCACACCTCGGTCATACCGTCGCGGAGCTTAGGCGAAGCCCTGCGCAGGTGAACACATCATATCCGTCACCACGCCGTCGTGCTGACGAAACTCCCCCGTGAAGCTCAACTGGATCAAGAGCTCGTGGGACGTCATCAAGCTGAACGTGTGCTGAACGCGGAGGTGCCGTACGTTCGGTGCTTGATCGGTTGGATCGCGAAGAAGTTCGACAACATCAACCGCGTCACTTGATGCTTCCGCTCCCGGTCTACGAGGGTACGTAGACACACTCTTCCCTCTCATTGCTATGCATCTGGTAGATAGATCTTGCGTGATCGTAGGAAAATTTTAAAATACTACGTTCCCCAACAGTGGCATCAGAGCCAGGTCTATGCGTAGATGATATGCACGAGTAGAACACAATGAGTTGTGGGCGATACTAGTCATACTGCTTACCAGCATGTCATACTTTGCTTCGGCGGTATTGTGAGATGAAGCGGCCCGGACCAACATTACGCGTACGCTTACGCGAGACTGGTTTCACCGTTACGAGCACTCGTTGCTTAAAGGTGACTGGCGGGTGTCTGTCTCTTTCACTTTAGCTGAATCAAGTGTGGCTACGCCCGGTCCTTGTGAAGGTTAAAACAGCACATACTTGACGAAACATCGTTGTGGTTTTGTATGCGTAGGTAAGAATGGTTCTTGCTAAAGCCCGTAGCAGCCACGTAAAACTTGCAACAACAAAGTAGAGGACGTCTAACTTGTTTTTGCAGGGCATGTTGTGATGTGATATGGTCAAGACATGATGAGTTATACGGTTTTGTATGAGATGATCATGTTTTGTAAAGTTATCGGCAACTGGCAGGAGCCATATAGTTGTCGCTTTATTGTATGAAATGCAATCGCCATGTAATTGCTTTACTTTATCACTAAGCGGTAGCGATAGTTGAGGAAGCAATAGTTGGCGAGACGACAACGATGCTACGATGGAGATCAAGGTGTCGCGCCGGTGACGAAGGTGATCATAACGGTGCTTTGGAGATAGAGATCAAAAGCACACGATGATGATGGCCATATCATGTCACATATTTTGATTGCATGTGATGTTTATCTTATTATGCTTCTTATTTTGCTTAGAACGACGGTAGCATTATAAGATGATCCCTTACTAAATTTCAAGGTATAAGTGTTCTCCCTGAGTATGCACCGTTGCGAAAGTTCGTCGTGCCGAGACACCACGTGATGATCGGGTGTGATAAGCTCTACGTTCAAATACAACGGGTGTAAGCCAGTTTTGCACACGCAGAATACTCAGGTTAAACTTGACGAGCCTAGCATATACAGATATGGCCTCGGAACACTGGAGACCGAAAGGTCGAGCGTGAATCATATAGTAGATATGATCAACATAAGATGTTCACCATTGAAACTACTCCATCTCACGTGATGATCGGACATGGTTTAGTTGATTTGGATCACGTGATCATTTAGATGACCAGAGGGATGTCTATCTAAGTGGGAGTTCTTTAAATTAATATGATTAAATTGAACTTTAATTTATCATGAACTTAGTCCTGATAGTTTTTGCATATCTATGTCGTTGTAGATCAATGGCCCGTGCTACCGTTCCTTTGAATTTTAATGCATTCCTAGAGAAAGCTAAGTTGAAAGATGATGGTAGCAATTACACGGACTGGGTCCGTAACCTGAGGATTATCCTCATTGCTGCACAGAAGAATTATGTCCTTGAAGCACCGCTAGGTGACAAGCCCCCTTCCGCTAATGTAGACGCTTTGAACGTCTGGCAGTCGCGGTCTGATGACTACACGATAGTTCAGTGTGCCATGCTTTACGGCTTAGAACCGGGACTCAACGACGTTTTGAACGTCATGGACCATATGAGATGTTCCAGGAGTTGAAGTTAATATTTCAAGCAAATGCCCGAATTGAGAAATATGAGATTTCCAATAAGTTCTACAGCTGCAAGATGGAGGAGAATAGTTCTATCAGTGAACACTTGCTCAGAATGTCTGGGTACTACAATCATATGACTCAACTTGGTTGCAAAGTTGACGAGGATAGTGTTATTGATAGAGTTCTTCAATCACTGCCACCAAGCTATAAAGGCTTCGTGATGAACTATAACATGCAAGGGATGCAAAAGACAATTCCCGAGCTCTTCGCTATGCTCAAAGCTGCGGAGGTAGAAATCAAAAAGGAGCATCAAGTGTTGATGGTTAGCAAGAC
This sequence comes from Secale cereale, assembly GCA_902687465.1. NCBI lineage: Eukaryota > Viridiplantae > Streptophyta > Magnoliopsida > Poales > Poaceae > Secale > Secale cereale. The sequence continues at coordinate 140,255,721 of LR738712.1, read as the reverse complement.
CACTAGTTTCAAGAAAAAGGGCAAGGGAAAGAAAGGGAACTTCAAAAGGAATAGCAAGTCAGTTGCTACTTCCACGAAGAAACCCAAATTTGGAGCCAAGCCTGAAACTAAGTGCTTCTACTGCAAGGGGACTGGACACTGGAAGCGGAACTGCCCCAAGTATTTGGCGGATAAGAAGGATGGCAAGATGAACAAAGGTATATGTGATATACATGTTATTGATGTGTACCTTACTAATGCTCGTAGTAGTACCTGGGTATTTGATACCGGTTCGGTTGCTAATATTTGTAACTCGAAACAGGGACTACGGATTAAACGAAGATTAGCTAAGGACGAGGTGACGATGCGCATGGGAAACGGTTCCAAAGTCGAGGTGATCGCCGTCGGCACGCTACCTCTACATCTACCTTCGGGATTAGTTTTAGACCTAAATAATTGTTATTTGGTGCCAGCGTTAAGCATGAACATTATATCTGGATCTTGTTTATTGCGAGACGGTTATTCATTCAAAGCAGAGAATAATGGTTGTTCTATTTTTATGAATAATATCTTTTATGGTCATGCACCCTTGAAGAGTGGTCTATTCTTATTGGATCTCGATTGTAGTGATACACATATTCATAATATTGAAACCAAAAGATACAAGGTTAATAATGATAGTGCAACTTATTTGTGGCACTGCCGTTTAGGTCATATTGGTGGAAAACGCATGAAGAAACTCCATAATGATGGACTTTTGGAATCACTTGATTATGAATCACTTGGTGCTTGCGAACCATGCCTCATGGGCAAGATGACTAAAACTCCGTTCTCCGGAACTATGGAACGAGCAACAGATTTGTTGGAAATCATACATATTGATGTATGTGGACCAATGAGTGTTGATGCTCGCGGCGGGTATCGTTATTTTCTGACCTTCACTGATGATTTGAGCAGATATGGGTATATCTACTTAATGAAACACAAGTCTGAAACATTTGAAAAGTTCAAAGAATTTCAGAGTGAAGTAGAGAATCATCGTAACAAGAAAATAAAGTTCCTACGATCTGATCGTGGAGGAAAATATTTGAGTTACGTGTTTGGTCTTCATTTGAAACAATGTGGAATAGTTTCACAACTCACGCCACCTGGGACACCACAGCGTAATGGTGTGTCCGAACGTCGTAACCGTACTATATTGGATATGGTGCGATCTATGATGTTTCTTACCGATTTACCACTATCGTTTTGGGGTTATGCTTTAGAGACAGCTGCATTCACGTTAAATAGGGCACCATCTAAATCCGTTGATACGACACCTTATGAACTATGGTTTGGCAAGAAACCAAAGTTGTCGTTTCTTAAAGTTTGGGGCTGCGATGCTTATGTGAAAACACTTCAACCTGATAAGCTCGAACCCAAGTCGGAAAAATGTGTCTTCATAGGATACCCAAAAGAGACTGTTGGGTACACCTTCTATCACAGATCCGAAGGCAAAATATTCGTTGCTAAAAACGGATCCTTTCTAGAAAAAGAGTTTCTCTCGAAAGAAGTGAGTGGGAGGAAAGTAGAACTTGATGAGGTAATTGTACCTTCTCCCGGATTGGAAAATAGTACATCACAGGAAATTGTTCCAGTGATTTCTACACCAATTAGTGAGGATGTTAATGATAATGATCATGAAACTTCAGATCAAGTTTCTACAGAACATCGTAGATCAACCAGAGTACGTTCCGCACCAGAGTGGTACGGCAACCCAGTTCTGGAAATCATGTTACTAGACCATGATGAACCTACGAACTATGAGGAAGCGATGATGAGCCCAGATTCCGCAAAATGGCTTGAAGCCATGAAATCTGAGATGGGATCCATGTATGAGAACAAAGTGTGGACTTTGGTTGACTTGCCCGATGATCGGCAAGCCATCGAAAATAAATGGATCTTCAAGAGGAAGACCGACGCAGACGGTAATATTACCGTTTACAAAGCTTGACTTGTTGCGAAAGGTTTTCGACAAGTTCAAGGAGTTGACTACGATGAGACTTTCTCACCTGTGGCGATGCTTAAGTCTGTCCGAATCATGTTAGCAATTGCCGCATTTTATGATTATGAAATCTGGCAAATGGATGTCAAAACTGCATTCCTAAATGGATATCTCAAAGAAGAGTTGTATATGATGCAACCAGAAGGTTTTGTCGATCCAAAAGGTGCTAACAAAGTACGCAAGCTCCAGCGATCCATCTATGGACTGGTGCAAGCATCTCGGAGTTGGAATATACGCTTTGATGAGGTGATCAAAGCATATGGTTTTATACAGACTTTTGGAGAAGCCTGTATTTACAAGAAAGTGAGTGGGAGCTCTGTAGCATTTCTAATATTATATGTAGATGACATATTGTTGATTGGAAATGATATAGAATTTCTGGATAGCATAAAAGGATACTTGAATAAAAGTTTTTCGATGAAAGACCTCGGAGAAGCTGCTTACATATTAGGCATCAAAATCTATAGAGATAGATCAAGACGCTTAATTGGACTTTCACAAAGCACATACCTTGATAAGATTTTGAAGAAGTTCAAAATGGATCAGTCAAAGAAAGGGTTCTTGCCTGTTTTACAAGGTATGAAGTTGAGTAAGACTCAATGCCCGACCACTGCAGAATATAGAGAGAAAATGAAAGTCATTCCCTATGCCTCAGCCATAGGATCTATCATGTATGCAATGCTGTGTACCAGACCTGATGTGTGCCTTGCTATAAGTCTAGCAGGGAGGTACCAAAGTAATCCAGGAGTGGATCACTAGACAGCGGTCAAAAACATCCTAAAGTATCTGAAAAGAACAAAGGATATGTTTCTCGTATATGGAGGTGACAAAGAGCTCGTCGTAAACGGTTACGTCGATTCTAGCTTTGACACTGATCCGGATGACTCAAAGTCACAAACCGGATATGTATTTTTATTGAACGGTGGAGCTGTCAGTTGGTGCAGTTCCAAGCAGAGCGTCGTGGCGGGATCTACGTGTGAAGCGGAATACATAGCTGCTTCGGAAGCAGCAAATGAAGGAGTCTGGATGAAGGAGTTCATATCCGATCTAGGTGTAATACCTAGTGCATCGGGTCCAATGAAAATCTTTTGTGACAACACTGGAGCCATAGCCTTGGCGAAGGAATCCAGGTTTCACAAGAGAACAAAGCACATCAAAAGACGCTTCAATTCCATCCGCGATCTAGTCAAGGAGGGAGATATAGAGATTTGCAAAATACATACGGATCTGAATGTTGCAAACCCGTTGACTAAGCCTCTTCCACGGGCAAAACATGATCAGCACCAGGACTCCATGGGTGTGAGGATCATCACTTTTTAATCTAGATTATTGACTCTAGTTCAAGTGGGAGACTGAAGGAAATATGCCCTAGAGGCAATAATAAAGATGTTATTTGTATTTCCTTATATCATGATAAATGTCTTTTATTCATGCTAGAATTGTATTAACCGGATACTTAGTACATGTGTGAATACATAGACAAAACAGTATGTCCCTAGTATGCCTCTACTAGACTAGCTCATTGATCAAAGATGGTCATGTTTCCTAGCCATAGACATGAGTTGTCATTTGATCAACGGGATCACATCATTAGGAGAATGATGTGATGGACAAGACCCATCCGTTAGCATAGCACTATGATCATTTAGTTTAACTTCTATTGCTTTCTTCATGACTTATACATGTTCCTATGACTATGAGATTATGCAACTCCCGAATACCGTAGGAACACCTTGTGTGCTATCAAACGTCACAACGTAACTGGGTGATCATAAAGATGCTCTACAGGTGTCTCCGAAAGTATTTGTGGTGTTGGCATATATCAAGATTAGGATTTGTCACTCCGAGTGTCGGAGAGGTATCTCTGGGCCCTCTCGGTAACACACATCACAATAAGCCTTACAAGCAAAAGACTAATGAGTTAGTCACGAGATGATGTGTTACGGTACGAGTAAAGAGACTTGCCGGTAACGAGATTGAACTAGGTATAGAGATACCGACGATCGACTCTCGGGCAAGTAACATACCGTTTGACAAAAGGAACAACGTATGTTGTTATGCGGTTCTGACCGATAAAAGATCTTCGTAGAATATGTAGGAGCCAATATGAACATCCAGGTTTCGCTATTGGTTATTGACCGGAGATGAGTCTCGGTCATGTCTACATAGTTCTCGAACCCGTAGGGTCCGCATGCTTAACGTTTGATGACGATCGGTATTATGAGTTTATGAGTATTGATGTACCGAAGGTAGTTCGGAGTCCCGGATGAGATCACGGACATGACAAGGAGTCTCGGAATGTCCGAGACATAAAGATTGATATATTGGACGACTATATTCGGACACCGGAAGTGTTCCGGAAAAGTTTCGGATTTATCGGGATTGCCGGAGGGGGTACCGGAACTCCCTACGAGAGGGGATGGTCCATAGTGGGCCTAAAGGGAAAGAGAGAGGCAGCCCATAGGGCTGGCTGGCGCCCCCACCTAGGGTTCCTAGTTGGACTAGGATTGGGGGGGGGGCGCCACCTCTCCTATTCCTTTCCCTCTTCCTTCTTTTGGTGAATCCTACTAGGAATAGGATTGCAATCCTATTCCTAGTAGGAGTCCACTCCCTAGCCGCACCAGGAAGGGCCGGCCGGCCTCCCTCCCATGCTCCTTTATATACGGGGGCAGGGGGGCACCCAAAGACACACAAGTTGAATTGTTTTAGCCGTGTGCGGTGCCCCCCTCCACAGAATCACACCTCGGTCATACCGTCGCGGAGCTTAGGCGAAGCCCTGCGCAGGTGAACACATCATATCCGTCACCACGCCGTCGTGCTGACGAAACTCTCCCGTGAAGCTCAACTGGATCAAGAGCTCGTGGGACGTCATCAAGCTGAACGTGTGCTGAACGCGGAGGTGCCGTACGTTCGGTGCTTGATCGGTTGGATCGCGAAGAAGTTCGACAACATCAACCGCGTCACTTGACGCTTCCGCTCCCGGTCTACGAGGGTACGTAGACACACTCTTCCCTCTCGTTGCTATGCATCTGGTAGATAGATCTTGCGTGATCGTAGGAAAATTTTAAAATACTACGTTCCCCAACAGTATGCCAAATACCTCGAGTTGCCCCAAGGCGGCCCCGCAGGCTCCCCGTTTCGGACCAACACTCATGTGGAGCACTGGCCCGGGGTTGTTGAATAAGAAAGAGGGTTAATTACTCCCTATGCAAGTTTAATTTGTTATTAGGCAAATAGTACCAATGTTGGGACTTGCTGGAAAAGACTTAGCACTTAGCGGTTTATCGAGGGGGTCCCATACACCCCAACCGTGTTAGGAACGCATAATCAAGGAACATAACACCGGTTTATACGGTTCCTAACGGCATGAGTGGAACAAATCACCAAGCAAAAGTCTTAGCCTTCCACCCTTGCCAATATATAGATGATTTCATTTAAGCAATTATATAGTGTGATATAACCCAACAAACTTCAACATGAAGCAAGCATCTTCGATCTTCACCTGCAACTAGCAATGCTATAAGAAGGGCTGAGCGAAGCGTACTTAGCCAAGCAACGGTTTGCATAGGTAGGGTGGTTAAACATGGCAATGGTTACAAGTAGGAGGCTGACGGGAAGAACATGGGCATCGAGGCAAAACTATAGAACGGAACTACTAGCAATAGGCAAAGATAGTAATGTTATCGGGGTTTGGTCATCTTGCCTGAAGAGAAGTCGTTCGGATCGTAAGAAGGGTCCTCGTGCTCAACCTCGTTGGTAACCTCGTGCTCGTACTCGTACTCGGTCTCAGCTTCCGGCTCTAAACAATATAATCACACAAGGCACAAATCAACAAGATGCAATGCGCACTCGAAAATGATGGATGCATGATGGAGGCACTAAGGATGCACACGGAGCACGGAAAATGGCACTCAAGAAAAACACCTCAAAACATTATAACAATAAGATATTATGAATCTACACAGAAAATCAATCAAGTCTCATATAAGACTCGCTGAAATCGGAGCTACGGGCTAAAAGTTATGCCCGAAACAAGAAATGAGCGAAAGCTGAAAATTATAGCAACATAGCAACTTCGGAGCACAAAATAATTAAGCTACAGCACTCAAACAACATGGCATAGAGCATGAACATAAACTAGACATATCCTACAGCAAATAAGTCCAAAGGTGCACCCCCTAAGGAGCCACAGATCAATAGCAATAAGCTTGGACATTTTGAACTTGACAATAAAATTCTGGCAGCAGAATTTTATTGAAACTTTGGAGCAAAAGTTAAACATGCTACAGCCACTTAAATAAGCATGTGAGAACATGAATGAAAAGCCAACAATATCTACTACAAGGAACAATCAAGATCCACCCCAAAACTATCATGGTTTGTCCTAGAGCAGCAAGCAAACATGGCATCGGAACGTTACAGATTTCAGACTTAGTGAAAAACCACTAAGTCCTAAAACAGCAGTTTCATCATGGCATCTAAAAGAGCAAGTTTAAGTCACCTCGAAACTAAACATGGCAATTGGTAAGCACCACATCAAAGTACACATGATGGTGATTCCGAAACACACAAGCATGCATCATGGAGATAAACACAACGATAGCAACGAGCTCAACAAGATGGCATTTCATAACAAGTGAAACAACATCACAGCCACATGGCACTTTGCAACGATGATAAACATGGCAAGAATAAATCTATCATGCAACCTATCACCAGCAACATGTAGAGCATGGCAAGACGAACACGTGGAAAAGTCATTTGCATCATTCGGACAAACGAGCTAAAAATTATCACATAGCAAAGATGGCATAAAAACATCACATAGCAGCAATTATACCGGGATGCACTCTTGCAACGGGAAAACAAGCATCTAGATGACCTCTAACATGCATGACACAAAAAGATAAAACGTAGTTCTAATCACCACGAACGTCTGGACATGCTATTTGCACGAAACAGACAAACACACTAAAAGATAACAGCAGTTGAATATTGCATCAGAAATTAAAACAAAACGGGTACTTAGAGGGAAACGAGGGGGGGAATCAACCTCAGGATTTACTGAAAAAAAACAAAGGCCCGGGGCTTCGGATCCGGCCCGATCCGGAGGAGTGACGGTTGGCTGGCGGCGGTTGGGCCCGCGGCGACGCGCGGCCCAGCTGGCCCTGCGGTGCGGAGGAAGCGGAGAGCTGCGGCGCCCGCGAAGAAGCTGCAGCCCAGGCGCGGAGGCGGCGGCTGAGGCGAGGCCCGCTCGGGCGGTCGGCCCACTGCGGTGGCGCGGGATGGAGGCGAAGGAGGGCGGCGGCCCGGTGCTGCGGTGGCCTGGCCCCGATCCGCGGGAGGCGACGAAGGAAGGTGGCGATGGCGACCTGGATGGGCCCCGATTTGGCGCAGCGGCCCGCGGGGAGAGGCGCGGTGCGGGAGGAAGGGTGCGGCCCAGCCACGGCGATCTGGTGGCGCTGCGGCGAAGTGGCGAAGTGCGGGAGGCGAGCGGCTGGAGGGGAGCGAACGGGCCGGCGCGGGATGCGTACGGGCCTCGGCTGCGGTCGGGCGACGATGTGGTCCCCTGGGCCAGATCGAGCGGAGGGAGTCGCCTGGCGATCGAAGGAGCCTCGGGCGTTGACCCTGGCCGCTGCCTGGTCGGCGGCGCCCGGTTGGATCGATGGGAGGATCGAGGGATTTGGTCGCCCTCGATCCCAGGTGCGGGATCTGCGGGAGGAGCTGCCAAGTGGAGAGAAGGGGGTGGTCAGATCCAAAAATTTAGGGGAAGGAGGAGGAAGAAGCTAGAGATGCCAAAAATAGACTAGGGGGTCTATTATATAGCAGATTTTTAGGGTTAGGGGATTTAGGTGTGTTTGGAGCCCTCCGATCGCGATCCGACGGATCCGATCGCGGGGGAAGTTTAGATGGGCCTAGGAGAGGGTAGTGGGCAGCTGTGAGGGTGTTTTGGGCCACAAGTGGAGGCACTTTGGACCCACACGAATAACTGTTGGGATAGCAAATGGAGTCCAAACGCGACGAGATTGAGAGGCGGGTTGCACACAACAAAACAACAACACACGACAAGTCTCGCGCCACACCGGTAACGTTACACGGCCAAACACCAAAGTAGGCCTACGGGATGTCACGGACACGTGAGGGAGCTCCGGAACGCGAAACGGACAACGGGAAGGAACGCGTGGAAGCGGATGCAACCGACAACACAAATGCAATGCGATGCACATGTCTACATGATATGAATGAATGCCACACACGCACACAACAACACGACGAAAATCCGAAAGACAAAGAACCCGAAATGGAATAGATGAAGCCGGAGATATATTATATGCCCAAAAGGGAAAGTATTACATCCGGGGCATTACAAACTCTCCTCTACTACAAAAAGATCTCGTCCCGAGATCTAGGACTGGAAAAAGGAAGGGTACTCGGAACGAAGATGATCTTCTCGTTCCCAGGTAGCTTCTCGGTCGGTGTGATGTGACCACTTGACTTTCAGAAATTTGATGGACTTGTTGCGGGTCTTGCGTTCGGTTTCTTCGAGAATAGCAACTGGATGCTCTCGGTAGGACAGGTCTTGTTGAAGATCAATCTCTTCAAACGGAATCATGCGCTCAGGTGCCTTGAAGCATTTGTGAAGTTGAGACACATGGAAGACATCATGAACATTGGGGAAGTTTGGAGGGAGCTCAAGTTGATAGGCTAGATCGCCTCTTTTGCCAAGAATCTTGGAAGGCCCGACGTATCTAGGAGCAAGCTTTCCTTTGATACCGAATCTTTGGGTGCCTTTCATCGGAGAAACACGGAGATAAACATGATCATCAATGTTGAATGCCAAATCACGATGTTTGCCGTCATAGTAGCTCTTCTGGCGCGACTGAGCGGCCTTGAGATTCTCACGTATGACTTTGCACATTTCTTCGGCTTCTGAGATCAAGTCATTGCCAAGAAGTTGACGTTCGCCTGTTTCAGACCAGTTAAGAGGGGTACGGCACTTTCTGCCATAGAGGATTTCAAACGGAGCTTTGCCGGCACTTGCTTGAAAGCTGTTGTTGTAAGAGAACTCGGCAAATGGAAGGCAGTCTTCCCATTTCATGCCAAAAGAGATGACACAGGCTCTGAGCATGTCTTCTAGAATCTGATTCACACGCTCGACTTGACCACTAGTCTGAGGGTGAAATGCAGTGTTGAACCTGATCTTAGTGCCCATGGCGGACTGAAAGGAGTCCCAGAACCTTGAAGTGAACAAACTTCCACGGTCTGAGGATATAACTTGAGGAATGCCATGTAGGGACACAATTCTGGAAGTGTACAACTCTGCCAATTGAGCTGCATTGATTGATTCTTTTACGGGCAGAAAGTGAGCGACTTTGGTAAGCTTGTCGATCACCACGAAGATAGAATCATTTCCTTGCTTGGATTTAGGAAAACCAGTGACGAAGTCCATTTCAATGTGGTCGAACTTCCACTCGGGAATAGGAAGAGGTTGGAGAAGACGGGCTGGACGTTGATGTTCTGCTTTAACTCTTCTGCAAACATCACATTCATTCACGAATTGGGCAATTTCCCTTTTCATGCGTGTCCACCAGTAAGACTGCTTGAGGTCTTGGTACATCTTGGAACTGCCAGGATGAATGGAAAGGAGAGAATCATGTGCTTCTTCCATTATGAGCTTCCTGAGATCACCTTTGGGAACAACGAGTCTGTCCTCGAAGAACAAGGTATCTCTCTCATCAACACGAAAGCACTTGTATTTTGGAGTGCCCTTTGCAATACCATGTTTCACCTTCTTCACCATGGTATCCCTGAGTTGGGCCTCACGGACCTGATCTTCCAAGGTAGGAGCAACTTGAAGGTTTGCAAGAAATCCTTGCGGAACAACTTGGAGGTTGAGTTTCCTGAATGCTTCACAAAGCTCAGGCTGGAACGGCTTGATAAGAAGGCTGTTGCAATATGCCTTTCTGCTCAAAGCATCTGCAATCACATTCGCCTTGCCAGGAGTGTATTCAATGCTGGGATTATACTCTTGGATCATTTCAACCCAACGAGTCTGGCGGAGGTTCAGATGCGGCTGTGTGAAGATGTACTTCAAGCTCTTGTGATCAGTGAAGATGTCGACCTTTCTGCCCAACAACAGATGTCTCCACGTAATCAAAGCATGTACCACAGCTGCTAGCTCGAGATCATGTGTGGGATAGTTCTTCTCACTTGGCTTGAGCTGACGAGAAGTGTATGCCACAATTCTCTTATCTTGCATAAGCACACCACCAAGGCCTTGAAGAGAAGCATCACAGAATACTTCATAGGGCTTGGACTCATCTGGAGGAGTCAGAACTGGAGCAGAGACGAGCTTTTCTTTGAGAGTTTTGAATGCCACTTCACACTCTGGAGACCAAAAGTATCTGACATTCTTCTGAAGCAAGTTTGAAAGAGGCTTGGCAATCTTGGAGAAGTTCTCAACGAACCTTCTGCAATAGCTGGCAAGACCCAGAAAACTGCGGAGCTGCTTGACGTTCTAAGGAGCTTCCCAGTTGATAATTGCTTCAACTTTCTCGGGATTTACCGCAATGCCGTCAGATGAGATGATATGGCCCAGATACAAAACCTTATCGATCCAAAATTCGCACTTGGAGAACTTGGCATAGAACTTATGCTCTCGGAGTCGATCAAGAACCAGACGTAAGTGCTTTTCGTGATCTTCTTCATTCTTGGAAAACACCAGAATATCATCCAGATACACAAGCACAAACTCGCCAGTATAGGGGTTGAAGATGTAGTGCATCATCCTCGAAAAGGTAGGAGGAGCATTGGCGAGACCAAAAGACATGACGGTATACTCGTATGAACCGTAGCTCGTTCTGAAGGTGTGGGGACCCCGACTTAGAAGTCGAGATCACCGAATGCACGTGTACAGTGATCCCAGAGATCAATGCTCACTGAACACACAGAAGCTGAAATAACAAGAGTCTTACATCCATACAATAGTCTTACACGAATTAAGGCCATTATGGCCAAGCCCTACATGGATAGAGCCTCACGGGCTGAATAGCAAATAACTCAAATAGCGGAAGTCTTCGATAAACGGGTAGAACCTATGCCATCTGCCTTAACCCTACAGGCATTCTGACTGGGATAGCGTCCTAGTTCGCATGGTCGTCTCCAAAGAACTCTTCCTCATAATCCTGCTCTTCCATGCCTGGCCAATTAAATAACCAGTGGCAAGCCAATGAGTACTTTGAATGTACTCGCAAGCAACCCATGATGTGGTTCAAGTAACAATGCAATTGAATAATAATGAACAATCTAGCAGAAGGCTAGAACAATAAGCTATCATCATGCTTATGCATCAATAACCTCGCGTAACCTCGAGAACAGGTTACCGACATCAACATGAATATGATTCATCTCATCGAGTCAAGTCACCACCTTGACTCATCACACACATACCAACACCGATGAAGTAAAATTCTGGACATAGTTTAAGTAGCACCACCCAACTGTCCATGACCGTGGACACGGCTATTCGAATAGTTTTACACTCTGCAGAGGTTGCGCACTTTACCCGCGGTACCTCAAGTACCCGGGGTAAGCACCCGGTCATTACCTTTCCTTAGACGATACTAACATAGAGTCCACTCGTTGGCACACGGCCCTCGGGAACAAACAATAGATCACGGGACTTGCCCTAATTCAATGTTCACGCGTACCCGAAGGGACCAACGGTGTGTCCGGTGCCCTGTGAAAACAGTCATGGCCGCCTATCCAAGCACGACCCCGTCCCGGGAAAGACCTCAAGTCTTCCCGTCACTAGTAATGCGGGCACCATGCTAGTATCGACCTAAGTAATCAATAAAGCCCCGTCCCATAAGGGGTAGTGTGGTTGCACATGTTTGGTTGGGACGGTAGTCACACATAAATCTAATCCATCATTCCACCATGCACATGATATTACCGGCACATCACTTCTTTCTCAAGTGATGACCTAACACTTCATCACCCTCGGGCATTAGGGGCACCCGATGGGTTCATGCAAAGTTTTCAACTATGGGGGTTCATATCACATATGCATCATATAAGCATCAAGACCAACTATTGCATGACATCTAGCATATAGCAGGATCAACAATAAAGCATGCATCATGTGGTGGTTCATCTAGGTTACCATCGTAACCCTATCATCATGTATCGGAAACAAACGGGTTCCGAGGAACAAGTGTATCATGGTCAAAGGGCTGCTTGCCTGGATTGGCTTGGTCTTCAAAGTCTTCTAGTCCTTCTCCTTCTTCTTCCACAGCAACTTCGTCAAATACGGGATCTATACGTCGCATAATAATCACAGAAAAATAAGAATACAAATAAAACAGAAAAACCAAAGTGCTCAGAAAAATGTCAACTCATTTTTGTAAAATACTAGAGGGTTTCCTAAGATGGGGGAAAATCTTAGTTGGAGTTTTGGGGTTACAGAATAGGATATATTGATTTTTGAACAGGAGTTATACTGCTCAAATTTGAATTAAAATTTGAACAGTACAGAAAAGTTTCATGGATTTGACTGAAAGTAGAACCATTAAATGGGTTGGAATATTACAAGATTTTAGGGGTTGGAAATATTTAATTTGGATCAATATTCTTTTCTGCATAAATGTTTGAATCATTTACAGAAAAGAAAAAGGAAAAAGGGGTCCTGTGCACTGGGCCAGAAGCGGCCACAGTGCACGGCCCGAACGGCTCGGCCTGGCCGCACGGAGCCAGCGCGTGCGCACGTCAGGTTTCAAACCTGACGGGCGGGGCCCGTGGGTCAGCGGCACAGAGGAGGGGAGAGAGGTGGGAGGATGACAGGCGGGGCCCGCCTGTCATCTCTAACCCCGCGGTCACGGCGGCGGCGAGCTCACCGGCGACGATTCCGGCCACGGCGACGGCAACGGAGGGCAGGGTCGGACTCAGTGGCGTGTTGCGGTTGTAGGGGTGGTAGCGCGGCACGGCGGGGAGCCCTGGTTCACCGGCGGCGAGGTGCGACGGCGGAGGCTCGTCAGAGGGGAGTTGCTGCGGCCGTTTCCGACTGCAAACAGAGGGGGAAAGAGAGGGGAAAGGGTCAGTGGTGTGCTGCGGTTCCAAAACGAGCGGAAGGAGAGGCAGGGGAGGCCTGTACCTCGAGATCGCCGGCGGCCCGACGCGGCGGAGCTCCGGTCGATCCCGAGCACTGGGGCGCTCCGGGGTCGAACTAGTGATGCAGGGGGGATCAGTGGAGAGGTGTGAGGCTGGTGGTGGTGTTGGAGGAGCTCGGGGAGGCCTTATATAGCCGCGCCCGTGGTTCACCGTGGACCCGTGCGCCGGCGAGGTTGCAGGCGAGGCTGTGGAGGGTTCTGGAGCCTGGGAACACGCCGAGGAGGTCCGTGGACTAGCTCCACGTCCAGCTGAGGGGATAAGAGGAGCGGGGGAGTGCCAGAGGGGCGTGCGCGTGTGGAGCAGAGGAGTGGTCGAAGCGGGCGGCCGGTGCGCGTGCGGCGATGCTCACTGGAGGGCGCAGGAGGAGGGGGGACAGCGCCGGGGAGGTTGCGGACGTCAAGGCGCCTCGACTGGCGCGAGGGGGAGGCTCGAGGCTGTCGGGGATCGATGATTGGCCCGAGCCAGCGTGTGAGATGCACTGTTCACGCGCTCTGGAGCGCGCGTATGGCTGGCATCAGCATGCTCTCGCCGGCTTGGTCCGTTCCAGCGTGCCCAACAGTGTCTGGTGAGTAGAGGGAGGAGTAAAGAATTGCCCTGAGGCCTTGGATGCTCTGGGGTGCAGAGAGAGAGAGAGGAGGGCTGGTAACAAGATGAAAGTGGGCTGTACAGTAAGGTAAAGCTGAGGTTTCACCCCTCAATCATGGAGCTGGGGTGCTGGGGTAGTGACTGGGGTTTGCTGGTAACCCAATGAGTCTGTGGTAGGAAGTTGAGGCCATGGAGAAAAGTGAAAGTGGTAAAAATGGGGGATTTTAGAATTTCTGCAGAAGGTGTTTGATCATGGTTTGATCAAGCAAATGAAGTCCACTTGACATGGCACTTAACAGGGTTGAAAGACATGAGAAAATAGGGTGCTTCACCAAATTTGGGCCCATTTGAAGAAACTAGCCAATGTAACTTTGGTGAACCCTAGAAATCAACAGAAACAGTTTCATCTTGATTGAGTCAAGCTAATCATCTCCCCTTGATGCACCACTTGGTGTAGCATCCTTATTTGGGGTATTGATCATGCTCACAAAGTTTGAGGCTCCAGATAAAAAGTTGGTAATGTAAAGTTGTTCAAATTTGCATTTGAACAGAAAGGGTTTTGAGGTGGTCTGATCAAGTTGCTCTATTCCAAATCTTGTGCCATCTGGTCTAGGTGCCTTATTAGGTCATTCTAGCATGTGCACCAAGTTTGAGAGCATTTGGACAAGTTTGGCAATGTAAAGTTGCTCAAACTCCAAATATGGACAGAATGGTTATGAAGGGGTTTGAGGAGGTTTTCTTGCTTCCCAAGGCATGGGACTTGGCAAGATCATCAAATATGTCATATATGACATGATAGAATTTCCCTGGAATTTTTGGAGAAAGTTTCCTTTGTAAATATTTCAAAAGCTTGAAATATCCAGAAAGGGTTTTAGAGGGTTTAGCCCATTATTTTGAACATGACGAAGTGTTGAAACTCTTATATATGGACAATATATGTCCTATGAGTCTCTCTGAATTTTGGCAAATATTTTTGAAATAGTTAAATAATTTTCTCCTATTAAAGACCATTTCTGGCCTTAAGAAAAAAGCTTTTAAATAAAATAGGAAAATAACTTTTAAAATTATACCTTTGTGGTTTCTGGGAGTCCTATGACTACTAGGTCTCAAATAAACCTTTTGAAATAATTTTCACACCCTTAATAAAGTACTTGCAGTGCAAATCTCAATTCAGGGGTTTTTGGAAAACTAAATTTATAAAATACTTTTTGGCCAAATTAATTTTATAAGAAAATACTATACTGTTATATATCACTTGGCATGATCATTGGGCAGAAGTTTTGGATAAGGAGATGAAATCTATAAGAGATCATAGTTGACTTTAATGAGCACATGAAAGAGCACATGAAGAAAACTCAATTCCAAATAAAAGCCAAATGATGCTAAAAAATTTTGCTGGTCCAAATTTTCATGCTTTAAAGTTACAAATAACATGTTTACAAAATGCAGGGTGTGACAGACCTACCCCCCTTACAAGAATCTCGTCCCCGAGATTCCTAAACTAGGGCTTAAAAGAGGTCGGGAAACTCGGATCTAAGATAGTCTTCTCGTTCCCAGGTTGCTTCTGTTTCGGTGTGATTGCTCCACTGGACCTTGAAGTACTTGATGGTACGGCTCCGCGTACGACGTTCTGCTTCGTCCAGAATACGAATGGGCTTCTCGCGGTAGGTCAAGTCAGGCTGCAGATCAATGGCTTGGTGATCCACATCCTTGTAGAGACTGGGCTTGTCTGGAACCTGGAGACATTTCTGGAGTTGTGACACATGGAACACATTGTGCACATCGGATAGCTCAGGTGGTAGTTCCAACTGATAAGCCACTTCTCCTCGTCGTGCAGTGATCTCAAAGGGTCCAATGAACCTTGGTGCGAGCTTCCCCTTGACATGGAAACGCTTGGTTCCCTTCAGAGGAGTTACCCGCAGGTACACATGGTCCCCAACATGGAAACTCATGTCTCGGCGTCGAGTGTCAGCATAACTCTTCTGCCTTTACTTGGCTGCCTTTAATCGCTCTCTGACTAGTTGGACTTGCTCTTCTGCTGCGCGGAGATTATCCGGTCCAAAGACTAGTCCTTCTCCAGTCTCTGACCAATTGAGGGGTGTGCGGCATCTGCGTCCGTACAACACCTCAAATGGTGCCATCTGAAGGCTTGACTGCTAACTGTTGTTGTAAGAGAACTCGGCGAAAGGGAGACAGTCTTCCCACTTGGCTCCATATGCCAGGACACAGGCTCGGAGCATGTCTTCGAGAATCTGATTGACTCGCTCAGTTTGACCTCCGGTCTGTGGGTGGAAAGCTGTGCTGAAAGACAACTTGGTTCCCAAGGCTTCTTGGAACTTCTTCCAGAACCTTGAGGTGAACTGGGTTCCTCGATCTGACACAATCTCCTTGGGAACACCGTGAAAACTTACGATTCGGTCGATGTAGAGAGCTGCCAGCCGGTTGCCATCATAAGTGGTCTTGACAGGAATGAAATGAGCCACCTTGGTCAAATGATCGACTATGACCCAGATAGAGTCATGTCCTCGATTCGACCTTGGTAATCCAGTGATGAAGTCCATTCCGACTTTATCCCACTTCCACTTAGGAACCTTGAGTGGTTGGAGCAATCCAGCGGGTCGCTGATATTCAGCCTTGACCTTTTGGCACACGTCACACTTTGCAACATAGGTTGCAATCTCTCTCTTCATACCGTGCCACCAGAATCGTGCCTTCAAGTCTTGGTACATCTTGGTTCCTCCGGGGTGGATGGAATACGGGGTGTCGTGGGCTTCTTGCAGAATCAGCGTCTTCAACTCGGTGTTGTTTGGTACGCAGAGACGACCTTTGTACCAAACAATCCCGTGCTCGTCTTCGGAGAATCCTGGGGCATTGCCCATCTTCATCTTCTTCTTGATACCTTCAATGCTTGCGTGTCCATCTTGAGCCTTCTTGACGTCGTCCAGCAGGGTTGGTCTGACTTCCAAATGATCCAGAAATCCGGGGGTGGCCAACTCTAAACTGAATTGTTCGATTTCCTTAAACAAGGCTGGCTGCCTTTCTTGAATAATGACATTCAAAGAGCAAGCCTTCCTGCTTAAGGCATCGGCCACCACGTTGGCCTTCCCAGGGTGATACTGAACACTGAGGTCATAATCCTTGATGAGTTCCAACCATCTCCGCTGCCTCATGTTCAACTCTTTTTGGGTGAAAATATACTTCAGACTTTTGTGGTCTGTGTAAATCTCACACCGTTTCCCTAGGAGGTAATGCCGCCATGTCTTCAAGGCATGAACTACTGCCGCTAGCTCAAGATCGTGAGTAGCGTAGTTCTCCTCATGGGGTCGTAGCTGCCTGGAGAGGTATGCTATGACGCGGCCTTCTTGCATCAGAACGCTTCCCAATCCGGTTCGAGAGGCATCACAATATATCACGAACTCCTTGTGAATATCAGGTGTTGCCAGAACTGGGGCGGTGGTCAATCTCTTCTTGAGCTCTTAGAAACTCTCTTCGCATTTTGGCGTCCACTCGAACTTCTTGTCCTTCTTGAGGAGCTGAGTCATTGGTCGTGCAATGCTAGAGAATCCTTCCACGAACTTGCGGTAATAGCCCGCCAATCCGAGGAAGCTTCTGACTTCCTTGACGGTCGTTGGAGATTGCCATTGGGTCACAGCTTCGATTTTTGTAGGATCAACAGATAATCCTTCCTCGGTCAAGACATGACCTAAGAATCCAACTTTGTGCAGCCAAAACTCACACTTGCTGAATTTGGCATACAGTTGGTGCTCACGAAGCTTGTCTAGGACCATTCTCAGATGCTGCTCATGCTCTTCCTCCGACTTCGAGAACACAAGGATGTCATCAATGAAGACAACAACGAACTTGTCCAAATATTCCATGAAGACTTTATTCATGAGATACATGAAGTAAGCTGGGGCATTGGTTAACCCAAAAGACATGACCGTGCACTCGTACAGGCCATATCTGGTTACGAATGCCGTCTTCGGAATATCTTGGGGTCTGATCTTCAGCTGGTAATACCCAGATCTGAGGTCGATCTTGGAGAATACCTTGGCTCCGCTGAGCTGATCAAACAGATCTTCGATCTTGGGAAGTGGGTACTTGTTCTTGATTGTAACTTCATTGAGGGAATGATAGTCAATGCATAAGCGGATGGTTCCGTCCCTCTTTGCCACAAACAGAACAGGAGATCCCCAAGGGGAGGCACTCGGGCGGATAAATCCCTTCCTTAGCTGCTCTTCTAGCTGCTTCTTCAACTCGGCCAGTTCTTCCGTTCCCATTCTATAAGGCTTCTTATAGATGGGTCCTGCTCCGGGCACGAGCTCGATGATGAACTCAATGTCACGGTCAGGGGGCATTCCCGGTAGTTCATCCGGAAAGACATCAGGATACTCACATAACACCGGTACTTGATCTAGCCCAACTTCAGACAGACAGTTGACTTTAGCGGCTTGAGCGGAAGAGGAGTTGGGGGCAAACTTGACTTCTACTCCTTGGTCATTGGTCACAGTGACTGTCCGATTGGCACAGTCTAACAAGCCTTGGTGCTTACTGAGCCAATCCATCCCTAAGATCACATCCAAGCCTTGCGATCTCAGGATGATAAGGTCTGCTAGGAAGTCTACACCGTTAATGGTAATACCGACTCCTTTACAGCCTATCTTGGCTCTCATCTCGGCTCCGGGGGTTTGTACCACCATAGGGTTATTCAGGGGTGTAGGGGTCATGCCACTTTTTAATGCAAATCTTTGAGTGACAAATGAATGCGTTGCTCCAGAATCAAACAAGACAGTTGCAGGTGCTGAGTTGACAAGGAACGTACCCAGCACGACGTCCGGGTCTTCCTGGGCTCCTTCAGCAGTGACGTGATTCACACGCCCCTTCCCATAGTTCGGTGGATTACGAGGAGTTGGGTTCCTTGGTGGCATTCCACGGCCTTGACCCTGGTTCTGCGCATTGGGGCGCGGGGCATCAGGCTTCTTGTTGGGGCATACCCTGGAGATGTGTCCGGGCTGACCACACCCAAAACAAGTGACTTGATTTGGAGTGTTGATCTTGTTGCCACCATTGGTATTGGGGTTGAAAGCTGGCCTGGGGTTGGCATACTGCTGAGGCTGAGGATTGGCACGAGGTGCAGGAGCTCTTGGCTGCTGATAGGTTGGCTTGGCCGGGGCTGACTGCCACGGACGAGGCTTCTGGTTGCTGGAACTTCCCTTACTGATCAACTTGCGCTTGCGAGTGTCTTCCAAAGCACGCCGCTTGTCTTCAAGCATAAGTGCCTTGTTCACCAGGTCAGGGAAAGACGGGCAGTCGCACACGACAAGCGAGTATTGCAGAGTCTGATTAAGGCCTTCCATGAAGCGCTCCCTTTTGGCAGCATCAGTGCTGACATCCTCAGGGGCATACCTTGACAGAATACTGAACTTCTGCATGTACTCCTTGACAGTGCCACTTCCTTGCTTCAGGGCTCGGAACTCGCGCTTTTTGATAGCCATGACTCCAGAAGGAATGCGGGCCTTGCGGAATTCTGCCTTGAAGTTAACCCAAGTGATGTCTTGTTCAGCATGCATGACCTTGAATCCATCCCACCAAGCTCTTGCGGTTCCCCCGAGGCAGTGGGCTGCATAAGCCACCTTCTCGCGATCTTCGGTGCATCCGACTAGTTCCAGGATTTCCTCAATGGAACGGACCCAGTCATCTGCATCCAGGGGTTCTGCAGTCTCGATGAAGGTTGGCGGTGCATGCTTCTTGAACTCTGCCAACGTGGAACGTCCATTGCCATTCCCCGCCGGCTGGCGGTTGTTGGCAACAGCTTGAGCAATCAGCTGAAGAGCTGCAGTGTTGGCTTGGCGTTCCTCTCGGAAAGCTTGGAGAAGCTGAGCCATGTCCATGCTTGGAGGAGGTGGTGGGGGAGCTTGGTCGTTGGTTTGGTCGTGGTCTGCCTCTGGCTGAGAGGATGCTCCGGCTTCGGACTGCTGGGTAGAGGTACCAGTACGAGTTACAACAGGCATCCTGTTGGAGCGGTAAAAGGTCTCATGACTCGGAAGAGGAAACGCAAGATAGATGGGTGCCTAGTAAGGGGGTGGGTGTGACACTAAATCAAATCATGCAAGGGCCGAGAGGCCAAAACACATTCATTAAAATCCAAATGGGTGATGCAGTCGTTTACACCTTCCCGAAGGAAGAATACGACATACATCCAGACACAACAAAAGCAAACACTAGATGGTTTCATATGAACCATACAAGGACTCGACTGCGCATAGGGGTTAGACGACCTATCCTACCGTAGGGGTTACAACGGGCATATCCGAGTAGCGAATAATGCCTAAGCGGCGGAATGCTCGGTCGCGTATTCCGGCTCTTCTGGGTCTTCCTCCTCGTCTTCATCTGTCTGTGCCCCCTTGTCACTTGAGGGAGTGGGAGAGTGGAGGAGTTGGATACGACGGTGCTTCGACGGTGGTGCAGGGAAAAGCTTGCGGTATTCCCTTGCTGTCATCCGGCGTCGCCGAGGTGGTTCTTCACCCTTGGAAGACACATCCTCGGAGGGCCTTCCGCCTCGATATGCGATAGCGGATTGTCCAGAAGGTGCTCCTTCCTTCTTGACCCTGTTTGCCTTCTCTTGAGCTCGACGAAGAAGTGCCTTGGTCTTGTAAAGTTCTTCTCGAAGCTTCATTGATTCCGAGGCCAAGTCTTGTGCCAAGCTGTCGGCACATAGACTGAAGTAGATCTGGAACCAAAGCGAGAGTCCATCCTTTAGTGGAGGGGCTAGTGCGTTGCTTTCTTCGTCACCTTCCTTCCGGTAAGGTAAGAAGCGAGTTGCCATCTTGGCTGCCATCTCCGGAAGAAGCTCGCGGAGACGGGTTAGTGCCTTGAGTGCAGCAGCCTCGGCAGCGAGTGGTAGTGTCGTCATCTGGGGTCCCTCGAAGAACCAACTTGTGGGAGGATCGTTTGCCTTCACGATCACTTCCACATGGTACTCCACCTCAGTATCACTCACCCAATGCTCAAGGTAGGTGAGGATGGGTGTTCGGTGGAACTAACACTCCTGGAGGCTATCCTCGAGAAGTAGGGGAAACCCAGTGGTCAGGTGCTCTTCGGGAACAGCGGCCATCTACAAAGGTGGAATAGGAGGGGTTAATAAGCTGGGGAAATCTCAGGTTTAGAAAAGAAGAGAGGTTCAGAAGGTTTTGAAAAAAGGGGGTCTCAACTAACTAACGCCCATGCTAACTAAGGCTTCCTACAGTCAGGATGGCTCTGATACCAGCTCTGTGGGGACCCCGACTTAGAAGTCGAGATCACCGAATGCACGTGTACAGTGATCCCAGAGATCAATGCTCACTGAACACACAGAAGCTGAAATAACAAGAGTCTTACATCCATACAATAGTCTTACACGAATTAAGGCCATTATGGCCAAGCCTTACATGGATAGAGCCTCACGGGCTGAATAGCAAATAACTCAAATAGCGGAAGTCTTCGATAAACGGGTAGAACCTATGCCATCTGCCTTAACCCTACAGGCATTCTGACTGGGATAGCGTCCTAGTTCGCATGGTCGTCTCCAAAGAACTCTTCCTCATAATCCTGCTCTTCCATGCCTGGCCAATTAAATAACCAGTGGCAAGCCAATGAGTACTTTGAATGTACTCGCAAGCAACCCATGATGTGGTTCAAGTAACAATGCAATTGAATAATAATGAACAATCTAGCAGGAGGCTAGAACAATAAGCTATCATCATGCTTATGCATCAATAACCTTGCGTAACCTCGAGAACAGGTTACCGACATCAACATGAATATGATTCATCTCATCGAGTCAAGTCACCACCTTGACTCATCACACACATACCAACACCGATGAAGTAAAATTCTGGACATAGTTTAAGTAGCACCACCCAACTGTCCATGACCGTGGACACGGCTATTCGAATAGTTTTACACTCTGCAGAGGTTGCGCACTTTACCCACAAGATCCGGGGAACTTCCGTGTCATCCACGACCCGCGGTACCTCAAGTACCCGGGGTAAGCACCCGGTCATTACCTTTCCTTAGACGATACTAACATAGAGTCCACTCGTTGGCACACGGCCCTCGGGAACAAACAATAGATCACGGGACTTGCCCTAATTCAATGTTCACGCGTACCCGAAGGGACCAACGGTGTGTCCGGTGCCCTGTGAAAACAGTCATGGCCGCCTATCCAAGCACGACCCCGTCCCGGGAAAGACCTCAAGTCTTCCCGTCACTAGTAATGCGGGCACCATGCTAGTATCGACCTAAGTAATCAATAAAGCCCCGTCCCATAAGGGGTAGTGTGGTTGCACATGTTTGGTTGGGACGGTAGTCACACATAAATCTAATCCATCATTCCACCATGCACATGATATTACCGGCACATCACTTCTTTCTCAAGTGATGACCTAACACTTCATCACCCTCGGGCATTAGGGGCACCCGATGGGTTCATGCAAAGTTTTCAACTACGGGGGTTCATATCACACATGCATCATATAAGCATCAAGACCAACTATTGCATGACATCTAGCATATAGCAAGATCAACAATAAAGCATGCATCATGTGGTGGTTCATCTAGGTTACCATCGTAACCCTATCATCATGTATCGGAAACAAACGGGTTCCGAGGAACAAGTGTATCATGGTCAAAGGGCTGCTTGCCTGGATTGGCTTGGTCTTCAAAGTCTTCTAGTCCTTCTCCTTCTTCTTCCACAGCAACTTCGTCAAATACGGGATCTATACGTCGCATAGTAATCACAGAAAAATAAGAATACAAATAAAACAGAAAAACCAAAGTGCTCAGAAAAATGTCAACTCATTTTTGTAAAATACTAGAGGGTTTCCTAAGATGGGGAAAAATCTTAGTTGGAGTTTTGGGGTTACAGAATAGGATATATTGATTTTTGAACAGGAGTTATACTGCTCAAATTTGAATTTAAATTTGAACAGTACAGAAAAGTTTCATGGATTTGACTGAAAGTAGAACCATTAAATAGGTTGGAATATTACAAGATTTTAGGAGTTGGAAATATTTAATTTGGATCAATATTCTTTTCTGCATAAATGTTTGAATCATTTACAGAAAGGAAAAAAGGAAAAAGGGGTCCTGTGCACTGGGCCAGAAGCGGCCACAGTGCACGGCCCGAACGGCTCGGCCTGGCCGCACGGAGCCAGCGCGCGCGCACGTTAGGTTTCAAACCTGACGGGCGGGGCCCGTGGGTCAGCGGCACAAAGGAGGGGAGAGAGGTGGGAGGATGACAGGCGGGGCCCGCCTGTCATCTCTAACCCCGCGGTCACGGCGGCGGCGAGCTCACCGGCGACGATTCCGGCCACGGCGACGGCAACGGAGGGCAGGGTCGGACTCAGTGGCGTGTTGCGGTTGCAGGGGTGGTAGCGCGGCACGGCGGGGAGCCCTGGTTCACCGGCGGCGAGGTGCGACGGCGGAGGCTCGTCGGAGGGGAGTTGTTGTGGCCGTTTCCGACTGCAAACAGAGGGGGAAAGAGAGGGGAAAGGGTCAGTGGTGTGCTGCGGTTCCAAAACGAGCGGAAGGAGAGGCAGGGGAGGCCTGTACCTCGAGATCGCCGGCGGCCCGACGCGGCGGAGCTCCGGTCGATCCCGAGCACTGGGGCGCTCCGGGGTCGAACTAGTGATGCAGGGGGGATCAGTGGAGAGGTGTGAGGCTGGTGGTGGTGTTGGAGGAGCTCAGGGAGGCCTTATATAGCCGCGCCCGTGGTTCACCGTGGACCCATGCGCCGGCGAGGTTGCAGGCGAGGCTGTGGAGGGTTCTGGAGCCTGGGAACACGCCGGGGAGGTCCGTGGACTAGCTCCACGTCCAGCTGAGGGGATAAGAGGAGCGGGGGAGTGCCAGAGGAGCGTGCGCGTGTGGAGCAGAGGAGTGGTCGAAGCGGGCGGCCGGTGCGCGTGCGGCGATGCTCACTGGAGGGCGCAGGAGGAGGGGGGACAGCGCCGGGGAGGTTGCGGACGTCGAGGCGCCTCGACTGGCGCGAGGGGGAGGCTCGAGGCTGTCGGGGATCGACGATTGGCCCGAGCCAGCGTGTGAGATGCACTGTTCACGCGCTCTGGAGCGCGCGTATGGCTGGCATCAGCATGCTCTCGCGTGGTCCGTTCCAGCGTGCCCAACAGTGTCTGGTGAGTAGAGGGAGGAGTAAAGAATTGCCCTGAGGCCTTGGATGCTCTGGGGTGCAGAGAGAGAGAGAGGAGGGCTGGTAACAAGATGAAAGTGGGCTGTACAGCAAGGTAAAGCTGAGGTTTCACCCCTCAATCATGGAACTGGGGTGCTGGGGGAGTTACTGGGGTTTGCTGGTAACCCAATGAGTCTGTGGTAAGAAGTTGAGGCCATGGAGAAAAGTGAAAGTGGTAAAAATGGGGGGTTTTAGAATTTCTGCAGAAGGTGTTTGATCATGGTTTGATCAAGCAAATGAAGTCCACTTGACATGGCACTTAACAGGGTTGAAAGACATGAGAAAATAGGGTGCTTCACCAAATTTGAGCCCATTTGAAGAAACTAGCCAATGTAACTTTGGTGAACCCTAGAAATCAACAGAAACAGTTTCATCTTGATTGAGTCAAGCTAATCATCTCCCCTTGATGCACCACTTGGTGTAGCATCCTTATTTGAGGTATTGATCATGCTCACAAAGTTTGAGGCTCCAGATAAAAAGTTGGTAATGTAAAGTTGTTCAAATTTGCATTTGAACAGAAAGGGTTTTGAGGTGGTCTGATCAAGTTGCTCTATTCCAAATCTTGTGCCATATGGTCTAGGTGCCTTATTAGGTCATTCTAGCATGTGCACTAACTTTGAGAGCATTTGGACAAGTTTGGCAATGTAAAGTTGCTCAAACTCCAAATATGGACAGAATGGTTATGAAGGGGTTTGAGGAGGTTTTCTTGCTTCCCAAGGCATGGGACTTGGCAAGATCATCAAATATGTCATATATGACATGATAGAATTTCCCTGGAATTTTTGGAGAAAGTTTCCTTTGTAAATATTTCAAAAGCTTGAAATATCCAGAAAGGGTTTTAGAGGATTTAGCCCATTATTTTGAACATGACCAAGTGTTGAAACTCTTATATATGGACAATATATGTCCTATGAGTCTCTCTGAATTTTGGCAAATATTTTTGAAATAGTTAAATAATTTTCTCCTATTAAAGACCATTTCTGGCCTTAAGAAAAAAGCTTTTAAATAAAATAGGAAAATAACTTTTAAAATTATACCTTTGTGGTTTCTGGGAGTCCTATGACTACTAGGTCTCAAATAAACCTTTTGAAATAATTTTCACACCCTTAATCAAGTACTTGCAGTGCAAATCTCAATTCAGGGGTTTTTGGAAAACTAAATTTATAAAATACTTTTTGGCCAAATTAATTTTATAAGAAAATACTATACTGTTATATATCACTTGGCATGATCATTGGGCAGAAGTTTTGGATAAGGAGATGAAATCTATAAGAGATCATAGTTGACTTTAATGAGCACATGAAAGAGCACATGAAGAAAACTCAATTCCAAATAAAAGCCAAATGATGCTAAAAAAATTTGCTGGTCCAAATTTTCATGCTTTAAAGTTACAAATAATATGTTTACAAAATGCAGGGTGTGACAGAAGGCCGTCTTGGGAATGTCTTCCTCGCGAATGCGAATTTGGTGATAGCCCATTCGGAGGTCGAGCTTAGAGAACACTTTAGCTCCTTTGAGCTGCTCGAAGAGTTCGTTGATGTTGGGGAGCGGATACTTGTTCTTTATTGTCTTCTTGTTCAATGGCCGGTAATCAACACAGAGACGCTCCGTGCCATCTTTCTTCTTGACAAATAAGACACCACAGCCCCAAGGAGACGTACTAGGCCTGATGAGACCCATACTCTCCTGTTTATCAAGCTGCTTCTTCAATTCCTTCAATTCATCCGGAGAGAGCTTGTACGGACGCCGGCATGCTGGCTCAGTACCCCGCTCGAGTTCAATAACGAATTCCACCTGGCGGTGTGGAGGCATGCCTGGAAGTTCTTCAGGAAAGACGTCTTGGTATTCGTTCACCACCGGAATTTGAGATATGGCATTAATTTCGCCCTTATCATTGAGAGAGAAAAGCCTGATAGTGTTATCCCTGGAGGCAAAGATAATCACATCTTCATCAGGATGAGTCATCTTGACTTCTTTCTGTGCACAATCAATGTGAGCATCATGCTGAGAAAGCCAATCCATCCCGAGGATGAGGTCGATGTCAGAATTACCAAGAACCACCGGTTTAGCCAGAAAGCGATAATCTCCCATGCGAATAGAAACATCCGGAGCATAGACACTAGAAGTCATACGTCTCCCCGGAGAAATGACTTGCAACCTCTGAGGCAAATTTGAAGTGATAATATTGTGCTTGGATGCAAATGGTTGAGACATGAAAGAGCATGAAGCACCCGAATCAAATAACACTTTAGCTGGAAAAGAGTTAACTGGAAGGTTACCCAAAATGACATCAGAAGAATTCTCCGCTTGCGCTGCACTCATCAGATTGACCCTTGCTGCCTTTGGATCATGCCTGACAATAGCTGAACTCATAGGTGGAGGAGGTGGAAGACGCTTCGGATTCGGACATCTGTTGGCATAATGACCCTTCTGGCCACACTTGTTGCACACCACTTCAGAGAGAGGACGGAAATGAGAGCCACTTGACTTGGAGCCTTGAGACTGAAACTAGTTCTTCGACTTGTTGCTCGGGTTGGGTGGGTGGGAGAAACCACGTCCACCAGAGTTCTTGTTGTTGGAGTTGTTGGAGTTGTTGTAAGGAGCTCGAATCACTGGAGGAGGAGGAAGCCAGAATTTCTGATGCTTCGAGACCATCTGAGACGATGAGGAAGAGTGAACGGCATCTCGAATTCTCTTTTTAGAAGCCTTCATCTTAAGCTGAGCTGCCTCTTGTTTCAAAGCCATGTTATAGAACTTGTCGAACTCATCGGGCTCGAACAAAGTGAGAGCAAGTTGAAGTTCATCTTTGAGACCTCCACGGAACTGGTAGATTTTGCTCTTGGCATCAGGAATGTCTTGCTTAGCATAGCGGGCGAGGTTTTGGAACTTGACATTATACTGATAGACTGACATAGAGCCCTGCTTCAGGTTGCGGAATTGCTCACGCATACCCTCGATGACACTTGTTGGAATATGGTGCGAGCGAAAATCCTTGCAGAAATTCTCCCAAGAGATCACTTGACCTGGCCTGGAGTCTTTGTACTGCTGCCACCAGTCTGCTGCTTGGTCTTTGAGTTGGAAGGCTGCAAACTTCACATAATCATCTTCCTTCACGTTACTGCACTCAAAATGCTTCTTTATGTCGGTTAACCAATCTTCAGCATCAAGAGGGTCGACACAGTAACTGAAAGCTTTTGGATTATTGGCCAAGAACTGGTTGAGAGTAGCATGGTGCTGCTGGTTGAAGAAGTTGCCTTGATTCCCTGGAACACCCTGATTAGCTTGATTAGCTTGCATCTGTTGCATCATCTACATCAACATCTGGGTGTTCTAAGCTGTAGTCTGCATAATCGCTCTCCAAGCCTCAGACGGAGGAGGAGGGGAAGGAGGACGTTCTGGGACCTCTTCACCCTCTGGGTTAGCGTTGGGAACCCTTTTCGGAGCCATCCTGAAAGAGATGACCACGAATCAGCAATTGATTGACAGAAGGTATAAGCTGAATCAATGGAATGAATTGCAACAAGTCTTCACAATAATCCTTCGAACAATAGAACGAATGAAATCATTCGAACAAGAGGAACGAATGAAATTCTCAGTTAAATGATAACATCAATCTTCACGAGAAGCCACATAGGGGACAAAAGGTAAAATAAGAAAAAACAACAAGGTACAGACGGGAACAAACACAAGATAGGAGCTTCGTTCTAACATCTTTGTGCTGAAAGCATATGAACGCGTTACGAAAAGGTTTTGCAATCCCCGGATCAGCATAGCCAAGGACCCTTTAAGATGCAACTCCTGATAGTAACATCGGTCATAAACCACTTCACTCAATGTAGAACCCCGAACTCGCTAACCTGCATTCGTTGGAAGAATGCCTACGATCTACTAGATAAACCCACCTATAAATTTCCGAAAGATTCCAGTTATGCAATCAGGTGTTGGGGATACACGGGAAGCACCACGCAATCAACTCTAAACCTACATCCAGGTGTATCCATCCTTCAACACATAACCAGTCTTTCTCGGAAACTGTGTACCTCGGACCTTCGAAAAGCTTCCACTATAACAAGCTATGGCAATACTCCCGAACTACCTCCCCAGTACTGGGTGATGTCGGGGTTATCTTGCCACTGGCCGTATAGGAGAGATTTTCGATGTCGGCCGTCTTAAGTATTTAGTACTGCCGCGATATGCTTGTGACGACAATACCCCGAAGCTCAACTCCCCGGGACACTGCCACAACCCCTAATGTCAGGAGGCATCGAGAACAATATTCTCGTCACAAGAACATCGAAACAATCCCAGAATACTCGCGAGATTCCTAAAAAAAATTGGTGCAATTTTTGAAAGTAGGAGAGACAAGAGTAGTCGTCAGGAGTCCTCACCAGAGAGAAAGGAGATGAGAAGCAAAGAAATCCTACTCTCCGATATAATATAAGACTCAAAATGTTTTCAGTGTGTGCCTAGACTCGACCGTCAACGATTCGATCAAACAGTGGGGGCTCCTAGGTCGGAGAAGGCTCTGAATACCAACTTGTAATGCCCAGGATGGAACTATACCTCCTACGTGTCGAGGCACGACTTAAAGGTATAAGTCCATCCTAGAATGATCTCAAGTTTGGTAATCTTTGCACATCTCATGTAAAAGAGGGGATTGTAAACATAAATAGTTGGCTTACACTCGCCACGTCACACAAATACGATACATGTCTCAAACATCATACATTAAGAATATCACAACCCTCTAAGGGCAAAATCCAAATGGCAAGATACCAAACTTAAATAACATCCACAAGTCGGATCGAATCCTAGTAGAAGTCTCCACTACTGATCATCCGGATAACGAACATAGTATCGACTACGCTCCTCGTCGTACTCCCAGTCTAGCTCGGTGCCATCACCTGGATAGCTCACAGCTGGACCTGCATCTGGTGTGGTGAAGTAACTGTGAGCCACAGAGGACTCAGCAATCCCGTTCCCGGGTAACAAGACTATTTAATCCTTGGGAGAGGATAAGGCTGAAGAAAAGAATAAGTGTCTGCAGCAGCAACTAGCAACTAGCTTACGTGAGAGAGTGCGAGAAGAGAAGGCCTCGGACGAGAAGTGATCACGAAGTGATCCTAGCTACAACACGTCAAACATAACCCCTCCGTGTTCAACTCCCGATTCCCTATTCGAAAATTGACGGTCACGGAACACACGCTGGTAGTGTATTAGAAACATTGTGTCAAGTTATCTACAACCGGATATTAACAAGCTCCCATCTGCCACATAACCGCGGGCACGGCTTTCGAAAGTTCATAACCGTGCAGGGGTGTTCCAACTTGACCCATTACAAGCCCACGATCCGCGGAGTCGCAACTCCAAAGTGGGAAGACCCAAGTATTCTCGGAATCCCGTGCTCAAGATATACCGAACTAAGGTAAGGCTAATCCAGCAAATCCTCCCGGCGTGTCGACACCCTGATAGTAGCCGCGCGTATCTAAGTCTCAGGACACGACCGGATGGGCGAAGCTACGGGTGTATGCCAGATACCTCGAGTTGCCCCAAGGCGGCCCCGCAGGCTCCCCGTTTCGGACCAACACTCATGTGGAGCACTGGCCCGGGGTTGTTGATTAAGAAAGAGGGTTAATTACTCCCTATGCAAGTTTAATTTGTTATTAGGCAAATAGTACCAATGTTGGGACTTGCTGGAAAAGACTTAGCACTTAGCGGTTTATCGAGGGGGTCCCATACACCCCAACCGTGTTAGGAACGCATAATCAAGGAACATAACACCGGTTTATACGGTTCCTAACGGCATGAGTGGAACAAATCACCAAGCAAAAGGCTTAGCCTTCCACCCTTGCCAATATATAGATGATTTCATTTAAGCAATTATATAGTGTGATATAACCCAACAAACTTCAACATGAAGCAAGCATCTTCGATCTTCACCTGCAACTAGCAATGCTATAAGAAGGGCTGAGCGAAGCGTACTTAGCCAAGCAACGGTTTGCATAGGTAGGGTGGTTAAACATGGCAATGGTTACAAGTAGGAGGCTGACAGGAAGAACATGGGCATCGAGGCAAAACTATAGAACGGAACTACTAGCAATAGGCAAAGATAGTAATGTTATCGGGGTTCGGTCATCTTGCCTGAAGAGAAGTCGTTCGGATCGTAAGAAGGGTCCTCGTGCTCAACCTCGTTGGTAACATCGTGCTCGTACTCGTACTCGGTCTCAGCTTCCGGCTCTAAACAATACAATCACACAAGGCACAAATCAACAAGATGCAATGCGCACTCGAAAATGATGGATGCATGATGGAGGCACTAAGGATGCACACGGAGCACGGAAAATGGCACTCAAGCAAAACACCTCAAAACATGATAACAATAAGATATTATGAATCTACACAGAAAATCAATCAAGTCTCATATAAGACTCGCTGAAATCGGAGCTACGGGCTAAAAGTTATGCCCGAAACAAGAAATGAGCGAAAGCTGAAAATTACAGCAACATAGCAACTTCGGAGCACAAAATAATTAAGCTACAACACTCAAACAACATGGCATAGAGCATGAACATAAACTAGACATATCCTACAGCAAATAAGTCCAAAGGTGCACCCCCAAAGGAGCCACAGATCAATAGCAATAAGCTTGGACATTTTGAACTTGACAATAAAATTCTGGCAGCAGAATTTTATTGAAACTTTGGAGCAAAAGTTAAACATGCTACAGCCACTTAAATAAGCATGTGAGAACATGAATGAAAAGCCAACAATATCTACTACAAGTAACAATCAAGATCCACCCCAAAACTATCATGGTTTGTCCTAGAGCAGCAAGCAAACATGGCATCGGAACGTTACAGATTTCAGACTTAGTGAAAAACCACTAAGTCCTAAAACAGCAGTTTCATCATGGCATCTAAAAGAGCAAGTTTAAGTCACCTCGAAACTAAACATGGCAAGTGGTAAGCACCACATCAAAGTACACATGATGGTGATTCCGAAACACACAAGCATGCATCATGGAGATAAACACAACGATAGCAACGAGCTCAACAAGATGGCATTTCATAACAAGTGAAACAACATCACAGCCACATGGCACTTTGCAACGATGATAAACATGGCAAGAATAAATCTATCATGCAACCTATCACCAGCAACATGTAGAGCATGGCAAGACGAACACGTGGAAAAGTCATTTGCATCATTCGGACAAACGAGCTAAAAGTTATCACATAGCAAAGATGGCATAAAAACATCACATAGCAGCAATTATACCGGGATGCACTCTTGCAACGGGAAAACAAGCATCTAGATGACCTCTAACATGCATGACACAAAAATATAAAACATAGTGCTAATCACCACGAACGTCTGGACATGCTATTTGCACGAAACGGACAAACACACTAAAAGATAACAGCAGTTGAATATTGCATCAGAAATTAAAACAAAACGGGTACTTAGAGGGAAAAGAGGGGGGGGATCAACCTCAGGATTTACTGCAAAAAAACAAAGGCCCGGGGCTTCGGATCCGGCCCGATCCGGAGAAGTGACGGCTGGCTGGCGGCGGTTGGGCCCGCGGCGGCGCGCGGCCCAGCTGGCCCTGCGGTGCGGAGGAAGTGGAGAGCTGCGGCGCCTGCGAAGAAGCTGCAGCCCAGGCGCGGAGGCGGCGGCTGAGGCGAGGCCCGCTCGGGCGGTCGGCCCACTGCGGTGGCGCAGGATGGAGGCGAAGGAGGGCGGCGGCCCGGTGCTGCGGTGGCCTGGCCCCGATCCGCGGGAGGCGACGAAGGAAGGTGGCGGTGGCGACCTGGCTGGGCCCCGATCTGGCGCAGCGGCCCGCGGGGAGAGGCGCGGTGCGGGAGGAAGGGTGCGGCCCAGCCACGGCGATCTGGTGGCGCTGCGGCGAAGTGGCGAAGTGCGGGAGGCGAGCGGCTGGAGGGGAGCGAACGGGCCGGCGCGGGATGCGTACGGGCCTCGGCTGCGGTCGGGCGACGATGTGGTCCCCTGGGCCAGATCGAGCGGAGGGAGTCGCCTGGCGATCGAAGGAGCCTCGGGCGTTGACCCTGGCCGCTGCCTGGTCGGCGGCGCCCGGTTGGATCGATGGGAGGATCGAGGGATTTGGTCGCCCTCGATCCTAGGTGCGGGATCTGCGGGAGGAGCTGCCAAGTGGAGAGAAGGGGGTGGTCAGATCCAAAAATTTAGGGGAAGGAGGAGGAAGAAGCTAGAGATGCCAAAAATAGACTAGGGGGTCTATTATATAGCAGATTTTTAGGGTTAGGGGATTTAGGTGTGTTTGGAGCCCTCCGATCGCGATCCGACGGATCCGATCGCGGGGGAAGTTTAGATGGGCCTAGGAGAGGGTAGTGGGCAGCTGTGAGGGTGTTTTGGGCCACAAGTGGAGGCACTTTGGACCCACACGAATAACTGTTGGGATAGCAAACAGAGTCCAAACGCGACGAGATTGAGAGGCGGGTTGCACACAACAAAACAACAACACACGACAAGTATCGCGCCACACCGATAACGTTACACGGCAAAACACCAAAGTAGGCCTACGGGACGTCACGGACACGTGAGGGAGCTCCGAAACGCGAAACGGACAACGGGAAGGAACGCGTGGAACCGGATGCAACCGACAACACAAATGCAATGCGATGCACATGTCTACATGATATGAATGAATGCCACACACGCACACAACAACACGACGAAAACCCGAAAGACAAAGAACCCGAAATGGAATAGATGAAGCCGGAGATATATTATATGCCCGAAAGGGAAAGTATTACATCCAGGGCATTACAAGATTGACAGGTCGGTAATCTACAACCATCCGCTCCGTTCCATCCTTCTTCTTGACGAAGAGGACGGGACAAGCCCAAGGGGAAGAGCTAGGACGGATGAAACCCTTTTGCAAGGACTCATCGAGTTGTTTCTTAAGCTCAGCTAATTCCAGGGGTGCCATCTTATAAGGTCTCCTAGAGATTGGGACAATTCCAGGAATAAGATCTATCACGAACTCGACCTCTCTGTCAGGTGGAACTCCTAGCAGTTCTTCTGGAAAGACATCCGGAAAGTCACGGACTACCGGGATATCTTCGAGTTCTGGTAGAGGGCTGGCATTAAGAGAGTAGAGCTGACGCTCAGCCATTCGGATCAAAACATTGACTGTCTTGCCGGATGGGTGTGTAAGTTGAACGGTCCTAGTGTAGCAATCAATCTTGGCGTAATGAGTTGTCATCCAATCCATACCCGAAATGATGTTTATGTCCGAGGACTTGAGAGCGATTAGAGATGCAAGGAAAACAAGTCTATCAACAAGGATTTCATTTCCATGGCTTACCCTAGAGGTTTGCCACTTTGAACCAGGAGTTTGAATAACCATGGAAGTAGGCATGTCACAAAAAGTCATGTTGTGCATTCGAGCATAGCTCTCAGATATGAACGAATGGGATGCTCCAGTATCGAAAAGAACAGATGCCAGATGGCAGTTAACGAGAAGCGTACCAAGGACGACGTTAGGATCCTCATAAGCTTTCTCAGCAGAGACATAGTTGACATGACCACGTGCACTGGGGATTGGCTTGACATAATTCACCTTGCCGGTTGGCTTACCACGGCCAATAGGTTTTCCTGGTTGGTTCTGGGGACACTCACGCATGTAGTGCCCCGGTTCTCCACACTTGAAGCATGTCACAGTGCCAGTGCGTGGAGCAAAGTTGGTAGGTGGTCCTCCATAAGTCTTGGCAGGTGCATACTGTTGAGTTGGGCGAGGCGCCTCATAGGATGGCCTCGGTGTGTACTTGGGTGGCAGAGCACTGTTAGGAACCCACACACGGCGCTTGTGAGAGCCAGAGCCGGATGATGAACCAAAGTCACGTGAGTGCTTGCGTGTGGCTTCGAAATAAGTCTCGCCCGTCTCAGCACTGATAGCTTTGTTCACCAACTTCTGGAAGGAAGTGCACTCGTGTAGACGTAGATCTCGGCGGAGTTCAGGGCTGAGTCCCTTGCGGAACCTCGCCTGCTTCTTGGCATCGGTGGATACTTCCTCAGGTGCATAGCGTGCCAAGTTGCCAAACTCGCGACTATAGCCATCCACGGTTAACCGGTCCTGGGTGAAATTGCAGAATTCCTCCCGCTTGCGATCCATGAGACCTTCCGGAATGTGATGTTCACAGAATGCCTCACTGAACTCAACCCAAGTAGTGATTTGGCCAGCAGGACACATAGCCTCAAAGTTCTCCACCATAGACTGGCAGGGCCCTCAAGATGGTAGGCGGCGTAGGTAACCTTATTAGCTTCGGCCACACGGGCAGAGTGTAGCTTGTGGGTGATACTACGTAGCTAGTCATCCGCATCCAGAGGTTCAGTGGAGTGATGGAACTTCGGTGGGCACATCTTGATAAAGTCATTGATTGACACCACGTCATTCCTCTGACAGAACCCAATGTTTTGCTCTATGCGTTCCAGCAGACGGTTGGTCTCTCTCTTGTTCCGTTCTGCCTCGAGCATAACTTCAGCCAAGGAGGGTGGCTGGGGCAGATTCTCATCTCTAGCCCCACTAGCCTCACCCTGCTCATGAGCAGCAGGAGTGCTGCGAGTGTTGACCATCCTAGGAAAACAAAACAATGATTTAGACAAGGATGGCAAAAACTTGACATAGGAGTGCAGAATGTAATGGATGACACGGAATGCAGAGATGTTCATCCGTACGACATGGTAATATAGAAGCTACTATATATACACCAGTGGTCATACACACCATACATAGTTTAGTACAAGCCAAGGCTAAAGTACAACTACGGTGAAAGACGATACATCACATCAGAGTCATCCCAAGCTCCTATACATTATTTAACTACACCTCTGGAACTCAGTACTAGCCAAGGTATATTCCACAAGACGCACAGGACTGTGGAAATACAGCTACTACAATACTACTACTACCACGGTCTAGCTCACACATTCCCGTAGTAATCTTCGTAAAGATTACCACCGTAGCCTGGAAGTGGAACAGATGGATCTTGAAACTCTCGAGCACTCGAAGGCTGTGGACCATAGGGACATGGATGTGGCCTCGGGCCTGATGCTGGTGGTAACCGACGCCCACGTGGAGGTGTAATACCCCCAACGTCACGCCAATTCATACGATCAGGCAGACGAGTCCGTACGGGGTACAAATCCCGCATATCCAGATATCCGGTGTGCACAGCAGGTGCAAGCCATGTCAAAGTAGTCCAGTGGGCGGCTCGAGTGTTATACAGCTCCATTCGGAGGGCACGGACCTCACGGTCCCTATCCTCCAGCATCTGAACAGTAGTCTCAAGCAGTGGCTCTTCATGAGCGGCATCAGTATACAGACCAGTGTAGTAGCCTTCCTCTTCGGGAAGTGAGGCTGGCATGTAACAGAACTTAGTGTTCAGCAACAGGGCATGCCTAGCCCGGAGAATGGTCATCATCGAATAGGCGACATCCTGCACTGCCATCTCGATAGTAACCCCGAGTCCATAAGACCAATGGATGGGGTCGTTAGCTCCGGGATATGAGGGGTATATCCGGACTGTGCAGAAATACTAACTCTGATTGAAATCCCGGTAATGTTCCTCCACGGTGTACTCAGGATACCAGCGGTAACCGGTCTCAGTGAGCACACGAACTAGCATGGTCGTGTGACCGGGAACATTAATGCACCGAGTCAAACGAACCACTTGGTGTGGTGTGCGGCCAGACATCTGAAACACGAAGTAATGCAAAGGCATTAGTGTTTCTGGAAGAAATCGGGCAGCATAATGAAAGTGCAACTAATCCCCGGGTGGTTTTGGTAATTAATAACAACATATATATCATTGAACTAATATTCTCTTGAGAATCATTTCAGAAAAGTTCGATGATGTGGGTATGGAAATGTCTGAAGAAGTGGACCCCTCAAAATGCTAAGACAAGCATTGGCAAAAGCTCAAGACTATATTTGTGGTTTAGTGATCAAAGATCACATTGAGTCCATAGGAAAAGCCAATACTATTAAAAGGGGATGAGGTTGTGTTAATGTTCTTGTTGCTCAAGTGCTTGGTGATCTAACTCCCTCAACTATCAGCACTATTCACTACTTAACACACACCCATAAGTAATCTCGGTCAATCCAACTCAGTCCCACCGAGATGAAGTTATTTCTACAAGCCCTAACATCTCGGTCACACCGATTTCTCCAACTCAGTCCCACCGAGATGAACCACTTCAGTTGTTTCTCCAAACCCTAGCTTCTCGGTCAAACCGATTCTGAGTTTCGGTCCCACCGAAAAAGGGCTGCCAACCTTCTGTGGTCAGTTGACATAAATTCGGAATATCCGAGTTTATATTTTCGGTCTCACCGAGATGGCAAACCCTAACCTTTGACTCACTTCGGTCTCACCGAGATGGTATTTTCGGTCCCACCGAAAATCCCAACGTTCACTATATTTGAACTTTCGGTCTAACCGAGTTTTCACTTCGGTCTGACCGAGATTGGTCAAATGTGTGTGTAACGGTTGGATTTTGTGTGGAGGCTATATATACCCCTCCACCCCCTCCTCATTCGTGAGGAGAGCCATCAGAAAGTA
>LR738712.1:140203311-140215682 GCA_902687465.1 Secale cereale | reverse complement strand
GTCCCACCGACAGCACGGGGTTATATATACTGAGGGCTGCGCGCGATCTATTCCTTTCAAACCGTTCGCCCTCCAAGACCCCTGCTGCCGTCGCCCTGATCTAAGGATCGTCGCCTTCGTCGCCTGTGCGCCCTCGCCGCAGGTCTCTGCCGCCGTCAACGGTAATCTTCTCCGCCGTTGCCGCCGTAGAGGGACACCACCAAGTTAGGGTGTGTCCCGATCCCTTTCATGCTCCACTTCTGATTCTTGCATGATAGGACTGCCCTGATTCAATCCACGTTTGATATGATCCCAATACATTGTTCAGATCGTTTAGTTTCGAGGAAAATTCTTAGGTTTAGGTTTCCACGGAATGCATCTCGGTGAAGCCGATTCCTGAAACTCGGACTGACCGATTTGGTCTCTGACCATTGCACTACATAGTTCGGTCTGACCGAGTTGTGAAAATCGGAATGTCCGAATTAAAGTTTCTGTGAAACCCTAAGTTTTCGGTAGGACCGAAACCCATTTCGGTCTGACCGAAAGTGGTGTGTAGGTTCTGTTGAACACTTCGGTTACACCGAAACTTGAAATCGGTTTGACCGAAATACATTCTGTGAAAACTCAAAACTAAGTTTTTGAACTCATTTTTTTTTTGCAAAAACTTCTGCAGTTGTGATAACTCTTCTACTCTGCCTACACCTTATCTATTCACAGGTCTTTCAGCCATGTCAGATGTCAGTGACAGCCAGAACAGGTCCGAATCACCGTTTGCTGACTTTGTGGGTCAAGAACTGACAGCCTGGAATGACGAGATGATCATGCAGTTCTATGCCACAGCCCATTTCTATCCTGATGGCAAGATCACCTGGATGACTGAAGGTCAAAGGTTTTCTTCAACTGTTGCAGAATGGGCAGAACTTCTGAACGCTCCAGTGCAGAGAGAGGACGACATTGATGTCTATGGGGTTCCTAAGAAGAGTCATGATTCCATGAAGAATATGTACAAGGAGATCCCAGCTGCTGATTTGGAGGGATGGAAACTCGGCTCAGTGTATTATCTCCAGGCAGGTCTGACCACCACTAACACTATCCTGAGGCATACTTTGATGCCTAAGTCAGGTGACCACCGGATGATACGAGGCTATTCTATCAACATGCTGCACATTCTCGATGAGAAGGCACCTTTTAAGGTGATGGACTTGATGGTAGAGACCATCAAGAGGACTGCAGCTGACCAGAAGAGGTCGTGTGGGTTTGCACCGCAGATACAGATGCTTATCAACGCCAAGTTTGGCACGGGCAAATTCATGTTGGATAGGAAGCACTTGCCACTGCAGCCAGAGCATGAGGACAACGTAGTTGTGATGGATGAAGAGGATCCTACCTCAGTTGAAGGGCAAGCCAAGATTGAAGCTGCGAAGAAAGCCAAAGCTGACAAAGAGGCAGCAGCAGCAGCAGCTAAGCCAAAGAGCTTCGGAGATCAGATTCTTGAAGCAACCCGGAGAATTGAACAACGCCTGGCCAGCATTGAGCAATCTCAGGAGAGCCTTGAGAGGATTGTCGAGGACAAGATCCACGCTCTGGACGTGAAGCTGACTGAGATTCAGGTGTCTGTCAACAAGCTTGAGGCAGACATGGAGGAGACTAGGCAGGAGAGAGCAGAGCTCATGCAGGATGATCTAGTCCAGGACTCTCATCGCCAGACTGCTCCGGTTCCCAGAGGATCCAGGTCTGCAGCTATCCCAGTGACAGACTCCAGGGCTACCACTTCAGCACCAGCTACAGCTCCAGCAGTTCCTTCAGCTCCAGCATCCACTCCTCCAGCGCAGACATCAGCAGAAGTCTTCGCCGATGCAGCCATCTCTACACCGACATCGACCCAGACGGGAGCCGCCAGCCGAGCCCGCAGTGACGTTTAGCTCTATACCTTTTCGAACTTTTTGGTAACTTGTTGCCAAAGGGGGAGAAATTGTTATAGATCATAGGGCTTCGAGAGAGAGAGTGCTCTTTCGTCTTTTCGTTCTTTTGCCGGTTTTCCTTGAGATACTTTGGTTTCTTTTGGTTCCAGATACTTTAAGTGTGCTTGCTACTACGTTTGATGCTACCTTAATGAGTGCTTAGTCATACTATGCTTTAATGTGTGCTTATTGCTTATCATGTGCTATTCCTTATTGTATGGCTATTTACTTTTGTCTTGGTGATTAAGTGCATGTTATTCATTCTTATCATTTTGTGCGCTCAACCAAGATGTATGTGACATGGAAGAGTGACCCATAATCCTAATCGATTGTGCATTTGCATTCAAACGCAAATTTTAAATAATGCACAAATTTAGGGGGAGCTCTTGTTTATCACATACTTCTCAAAGCGACGATATTATTCATTGATTATATCTTTTGTCGAAGCTTTGATCTATATGTTGTCATCAATTACCAAAAAGGGGGAGATTGAAAGTGCAACTAATCCCCGGGTGGTTTTGGTAATTAATAACAACATATATATCATTGAACTAATATTCTCTTGAGAATCATTTCAGAAAAGTTCGATGATGTGGGTATGGAAATGTCTGAAGAAGTGGACCCCTCAAAATGCTAAGACAAGCATTGGCAAAAGCTCAAGACTATATTTGTGGTTTAGTGATCAAAGATCACATTGAGTCCATAGGAAAAGCCAATACTATTAAAAGGGGATGAGGTTGTGTTAATGTTCTTGTTGCTCAAGTGCTTGGTGATCTAACTCCCTCAACTATCAGCACTATTCACTACTTAACACACACCCATAAGTAATCTCGGTCAATCCAACTCAGTCCCACCGAGATGAAGTTATTTCTACAAGCCCTAACATCTCGGTCACACCGATTTCTCCAACTCAGTCCCACCGAGATGAACCACTTCAGTTGTTTCTCCAAACCCTAGCTTCTCGGTCAAACCGATTCTGAGTTTCGGTCCCACCGAAAAAGGGCTGCCAACCTTCTGTGGTCAGTTGACATAAATTCGGAATATCCGAGTTTATATTTTCGGTCTCACCGAGATGGCAAACCCTAACCTTTGACTCACTTCGGTCTCACCGAGATGGTATTTTCGGTCCCACCGAAAATCCCAACGTTCACTATATTTGAACTTTCGGTCTAACCGAGTTTTCACTTCGGTCTGACCGAGATTGGTCAAATGTGTGTGTAACGGTTGGATTTTGTGTGGAGGCTATATATACCCCTCCACCCCCTCCTCATTCGTGAGGAGAGCTATCAGAAAGTACCACCACTTCTACCATACACTTTCTGAGAAGTGAACCACCTACCCTTGTGTTGAGATCAAGCCATTCCATTCCTACCATATGAAACTTGATCTCTAGCCTTCCCAAGTTGCTTTCCACTCAAATCTTTCTTCCACCACAGCCATATCAGTGAGGAGAGTTGAGTGTTGGGGAGTTTATCATCTGAAGCACAAGAGCAAGGAGTTCATCACCATCAACACCGTCTATTACCTTTTGGGGGGTGGTGCCTCCTAGATTGGTTAGGTGTCACTTGGGAGCCTCCGTCTTGATGATGTGGAGTTGAACCAAGAAGTTTGTAAGGGCAAGGAGATCGCCTACTTCGTGAAGATCTACCCCGAGTAAGGCTAGTCCTCCGTGGGCGTAGGCCGTGATGGAATAGACAAGGTTGCTTCTTCGTGGACCCTTCGTGGGTGGAGCCCTCCGTGGACTCGCGCAGCCGTTACCCTCCGTGGGTTGAAGTCTCCATCAACGTGGATGTACGATAGCACCACCTATCGGAACCACGACAAAAATCTCCGTGTCACCAAACTGCGTTTGATCTTCTCCACCTCTCTTTTACATGTGCAATTTACTTTCCGCTGCATATACTCTAGAATTGCATGTGTAGGGTGTTACTTGAATTGATCTTAATTGTGAAACTGCCAAAAACATTGCATGATCTAAAGGCAGATTTTTTATTTTGTCAAGTAGTCTAATCACCCCCCCTCTAGACTTACTTTCGATCC
Organism: Secale cereale; assembly: GCA_902687465.1. Classification (NCBI taxonomy): domain Eukaryota; kingdom Viridiplantae; phylum Streptophyta; class Magnoliopsida; order Poales; family Poaceae; genus Secale; species Secale cereale. The sequence continues at coordinate 140,211,702 of LR738712.1, read as the reverse complement.
TACACATAACAACTGTAAATGCTCAAAGAAGATTTGAGACATCATACAAATGATAGCATAGCCACTCAACAATATCATATCAAGGTTCCAGGTCCAACAAATCATCACACTAAAAGGATAGTAACTGAACTGAGGCTTGAAACCAACAATCCTAAAAGTCTACGGATTAGTAACACGTGAACCTAGTAAGGATAAGAGGCCTAGTCCTAAATCCCCATAGAAAGACTAGACTGACTCAGATCAGAAGGGCATAAGGTAAAGAAGTAAAAAGAGCCTTACGTTCCCTTCCACAATCAATTCCCATACATATAACTAAGAATTTTCCTAGACTCAACATCGACCAGTTTGGCTTGAGAAACCTACAGGCAGTCCAGCTCTGATGCCAACGCTGTCAGGACCACGATCCTAAGTCACACCGATCTAGCTGTAACACGTCATATCACTTTGCGGCCTCACGCACGGTATCCCCACGGGTGCCACCTTACCTGGCCCGGGACCGTTTGCGCATTTTGGCACACGTATATGACAGTGTCGCTAGCATCCATATGACAGAGAACCCGGGCCGACATGGCTAGTTGTAAACCAAAAGTGGCACTAAATTACAGAGACAGGCATCCATGACCCAACAACGAACGTGTCGGTCATCAACGTTGAACCCAAGTCATAGCAAGCTACATGGACTTAAAGGAACAACGCGTGACATTTCCCCTAAGGGACAGACACAGGAACGAAGAAGGACACATGCCGGCCAGCCTACGTGTTTCGAGCAGTAGCAAGCTACCGGGGCTCATTGGAAGCACTAGGAGGCATTTCCCTGTAAGATAGGCTACCAAGGGAAAACAACTAGGTGTCGGATCCCACACATACCAAGCATTACAATCATACACACAATATGCTCAATATGTGCAAATACAACATTGCATCACAACAGAACTCTATGACTCAAAGTACTTTATTTAAGAGGCTCCAAGAGCCTTACATAACATATCCATATAGGTAGGGGTCACATGACCCAACACTCAAGTCATAGAGTCATACAAGCACAAGCGGAAGCTACATGTCTGAGTACAGACAACTTAGAAAATAAAACAGGCTTGGTGTAGCCTGACTATCTACAAGGCCCTTCACAAGCTCCAGATCTCCGTCTGGGTGACAAGCTACTCATCGACGTCAACATCTATGTAGAACCCATCAGAAGGGGCAGGGTTCTCCTCTGCAACAGTTATTAAGCAAACATGAGTACAAAGGTACTCAGCAAATCTTACAACAAAACCTATCATACATGCAACATTATCAACAGGGGGTAGTGGGGTTCATAGCAGAAAGCCAGCTTTGACTCTTGGCTAACCTATACTACAACTCTCAACAGTTTGCAAGATATTACTATGTACACGAGTCCTCTACTCACCACAACAATACACTACCGAGGATCCTCTTCCGTCATCCTGCGGAAGGGCCATCCCCGGCACTCACACTTGTCTTGAGGCTTTTAGTAGTATCCATCAACTTGTCTATGAACTGTAAGAGTAACCAAGTAGTTCGTACCGCGAACAACGGCTATTCGAATAGATTAATGACCCTGCAGGGGTGTACTTCTTCACACACGCTTCCACCACTTATCGCCGTTTACTCGACATGTACTCGGCAACCTTCAAGCGGAAGCCCAGCGAGGGTGTCGGCCATGACCTGACTAACTACACAAGTCTCTCGTCCAAGTTTATCGCCTATTTGGGTTCCATCCGTGGGGAGATCCGGCCGGGGTGTCGCTCACGGCCCCAAACGATGTGTACAGGGTTCCCGAGTCACCAAACGGGCAACCGGTACACCATGCCACGTACCTGTCGCATCACAGCCCACCCCGAGGGTCAGCGCTGTGCACGACCACCAGTAGGCTACAAACACCAGAAACTAGTTGCAACTCCTGGACAGAGATCGAGGGTAATTAATAAGACGTGAGGGCTTGGAGCGCCCGGAGCCCAATGCGTGGTAGTAACTGTAACTTGAATCACACATACAGATCTCGAGTCCTATGGACGATTCCAATGAAACAACCCACCATGTACTCCTACATGGCCTTTCATCGATACCTTTACCAAACATATTCCACACTTCCTTCTCTTTACCGGAATGATCATTTCACTCTGATCCATCACCCAGATGAACCAGACCTGACACAACTCTAAGCATAGCAGGCAACATAAGCAAATAGCATGGTGGATCACACATCACATGGCTCAAACAACTCCTACACATGCTAGTGGGTTTCAACTATTTACTGTGGCAATGACAGGTCATGCAAGGGAATAGGGTTCAACCACGGCAGCAAGTAGCAGTTCACACGCTATTGCCTTAATGCAGTAAAAGAGAGCAAGAGCGAGAAGATTGGGTTTGTATCGGAATGATCAATGATTGCTTGCCTGACAGAGTGGTTGTCGGGTACTGTTCTTTGACTGGATACGCAGAAGTATCCTCGGGAGCAGGACCTAACACGGAGAATACCGGCGATACAATCAATAAACAAACAAATGCAACAATATGATGCATGCTCATGATATGGCAAGATGCATGTGTTTTGGGCTAATGCAACTATAACCAGAAGGGTTTGAGCCCATTTGAATCAAAGATTCAAATTGAAACTCAAACTATTATTTAATTAAGTGCATTATCATGTTTTAATGTATACAGCAAGGTTAACTTGCTCAAACATGCATGAAACCAGTGCCATTGGAAAGATTGGATTTTTCTGATCAATTTTCATATATAAATCTTTTCCATCTGAGCTACTGTTGAATTTATATGATTTTTTGAAGTTTACAGCATTTTCTGGAATTTCCTGAATTATTTTTAAATCTAAAAATCCCAGAAAATCCTTTACCACGTCAGCATGACATCATACTGACGTCAGTCAGTCAACAGGGCGGCCCAGATCAAACCTGACCAGTGGGGCCCACTGGTCAGTGTCACAGTTAGTTAATTAACTAATTAGAATTAAATTAAACACTAAACTAGGTTTGACTAGCAGGCAGGGCCCACATGTCAGTGACCCAGGGGGGTCAAACCCTTGGTCAAACAGGGCTAACTCGCCGGCGTTTAGCCGCCGGCGAGGCCAAACGCGGCGGTGAGGTGCGGGTTTTGTGCTCCGGCTGCCAAAACGACGGCGGAGCACACCTACGGGTAGCTGGGAGCAAACCGCGTCGAGTGGTGGTGGTGGCTGGCCTCGGGGTCGCCGGAATCGACGCCGGCAACGAGTCCAGCGGCTGCCGGAGTTCGGGCGAGGTTGAAAACGACGGTGCGTTGCTCGTAGAGGACCGTGGAGTGATCCTACAGCACCTATGCGTGACAGTGAAACTGGTGGGCACGGTGGCCGGACCATTAGATGGCCGGAGCCTCGTCGGCGACGAGCTCCGCGGTGGCGCGTGCAGGTGAGCTACGTGCGGTGCGTTCAGTGTAGGAGAGAGCCAACGGAGAGGGGGAGGACGAAGCTGGGCTCACAGCGGTTGCAGTAGACACCGAGGCGAGCTTGGGAACAGTCGGAGCTGAGCGGGACGGCGAGGGGGATCTCGGCGGCCGGAGTTGGGGAGGACGGGGTCGGGGGCGTCTCCAGAGCGGGCGAGCGCTCGGGGCTCAGCCTGCTCGACGTAGTCGAGGACGGCGGAGATGACGGACACGACGACGGGGCTCAGGGACGACGGTGGACACGGCTACCACGACGGCGCAAACACGGCGGCGTCGGCCATGGTGCGGGGAGGGCGAAGGAGAGAAGCTGGGGAGAAGTGAGCGTGTCGGCGAGCTCGGGGAGGGAGTGGACGACCGATCCAAGCCTCCAGAGCGGCGAGGGGAGGAAGCAGGGCGGCGGGCAGCTGCGTGACGCGTGCTGCGGCCGCCGGTGAGCACTTGCCTGCCTGCCTGGCCGAGCCAAGCAGCTCGCTGGAGCGGCGGCTGGGCTGGGCCGGCAGGTGGGCCGGTTGGGCGCCAGGTAACCCTTTTCTCTCTCTCTCTTTTTCTATTTCTTTCTGTTTCATTTCTTTTGCAACTTTGTTTAATTAATAAAAATTCCAGAACATTTTTATAACTCATGAAACTAGTCATGCCCACTGTAAATAATATGAACAACATGGAACATTTTAGTTTATGATTATTTGGGCACATAAAATATTTTATAGCATTTAAATGCCCAAATGCAAATACCATATGATTTAATCCAGAGACCTTAGATGTCCTAGAAAATTGTGCACCATTTTTGGCAGAGGTTTAAGACCAAGGCAGAAATGATGAACATGTTTGAAGGGCATTTTGGGTACATTGGAAAAGATTTTATCAAACCCTAGTTGTTAGAAGAGGGGTGCTGGGGTTTCTGTCATTCCCACTTCAAGTTTATTTAAAAAGTAAACATGATGCACACTCTAGCTAGTTCTAATGCAAGCACTAATCAGGGATGTGACATTCTACGGCCCGTAGAAGGCCATGGTGACAACGGTCCGCATGTTGCCCATGGTTATTGTGGCCTAGTTTTAAATAATAGATTATTGCGGGCACTAGCAAACCACGGAAAAAGAACTGCACTGGCTAAAAACAAACAAGTAAACAAATAAGCAAGCAACATACGCTGGGCTATTACGGCTATTACACATATTACAACCATTGGGCATCAAAGTTCGCCACCAGTGTAAATATGGGGAAGAAAGCAGAATATTACATACACTATTGTCAAAGTTGGCGACCAGTGCAAATAAACGCCGCAACAAAACAAGTCCAGAACTGAAATCACTTCACAAGAGCTCAAGAAACAATATCCTGGGTATCCACCATGTTGGCAAGATGCTTAGCAAGCTTATTAGCTTTCTCTTGTTTGGCGCTTAAATCCTCCAGCACTTGCTGTTGCACCAAAAACTATGCATTTGAATTCTGCAGGGACTTCCTCAGTCCTTCGGCTTCCCGTCGCAGCACATCTGATTGATGTCTTTCAACTTGAAGTTGAGACTCAAGAAGCTGAACTGATTCAGGCAGCGAGTTCGAAGAGCTTGTGCCAGTAGTAGTGGCTAGTAACTCAAACACTACATCAAGGCACGACTTTGGGGTTGTCTTGCTGTCTACAAGATAGTATTTATCAGCTTTCTTGGAGACCAACAGGGTTGTCTCACTATCTTGAACCTTATCTGCATTACTTTCTCTACCATTGCATAATGGGGTGCTCTTCTCCAATATTATGTCGGCATTCTACAAGAGGAACAAGCAGACACGTCACATGTTTACCATGTTGTATATGAAACTCATTTTGGTAATGTGGGGACCCCGACTTAGAAGTCGAGATCACCGAATGCACGTGTACAGTGATCCCAGAGATCAATGCTCACTGAACACACAGAAGCTGAAATAACAAGAGTCTTACATCCATACAAATAGTCTTACACGAATTAAGGCCATCATGGCCAAGTCTTACATAGATAGAGCCTCACGGGCTGAATAGCAAATACTCAAATAGCGGAAGTCTTCGGTAAAGCGGGTAGAACCCATGCCATCTGCCTTAACCCTACAGGCATTCTGACTGGGATAGCGTCCTAGTTCGCAGGGTCGTCTCCAAAGAACTCTTCCTCATAATCCTGCTCTTCCATGCCTGGCCAATTAAATAACGAGTGGCAAGCCAATGAGTACTTTGAATGTACTCGCAAGCAACCCATGATGTGGTTCAAGCAACAATGCAATTCAATAAAAATGAACGATCTAGCAGGAGGCTAGAACAATATGTTATCATCAAGCTTATGCATCAATAACCTCGTGTAACCTCGAGAACAGGTTACCGACATCAACATGAATATGATTCATCTCATGAGTCAAGTCACCATCTTGACTCATCACACACACACGCATGGTTTTACAAACATTGGACGTAGCCCAAGAGAGGTTACCCAACTGTCCATGACCGTGGACACGGCTATTCGAATAGTTTGACACTCTGCAGAGGTTGCGCACTTTACCCACAAGATCCGGGGAACTTCCGTGTCATCCACGACCCGCGGTACCTCAAGTACCCGGGGTAAGCACCCGGTCATTACCTTTCCTTAGACGACACTAACATAGAGTCCACTCGCTGGCACACGGCCTTGGGGTACAAACAATAGATCACGGGACTTGCCCCAATTTCAATGTTCACGCGTACCCGAAGGGGCCAACGGTGTGTCCGGTGCCCTGTAAAAACAGTCATGGCCGTCTATCCAAGCACGACCCCGTCCCGGGAAAGACCTCAAGTCTTCCCGTCACTAGTAATGCGGGCACCATGCTAGTATCGACCTAAGTAATCAAAAAAGCCCCGTCCCATAAGGGGTAGTGTGGTTGCACATGTATGGTTGGAATAACGGTCGCAACTTCAACCAATCCGTTTGAAAAACACACACACTTGCCTTGGCACACCACTTTGTCATCAAGTGGTCACCCAATCTCATTATCATCATCACCCTCGGGCATAAATGGCACCCGACGGGGTTTTATGCAAAGACTCCAACCATGGAGGATCATGTCTCACATGCATCACTTTTCATGTCTACTAACCATATGCAAGTCATCTAGCACATAGTAAGATCAAGACCATGTCATGCATCATATAAGCATCATGGCCACCTATTGCATGTTGCTTATCATATAGCAAGATCAAGGATAAAGCATGCATCATGTGGTGGTTCATCTAGGTTACCCTCGTAACCCTAATCATCATGTATCGGAAACAAACGGGTTCCGAGAACAAGTGTATCATGGTCAAAGGGCTGCTTGCCTGGATTAGCTTGGTCTTCAAAGTCTTCTAGTCCTTCTCCTTCTTCTTCCACAGCAACTTCGTCAAATACGGGATCTATACGTCGCATAATAATAACGGAAAAATAAGAATACAAATAAAACAGAAAAACCAAAGTGCTCAGAAAAATGTCAACTCATTTTTGTAAAATACTAGAGAGTTTTCTAAAATGGGGAAAAATCTTAGTTGAAGTTTTGGAGTTGCAGAATAGGACATATTGATTTTGGAACAGGAGTTATACTGCTCAAATTTGAATTTAAATTTGAACAGTACAGAAAAGTTTCATCGATTTGAATGAAAGTAGTACCATTAAATAGGTTGGAATATTACAAGATTTTAGGAGTTGGAAATAATTAATTTGGATCAATATTCTTTTCTGCATAAATGTTTGAAACATTAACAGAAAAGAAAAAGAAAAAGGGTTCCTGTGCACTGGGCCAGAAGTGGCCACAGTGCTCGGCCCAAACGGCTCGGCCTGGCCACACGGAGCCAGCGCGCGCGCACGTCAGGTTTCAAACCTGACGGGCGGGGCCCGTGGGTCAGTGGCTCAGAGGAGGGGAGAGAGGTGGGAGGATGACAGGCGGGGCCCGCCTGTCATCTCTAACCCCGCGGTCACGGCGGCGGCGAGCTCACCGGCGTCGACTCCGGCCACGGCGATGGCAACAGAGGCCAGGGACGGGTTCAGCGTCGTGTTGCGGTTGCAACGGTGGTGGTGCGGCTCGGCGGGGAGCCCTGGTTCGCCGGCGACGAGATGCGACGGCGGAGGCTCGTCGGAGGTCAGCTGCGGCGGCCGTTTCCGACTGCGGACAGAGGGGAAAGAGAGGGGAAAGAGTCAGTGGCGTGCTGCGGTTTCAAAACGGGCGAAAGGAGGGGCCGGGGAGGCCTGTACCTCGAGATCGCTGGCGGCCCGACGCGGCGGAGCTCCGGTCGATCCCGAGCGCAGGGGCGCTCCGGGGCTGAACTGAGGGTGCAGGAGGGACTAGGGGAGAGTGGTGAGGCTGGTGATGGTGTTGGAAGGGCTCGGGGAGGCCTATTTATAGGGCCCCGACGAGGACCCGTGGTCCAGTGCGCCGGCGAGCTCCGGCTCGTCGCTACAGCGCACGGGAGGCTGCGGGAGTGAGTCAGGGGTGTTGCTGGACGAGTCCCATGCCCAGCTGAGGCAAGAGGAGGAGCGGGGGAGCAACAGGGATGCGCGCGCGTGTGGAGCAGCAGAGTGGCCGAAGCGGGCGGCCGGTGCGCGTGCGGCGACGGCCACTGGAGGGCGCAGGAGGAGGGGGACAGCACCGGTGGGGGCTGCGGACGTCGAGGCACGTTGGGAGGCGCGAGGGGGAGGCTCGAGGTTGTCGGGGATCGATGATTGGGCCGAGCCAGCGTGTGAGCCGCACTGTTCACGCGCTCTGGAGCGCGCGTATGGCTGGCATCAGCACGCTCTCGCCGGCTTGGTCCGTTCCAGCGTGCCCAACAGTGTCTGGTGAGTAGAGGGAGTAGTAAAGAATTGCCCTAAGGCCTTGGATGCTCTGTGGTGTAGAGAGAGAGGGAGGGTGCTGGTAAAAATGGTGAAAGATGGGTGCACAGCGGGGTAAAGCTGGGGTTTCACCCCCCCCCCC
>LR738712.1:140036733-140199371 GCA_902687465.1 Secale cereale | reverse complement strand
CTGCTTCTTCAACTCGGCTAATTCTTCCGTCCCCATTCTATAAGGCTTCTTATAGATGGGTCCTGCTCCGGGCACGAGCTCGATGATGAACTCAATGTCACGGTCAGGGGGCATTCCCGGTAGTTCATCTGGAAAGACATCAGGATACTCACATACCACCGGTACTTGGTCTAGCCCAACTTCAGACAGACAGTTGATTTTAGCGGCTTGAGCGGAAGAGGAGTTGGGGGCAAACTTGACTTCTACACCTTGGTCATTGGTCACAGTGACTGTCCGATTGGCACAGTCTAACAAGCCTTGGTGCTTGCTGAGCCAATTCATACCTAGGATCACATCCAAGCCTTGCGATCTCAGGACGATAAGGTCTGCTAGGAAGTCTACACCGTTAATGGTAATACCGACTCCTTTACAGCCTATCTTGGCTCTCATCTCGGCTCCGGGGGTTTGTACCACCATAGGGTTATTCAGGGGTGTAGGGGTCATGCCACTTTTTAATGCAAATCTTTGAGTGACAAATGAATGCGTTGCTCCAGAATCAAACAAGACAGTTGCAGGTGCTGAGTTGACAAGGAACGTACCCAGCACGACGTCCGGGTCTTCCTGGGCTTCTTCAGCAGTGACGTGATTCACACGCCCCTTCCCATAGTTTGGCGGATTGCGAGGAGCTGGGTTCCTTGGTGGCATTCCACGGCCTTGTCCCTGGTTCTGCGCATTGGGGCGCGGGGCATCAGGCTTCTTGTTGGGGCATACCCTGGAGATGTGTCCGGGCTGACCACACCCAAAACAAGTGACTTGATTTGGAGGGTTGACCTTGTTGCCACCATTGGTATTGGGGTTGAAAGCTGGCCTGGGGTTGGCATACTGCTGAGGCTGAGGATTGGCACGAGGTGCATGAGCTCTTGGCTGCTGATAGGTTGGCTTGGCCGGGGCAGACTGCCACGGACGAGGCTTCTGGTTGCTGGAACTTCCCTTACTGATCAACTTGCGCTTGCGAGTGTCCTCCAAAGCACGCCGCTTGTCTTCAAGCATAAGTGCCTTGTTTACCAGGTCAGGGAAAGACGGGCAGTCGCACACGACAAGCGAATATTGCAGAGTCTGATTAAGACCTTCCATGAAGCGCTCCCTTTTGGCAGCATCAGTGCTGACATCCTCAGGGGCATACCTTGACAGAATACTGAACTTCTGCATGTATTCCTTGACAGTGCCACCTCCTTGCTTCAGGGCTCGGAACTCGCGCTTTTTGATAGCCATGACTCCAGAAGGAATGTGGGCCTTGCGGAATTCTGCCTTGAAGTTAACCCAAGTGATGTCTTGTTCAGCATGCATGACCTTGAATCCATCCCACCAAGCTCTTGCGGTTCCCCCGAGGCAGTGGGCTGCATAAGCCACCTTCTCGCGATCTTCGGTGCATCCGACTAGTTCCAGAATCTCCTCAATGGAACGGACCCAGTCATCAGCATCCAGGGGTTCAGCAGTCTCGATGAAGGTTGGTGGTGCATGCTTCTTGAACTCTGCCAACGTGGAACGTCCATTGCCATTCCCCGCCGGCTGGCGGTTGTTGGCAACAGCTTGAGCAATCAGCTGAAGAGCTGCAGTGTTGGCTTGGCGTTCCTCTCGGAAAGCTTGGAGAAGCTGAGCCATGTCCATGCTTGGAGGAGGTGGTGGTGGAGCTTGGTCGTTGGTTTGGTCGTGGTCTGCCTCTGGCTGAGAGGATGCTCCGGCTTCGGGCTGCTGGGTAGAGGTACCAGTACGAGTTACAACAGGCATCCTGTTGGAGCGGTAAAAGGTCTCATGACTTGGAAGAGGAAAAGCAAGATAGATGGGTGCCTAGTAAGGGGGTGGGTGTGACACTAAATCAAATCATGCAAGGGCCGGAAGGCCAAAACACATTCATTAAAAATCCAGATGGGTGACGTAGTCGTTTACACATTCCCGAAGGAAGATTACGACTTACATCCAGACACAACAAAAGCTAGCACTAGATGGTTTCATATGAACCATACAAGGACTCGACTGCGCATAGGGGTTACACGACCTATCCTACCGTAGGGGTTACAACGGGCATATCCGAGTAGCAAATAATGCCTAAGCGGCGGAATGCTCGGTCGCGTATTCCGGCTCTTCTGGGTCTTCCTCCTTGTCTTCATCTGACTGAGCTCCCTTATCGCTTGAGGGAGTGGGGGAGTGGAGGAGTTGGATGCGACGGTGCTTCGACGGTGGTGTAGGGAAAAGCTTGCGATATTCCCTTGCGGTCATCCGGCGTCGCCGAGGTGGTTCTTCCCCCTTGGAAGACACATCCTCGGAGGGCCTTCCGCCTCGATATGCGATAGCGGATTGTCCAGAAGGTGCTCCTTCCTTCTTAATCCTGTTTGCCTTCTCTTGAGCTTGACGAAGAAGTGCCTTGGTCTTGTAAAGTTCTTCTCGAAGCTTCATTGATTCCGAGGCCAAGTCTTGTGCCAAGCTGTCGGCACATAGACTGAAGTAGGTCTGGAACCGAAGCGAGAGTCCATCCTTCAGTGGAGGGGCTAGTGCGCTGCTTTCTTCGTCACCTTCCTTCCGGTAAGGTAAGAAGCGAGTTGCCATCTTGGCTGCCATCTCCGGAAGAAGCTCGCGGAGACGGGTTAGTGCCTTGAGTGCAGCAGCCTCGGCAGCGAGTGGTAGTGTTGTCATCTGGGGTCCCTCGAAGAACCAACTTGTGGGAGGATCGTTTGCCTTCACGATCACTTCCACATGGTACTCCACCTCAGTATCACTCACCCAATGCTCGTGGTAGGTGAGGATGGGTGCTCGGTGGAACTGACACTCCTGGAGGCTATCCTCGAGAAGTAGGGGAAACCCAGTGGTCAGGTGCTCTTCGGGAACAGTGGCCATCTACAAAGGTGGAATAGGAGGGGTTAATAAGCTGAGGAAATCTCAGGTTTAGAAAAGAAGAGAGGTTCAGAAGGTTTTGAAAAAGGGGTCTCAACTAACTAACGCCCATGCTAACTAAGGCTTCCTACAGTCAGGATGGCTCTGATACCAGCTCTGTGGGGACCCCGACTTAGAAGTCGAGATCACCGAATGCACGTGTACAGTGATCCCAGAGATCAATGCTCACTGAACACACAGAAGCTGAAATAACAAGAGTCTTACATCCATACAAATAGTCTTACACGAATTAAGGCCATCATGGCCAAGTCTTACATAGATAGAGCCTCACGGGCTGAATAGCAAATACTCAAATAGCGGAAGTCTTCGGTAAAGCGGGTAGAACCCATGCCATCTGCCTTAACCCTACAGGCATTCTGACTGGGATAGCGTCCTAGTTCGCAGAGTCGTCTCCAAAGAACTCTTCCTCATAATCCTGCTCTTCCATGCCTGGCCAATTAAATAACCAGTGGCAAGCCAATGAGTACTTTGAATGTACTCGCAAGCAACCCATGATGTGGTTCAAGCAACAATGCAATTGAATAAAAATGAACGATCTAGCAGGAGGCTAGAACAATATGTTATCATCAAGCTTATGCATCAATAACCTCGTGTAACCTCGAGAACAGGTTACCGACATCAACATGAATATGATTCATCTCATGAGTCAAGTCACCATCTTGACTCATCACACACACACGCATGGTTTTACAAACATTGGACGTAGCCCAAGAGCGGTTACCCAACTGTCCATGACCGTGGACACGGCTATTCGAATAGTTTGACACTCTGCAGAGGTTGCGCACTTTACCCACAAGATCCGGGGAACTTCTGTGCCATCCACGACCCGCGGTACCTCAAGTACCCGGGGTAAGCACCCGGTCATTACCTTTCCTTAGACGACACTAACATAGAGTCCACTCGCTGGCACACGGCCTTGGGGTACAAACAATAGATCACGGGACTTGCCCCAATTTCAATGTTCACGCGTACCCGAAGGGGCCAACGGTGTGTCCGGTGCCCTGTAAAAATAGTCATGGCCGTCTATCCAAGCACGACCCCGTCCCGGGAAAGACCTCAAGTCTTCCCGTCACTAGTAATGCGGGCACCATGCTAGTATTGACCTAAGTAATCAATAAAGCCCCGTCCCATAAGGGGTAGTGTGGTTGCACATGTATGGTTGGAATAACGGTCGCAACTTCAACCAATCCGTTTGAAAAACACACACACTTGCCTTGGCACACCACTTCGTCATCAAGTGGTCACCCAATCTCATTATCATCATCACCCTCGGGCATAAATGGCACCCGACGGGGTTTTATGCAAAGACTCCAACCATGGAGGATCATGTCTCACATGCATCACTTTTCATGTCTACTAACCATATGCAAGTCATCTAGCACATAGTAAGATCAAGACCATGTCATGCATCATATAAGCATCATGGCCACCTATTGCATGTTGCTTATCATATAGCAAGATCAAGGATAAAGCATGCATCATGTGGTGGTTCATCTAGGTTACCCTCGTAACCCTAATCATCATGTATCGGAAACAAACGGGTTCCGAGAACAAGTGTATCATGGTCAAAGGGCTGCTTGCCTGGATTAGCTTGGTCTTCAAAGTCTTCTAGTCCTTCTCCTTCTTCTTCCACAGCAACTTCGTCAAATACGGGATCTATACGTCGCATAATAATAACGGAAAAATAAGAATACAAATAAAACAGAAAAACCAAAGTGCTCAGAAAAATGTCAACTCATTTTTGTAAAATACTAGAGAGTTTTCTAAAATGGGGAAAAATCTTAGTTGAAGTTTTGGAGTTGCAGAATAGGACATATTGATTTTTGAACAGGAGTTATACTGCTCAAATTTGAATTTAAATTTGAACAGTACAGAAAAGTTTCATGGATTTGAATGAAAGTAGTACCATTAAATAGGTTGGAATATTACAAGATTTTAGGAGTTGGAAATAATTAATTTGGATCAATATTCTTTTCTGCATAAATGTTTGAAACATTAACAGAAAAGAAAAAGAAAAAGGGTTCCTGTGCACTGGGCCAGAAGTGGCCACAGTGCTCGGCCCAAACGGCTCGGCCTGGCCGCACGGAGCTAGCGCGCGCGCACGTCAGGTTTCAAACCTGACGGGCGGGGCCTGTGGGTCAGTGGCTCAGAGGAGGGGAGAGAGGTGGGAGGATGACAGGCGGGGCCCGCCTGTCATCTCTAACCCCGCGGTCACGGCGGCGGCGAGCTCACCGGCGTCGACTCCGGCCACGGCGATGGCAACAGAGGCCAGGGACGGGTTCAGCGTCGTGTTGCGGTTGCAACGGTGGTGGTGCGGCTCGGCGGGGAGCCCTGGTTCGCCGGCGACGAGATGCGACGGCGGAGGCTCGTCGGAGGTCAGCTGCGGCGGCCGTTTCCGACTGCGGACAGAGGGGAAAGAGAGGGGAAAGAGTCAGTGGTGTGCTGCGGTTTCAAAACGGGCGAAAGGAGGGGCCGGGGAGGCCTGTACCTCGAGATCGCCGGCGGCCCGACGCGGCGGAGCTCCGGTCGATCCCGAGCGCAGGGGCGCTCCGGGGCTGAACTGAGGGTGCAGGAGGGACTAGGGGAGAGTGGTGAGGCTGGTGATGGTGTTGGAAGGGCTCGGGGAGGCCTATTTATAGGGCCCCGACGAGGACCCGTGGTCCAGTGCGCCGGCGAGCTCCGGCTCGTCGCTACAGCGCACGGGAGGCTGCGGGAGTGAGTCAGGGGTGTTGCTGGACGAGTCCCACGCCCAGCTGAGGCAAGAGGAGGAGCGGGGGAGCAACAGGGATGCGCGCGCGTGTGGAGCAGCAGAGTGGCCGAAGCAGGCGGCCGGTGCGCGTGCGGCGACGGCCACTGGAGGGCGCAGGAGGAGGGGGACAGCACCGGTGGGGGCTGCGGACGTCGAGGCACGTTGGGAGGCGCGAGGGGGAGGCTCGAGGTTGTCGGGGATCGATGATTGGGCCGAGCCAGCGTGTGAGCCGCACTGTTCACGCGCTCTGGAGCGCGCGTATGGCTGGCATCAGCACGCTCTCGCCGGCTTGGTCCGTTCCAGCGTGCCCAACAGTGTCTGGTGAGTAGAGGGAGTAGTAAAGAATTGCCCTAAGGCCTTGGATGCTCTGTGGTGTAGAGAGAGAGGGAGGGTGCTGGTAAAAATGGTGAAAGATGGGTGCACAGCGGGGTAAAGCTGGGGTTTCACCCCCCCCCCCAATCATGGATATGAGGTGCTGGGGGAGTTACTGGGGTTTGCTAGTAACCCCATGAGTCTGTGGTAAAGAGCTGAGGCCATGGAGAAAAGTGAAAGTGGTAAAAGTAGAGGTTTTAAGATTTCTGCAGAAGGTGTTTGATCATGGTTTGATCAAGTAAATGAGATCCAATTGACATGGCACTTTACAGGGTTGAAAGACATGAGAAAATAGGGTGCTTCACCAAATTTGGCCTCATTTGGAGAAACTAGCCAATGTAACTTTGGTGAACCCTAGAAATCAACAGAAACAGTTTCAGCTTGATTGAGTCAAGCTAATCATCTCCCCTTGATGCACCACTTGGTGTAGCATCATCATTTGGGGTATTGATCATGCTCACAAAGTTTGAGGCTCCAGATAAAAAGTTGGTAATGTAAAGTTGTTCAAATTTGTATTTGAACAGAAAGGGTTTTGAGGTGATCTGATCAAGTTGCTCTATTCCAAATCTTGTGCCATTTGGTCTAGGTGCCTTATTAGGCTATCCTAGCATGTGCACCAAGTTTGAGAGCATTTGGACAAGTTTGGCAATGTAGAGTTGCTCAAACTTCAAATATGGACAGAATGGTTATGAAGGGGTTTGAGGAGGTTTCCTTGATCTCCAATGCATGAGGCTTTGCAAGATCATCAAATATGTCATATATGACATGATAGAATTTCCCTGGAATTTTTGGAGAAAAATTCCTTTGTAAATATTTCAAAAGCTTGAAATATCCAGAAAGGGTTTTAGAGGGTTTAGCCCATTATTTTGAACATTACCAAGTGTTGAAACTCTTATATATGGACAATATATGTCCTCCGAGTCTCTCTGAATTTTGGCAAATATTTTTGAAACAGTTAAATAATTTTCCCCTATTAAAGACCATTTCTGGCCTTAAGAAAAAGCTTTTAAATAAAATAGGAAAATAACTTTTAAAATTATACCTTTGTGGTTTCTGGGAGTCCTATGACTACTAGGTCTCAAATAAACCTTTTGAAATAATTTTCTCACCCTTAATCAAGTACTTGCAGTGCAAACCTCAATTCAGGGGTTTTTGGAAAACTAAATTTATAAAAATACTTTTTGGCCAAATTAATTTTGTAAGAAAATACTATACTGCTATATAACACTTGGCATGATCATTGGGCAGAAGTTTTGGATAAGGAGATGAAATCTACAAGAGGTCATAGTTGACTTTAATGAGCACATGAAAAAGCAATTGAAGAAAACTCAATTCCAAATAAAAGCCAAATGATGCTAAAAAATTTTGCTGGTCCAAATTTTCATGCTTCAAAGTTACAAATAACATGTTACAAAATGCAGGGTGTGACAGGTAAACCAGTTCAGTTGTAAGGTGGCCATGATAACAACATGAAACAAACATATATCTATGTAGTATAGTGTGACGCCCCGATTTGACCATACACTAATCATGCACGCAAACGTGTATGGCCAAGATCAGGGACTCACTGGAAGATATCACAACACAACTCTAGACACAAATAAAATAATACAAGCTTTATATTACAAGCCAAGGGCCTCGAGGGCTCGAATACATAAGCTCGAATACACAAGAGTCAGTGGAAGCAATAATATCTGAGTACAGACTTAAACAAGTTTGCCTTAAGAAGGCTAGAACAAAACATCAACGATCGAAAAGGCAAGGCCTCCTGCCTGAGACCTCCTAACAGCTCCTAGTCGCCAGCTGTCTCCATGAGGTAGTAGGCTTTGTCGGGGTAGTAGCAGTCGACTGGGGTCATCTGGCTCCTGGGATCCGCCATCTTGTTGCAACAACCAGAAGGAAGAAAGAAGGGGGGAAAAGGGGTAGCAAAGCAACCGTGGGTACTCATCCAAAGTACTCGCAAGCAAGGAACTACACTACATATGCATAGGTATCAATGAAAGGGCGGTAGTATCTGTGGACTAAGCTGCAGAATGCCAGAATAAGAGGGGGAGAAGCTAGTCCTATCAAAGACTAGCATCTTCTGGAAACCACCACTCTTGCAGCAGTAGAAGAGAGTACATAATAACATATTATAGTTATCAAGCATATTGTAGCATTAACGCACATAGATCCTTCCTCGACTCCCTGCGAGGAAGCAATCCCGGAGCCACATATCCATTCATGTCTCAGCATCCAGTTCTAGTTGTATCGATCGGGATACAACTCCAACTGCCCGTTACCGTAGGACAGGCTATCGATAGATGTTTTCTCCCTACAGGGGTGCACCAACTTACCCACCACGCTCGCTTAACTTCGGCCGGACACACCATCAGGTCATGCCCGGCCTCGTCCAAACAATAGGTCGCAACCCGACCTAGGCTTAATACAGAGGTCATGCACGCCGGACTAAACCTATGCCCCCAGGGGTCATGGGCCATCTCCGCGGGAACTCCTGCACGTTGTGTATGCGGCCGGTGAGCTGACCTAGCTACCTCCTTAAAAAGGCAGGTGCATAATCAGTCCAACCCGGCGCGCGCCGCTCAGTCGCATGACGTCAGTTAAGCTTTGGCTGATGCATACGACGCAGAATGCCCATACTATGCCCACATGATGGTTAGCCCTGTCAGGCCAGAGGTCCCTTGGATCAAATATCCAAACCATTTAGTGTCTTGGGAACGAGGTAACGAGCAGAGACTCATGATCATGTGAACTCGTCGCCCCGTCTCGAGGACTTTCGGCAAGGGCTAAGAGTGTCCGGCCATGCCTCGTATTCAACTCTCGGGTACCCTCCAGGCCAACTCGTCTCCACATCACTCGCGGGTACCCCTCAGGGTCGACCCGCCTTTCCAAGTAACAGTTGTAAAGTCATAGTAACCATAGTAACTATGTGTCTAACACCAAGGGGGAACCCTGAGGAATCACCCTATATGGAACTCCACCTGATGTTATCTTCAAGGTGAACGAAGGAGGAATCACCCTCCAGGTCCACTCTTGAGGAGTTGCATGACAGTGTCGTTATCGAGAGTGGAGAAGGAGGAATCACCCTCGATGACCACAACCGATGAACTAACCTACAAGGTTAACATCAGAAGTGCTGATGAGGTCTCACCCTTGGCACTCGATAGTATCCCAGTAGTGTCGAGCAACTAAGGGGAAAGTGATGTGCGGTGCCGAGGCCTGGTCTTCGATCCCGTTGATCGGGTCTTCTGATAATCTAGCGGGGTAGTCATGACAAAGTGGGGGGGTCTCTAATGGATCTCTAACCAGCCTATACTAAGGAGTTTAGTACAAACATGTAAGGTTTGAAAGCAAGTATCAACAACAGGCTATGCATCAGAATAGGATCATACAAAAAGCAGTAGCAGTTCTAATGCAAGCATAAGAGAGAAGGGAATGGGCGATATTGGAATGATCAAAGGGGGTTGGCATGCCTGGTTGCTCAGACGAGAAGGAGGGGTCGTCGTCGATGCAGTCGATCACCGAGGTAGCATCAGTCTCGCGGTCTACCAAAGAGAAGAGGGGGAAGAAACAATAAATACAAAGCATACAGATGCAACAAAGAAGCACGACACGTCAACGCACAATGTTAGGGTGCTCTAACGCGTTACTAGGCGATACTAGCGAAAGGGGGGGGTAACATCCAGGAATGTTTTCTCGGTGTTAGGCATTTTCGGACAGGCGAACCGGAGGGGGATTGTTCCATGTTCGGTGATACATCCATTTTGCATCATGCTTATAAGTTGATATTTATTGCATTATGGGCTGTTTATACATGTTTTGTCACAATACTTATGCCTTTTCGCTCTTATTTTGCAAGGTTTACACGAAGAGGGAGAATGCCGCACCTGGAATTCTGGGCTGGAAAAGGAGCAAACCCTGGAAACCTATTCTGCACAACTCCAAAAGCCCTGAAACTCCACAGAACATCATTTCGGAAAATATAAAAAATATCTCGCGAAAGAAACCCACGAGAGGGTCCATTGGCTAGCCTCGAGGGTGGGGGCGCGCCCCCCTTCCCAGGGCGCGCCCCCTGCCTCGAGGGCCAGTCGGCAGGCCCATGGTGCCCATCTTCTCCTATATGAAGCGTTTTGACCTGGAAAAAAAATCAGAAGGAGGCTTTCGGGACCAGACGCCGCTGTCTCGAGGCGGAACCGAGGCGGAAACCAATCTAGGGCTCCGGTAGAGCTGTTCTGCCGGGGATACTTCCCTCCGGGAGGGGGAAATCGTCACCGCCGTCATCACCAACAACTCTCCCATCTTGGGGAGGGCTATCTTCATCAACATCTTCACTAGCACCATCTCCTCTCAAACCCTAGTTCATCTCTTGTATCCAATCTTTGTACCCAAACCTCAGATTGGTACGTGTGGGTTGCTAGTAGTGTTGATTACTCCTTGTAGTTGATGCTAGTTGGTTTATTTTGGTGGAATATCATATGTTCAGATCCATTATGCATATTAATACCCCCTCTGATCATGAACAATATTATGTCTTGTGAGTAGTTACTTTTGTTCCTGAGGACATGGGAGAAGTCTTGCTATTAGTAGTCATGTGAATTTTGTATTCGTTCGATATTTTGATGAGATGTATGTTGTCTCTCCTCTAGTGGTGTCATGTGAACGTCGACTACATGACACTTCACCATTATTTGGGCCTAGAGGAAGGGATTGGGAAGTAATAAGTAGATGATGGGTTGCTAGAATGACAGAAGCTTAAACCCTAGTTTATGCGTGGCTTCGTAAGGGGATGATTTGGATCCATATGTTTCAGGCTATGGTTAGGTTTATCTTAATACTTCTTTTGTAGTTGCGGATGCTTGCATTAGAGGTTAATCATAAGTGGTAGGCTTGTCCAAGTAAGGGCAGCACCCAAGCACCGGTCCACCCACATACCAAATTATCAAAGTACCGAACGCGAATCAGACGATCGTGATGAAAACTAGCTTGACGATAATTCCCATGTGTCCTCGGGAGCGCTTTCCTTTATATAAGAGTTTGTCCAGGCTTGTCCTTTGCTACAAAAAGGATTGGGCCACCTTGCTGCACCTTATTTACTTTTACCGTTTGTCACTTGCTACCAATTATCTTATCACAAAACTACCTGTTACCTACAATTTCAGTGCTTGTAGGAAATACCTTACTGAAAACTGCCTATCATTTCCTTCTGCTCCTCGCTGGGTTCGACACTCTTACTTGTCGAAAGGACTACGATAGATCCCCTACACTTGTGGGTCATCAAGACTCTTTTCTGGCGCCGTTGCCGGGGAGTGAAGCGCCTTTGGTAAGTGGAATTTGGTAAGGAAAAATTTATATAGTGTGCTGAAATTTATTGTCACTTGTTACTATGGCTCAAAATCCTTTGACGGGCATGTTCAGGGTATCTTCACCCCAAGCAGAAGAGCAAAGAGTTGCTCCTCAACCTACTGCACCTATTGAAAATGTTTGCTTTGAAATTCCTTCGGGTATGATAGAGAAACTGCTTGAAAATCCCTATAGAGGAGACGGAACACTTCACCCCTATTTACATCTAATCTATGTGGATGAAGTTTGTGGATTGTTTAAGCTTGCAGGTATGCCCGAGGATGTTATCAAGAAGAAGGTCTTCCCTTTATCTTTGAAGGGAGATGCATTGACATGGTTTAGGCTATGCGATGATATGGAGTCATGGAACTATAATCGTTTGAAGTTGGAATTTCATCAGAAGTTCTACCCTATGCACCAGGTTCATTGTGATCGTAATTATATTTATAATTTCTGGCCTCGCGAAGGAGAAAGCATCGCTCAAGCTTGGGGGAGGCTTAACTCAATGTTATATTCATGCCCCAATCATGAGCTCTCAAGAGAAATGATCATTCAAAATTTTTATGCTCGGCTTTCTCATAATAATCGCTCCATGCTCGATACTTCTTGTTCTGGCTCTTATATGATGAAGACTATTGATTTCAAATGGGATTTATTGGAAAGAATTAAACGCAACTCTGATGATTGGGATCTCGACCAATGTAAGGAGTCAGGTATGACCCCTAAGTTTGATTGTGTTAAAGCTTTTATGGATACCGATGTTTTCCGTGAGTTTAGCACTAAATATGGACTTGACTCTGAGATAGTAACTTCTTTCTGTGAATCTTTTGCTACTCATGTTGATCTCCCCAAGGAGAAGTGGTTTAAATACCATCCCCCCTATTGAAGTAAAAGTAGTTGAACCTATTAAAGTTGAAGAAAAGACTATCACTTATAATGTTGATCCTGTTATTCCTACCGCTTATATTGAGAAACCACCTTTCCCTGTTAGGATAAAGGATCATGCTCAAGCTTCAACTGTAGTTCGTAAGAGTAATACTAGAACACCTACACCCTCTGAGCAAATTAAAGTTGAACCTAGTGTTGCTATGGTTAAAGATCTCTTGGTAGAAGATTTAGATGGACATGTTATTTATCTCCAAGAAGAGTCTGCTAGAATAGCCAAACCCAATGCTAGAAATAGACACAAACCTGTAGTAGGCTTGCCTGTTATCTCTGTCAAGATAGGAGATCATTGCTATCATGGTTTATGTGACGTAGGTGCTAGTGCGAGTATTATCCCTCTCGATTTGTATAACGAAATTATGCATGATATTGCACCTGTTGAGTTAGAAGGGATTGATGTTACTATTAAGCTTGCTAATAGATATACTATTTCACCAGTTGGGATTGTTAGAGATATTGAAGTCTTGTGTGGGAAGGTTAAATACCCTCCTGATTTTCTTGTTCTTAGTTCCCCACAAGATGCATTATGTCCCATTATTATATTTGGTAGACCCTTCTTGAATACCGTTAATGCCAAGATAGACTGCGTGAAAGACATTGTCACTGTTGGATTATGGGATACGTCTCATGATTTTAACTTTGCTAAATTCCGTAGACAACCCCTTGAAAAGGCACCACCCAGTAAAGATGAAATTATTGGTCTTGCTTCTATTGTCGTGCCACCTAATGATCCTTTAGAACAATACTTGCTAGACCATGAAAATGATATGCATATGAATGAGAGAAGGGAAATAGATGAAATATTCCTTACACAGGGACCCGTATTGAAAAACAACTTGCCTGTTGAAATCCTAGGGGATCCTCCTCCACCCAAGGGTGATCCCGTGTTTGAACTTAAACCTTTACGTGATAATCTTAAGAATGTTTATCTTGATGAAAAGAAGATATATCCTATTATTATTAGTGCTAACCTTTCAGAGCAGGAAGAAGAAAGGTTATTGAAAACTCTGAAGAAGCACCGATCTGCTATTGGATATACTCTGGATGATCTTAAGGGCATTAGTCCCACTATATGCCAACACAAGATAAAATTGGAAGAAAATGCTAAACCAGTTATCGATCATCAGCGACGGTTAAATCCTAAGATGAAGGAAGTGGTGAGGAAGGAAATACTAAAGATCCTAGAAGCAGGTATTATCTATCCAGTTGCTGATAGTCAGTGGGTAAGTCCTGTCCATTGCGTTCCTAAGAAAGGAGGTATGACTGTTGTCCCTAATGATAAGGATGAATTGATCCCACAAAGAATAGTTATAGGTTATAGGATGGTAATTGATTTTCATAAGTTAAATAAAGCCACTAAGAAAGATCATTACTCCTTGCCATTTATTGATCAAATGCTAGAAAGGTTATCCAAACATACTCATTTATGCTTTCTAGATGGTTATTCTGGTTTCTCTCAAATACCTGTGTCAAAAGGGGATCAAGAAAAGACCACCTTTACTTGTCCTTTCGGTACCTTTGCTTATAGATGTATGCCTTTTGGTTTATGTAATGCACCTGCTACCTTTCAAAGATGCATGATGGTTATATTCTCTGACTTTTGTGAAAATATTGTTGAGGTATTCATGGATGATTTCTCCATTTACGGAACTTCTTATGATGATTGCTTAAGCAACCTTGATCAAGTTTTGCAGAGATGTGAAGACACTAATCTTGTCTTGAATTGGGAGAAGTGCCACTTTATGGTTAATGAAGGCATTGTCTTGGGACATCAAATTTCTGAAAGAGGTATTGAAGTTGACAAAGCTAAGGTTGATGCTATTGACAAGATGCCATGCCCAAAGGACATCAAGGGTATACGAAGTTTCCTTGGTCATGCCGGGTTTTATAGGAGGTTCATTAAGAACTTCTCCAATATCTCCAGGCCTCTGACTAATCTCTTATAGAAAGATATTCCTTTTGTCTTTGATGATGATTGTCTAGAAGCATTTGAAATACTTAAGAAAGCATTGATCTCCGCGCCTATTGTCCAGCCTCCTGACTCGAATTTACCCTTTGAGATTACGTGCGATGCTAGTGATTATGCTGTAGGAGCTATTTTAGGGCAAAGAGTTGATAAGAAATTGAATGTTATCCAATATGCTAGTAAAACTCTAGATAGTGCCCAGTGAAATTATGCTACCACTGAGAAAGAATTTTTAGCAGTCGTGTTTGCTTGTGATAAGTTCAGACCCTACATCGTTGATTCTAAAGTAACTATTCACACTGATCATGCTGCTATCAAATACCTTATGGAAAAGAAAGATGCTAAACCTAGACTTATTAGATGGGTTCTCTTGCTGCAAGAATTTGACTTGCATATTATTGATAGAAAGGGAGCTGAAAACCCCGTAGCAGATAACTTGTCTAGGTCAGAGAATATACTTGATGACCCACAACCTATTGATGATAGCTTTCCTGATGAACAACTAGCTATCATAAATACTTCTCGTACTGCTCCATGGTATGCTGATTATGCTAATTATATCGTTGCTAAGTTTATACCTCCTAGCTTCACATACCAGCAAAAGAAAAAGTTCTTCTATGATTTGAGACATTACTTCTGGGATGACCCACATCTTTATAAAGAAGGAGTAAATGGTATTATTAGACGTTGTGTGCATGAGCATGAATAGGAACAGATCCTATGCAAGTGCCACTCCGAAGCCTATGGAGGACACCATGCGGGAGACACAACTGCACACTAGGTATTTTAATCCGGTTTTTATTGGCCTACTCTCTTCAAGGATGCCCGCAAGTTTTTCTTATCTTGTGATGAATGTTAAAGAATTGGTAATATCAGTAGACGTCAAGAAATGCCTATGAATTATTCACTTGTTATTGAACCATTTGATGTTTGGGGCCTTGATTATATGGGACCTTTTCCTGCCTCTAACGGGTACACACATATTTTAGTTACTGTTGATTACATTACTAAATGGGTAGAAGCTATTCCAACTAGTAGTGCTGATCATAACACCTCTATTAAGATGCTTAAAGAAGTTATATTTCCGAGCTTTGGAGTCCCTAGATATCTAATGACTGATGGTGGTTCACACTTTATTCATGGTGATTTCCGTAAGATGCTTGCTAAGTATGATGTCAACCATAGAATTGCATCACCTTATCACCCACAGACTAGTCGTCAAGTAGAACTAAGTAATAGGGAGTTGAAATTAATCTTGCAAAAGATAGTTAATAGGTCTAGAAATAATTGGTCCAAGAAACTAGATGATGCATTATGGGCCTATAGAACTGCATACAAAAATCCTATGGGTATGTCTCCATATAAGATGGTATATGGAAAAGCATGTCACTTACCTCTTGAGCTAGAACATAAGGCATATTGGGCTGTTAAAGAGCTCAACTACGATTTCAAACTTGTCGATGAGAAGAGGCTACTTGACATTAGCTCTCTCGATGAATGGAGAACACATGCCTATGAGAATGCCAAGCTATTTAAAGAAAAGGTTAAGAGATGGCATGACAAGAGGATACAAAAGCGTGAGTTTAACGTAGGTGATTATGTCTTGCTATTCAACTCTTGTTTAAGATTTTTTGCAGGAAAACTTCTCTCTAAGTCGGAAGGACCTTACATTATCAAGGAGGTCTATCATTCCGGTGCCATAAAAATCAACAACTTCGAAGGAACAAATCCGAAGGTGGTGAATGGTCAAAGGATCAAACATTATATCTCAGGTAACCCTATAAATGTTGAAACTAATATTATTGAAACCATAACACCGGAGGAATACATAAGGGACACTTTCCAGAACGATTCAGCCTCCGAAAAGGAAGAGGTATGTGATACGGTAAGTAAACCGACTCCAAAACAGTTCTAAAGGTAATTTTTCTCCGTTTTGGAATATTTAGAAAAATAGAAAAATAAACCGCAGTCCGGAGGAGACACGGGGCCTCCTCGAGGGTGGGGGGCGCGCCCCCTTCCCAGGGCACGCCCCCTGCCTCGAGGACACCCCGTGTGTCCCCCGGACTCCGTTTTCTTGTGGGTCACTCCTGGTGTTTGGGAAAAATTCATTATATATACTCCCGAAGGTTTTGACCTCTGTATCACGCAAAAATCCTCTGTTCTTGTTTCGAGCCGTTTCTGTCACAGATAAAGGCAACATGTCGTCCCAAGATTCGGAGGGAGAAAGTTATGTGGCTGATTCCCTTGCCGACCCTAAGGTCTATGGTGATTTGGAGCATTATGATTGGACCACGGAAGAAGAAGAGGACCATGATTCAAAGAGGAAGGACTGGACCAGATCGGATGAAGACGAAGTCCCACTACCTCATCTGGGGGACATGCATGTGGAGTTCAAAAAGTCAAGCCTCCCTGACAGAGTAAAGAAACCTTAGATCGAATTTATCCCTTTTAACCTCTTGCAGGAAAACAAGCAGGCATTATGCAAGAAAATATTAAACCTTGAGCAAGAGATTAATGAGCTAAAGGAGAAAATTTTTGCCCTTAAGCGTAAGTTGAGGGAGAAGTCTCCATCATCACCACCCCCGAAGAAGAAGACATAATCATATGGGTATGGGCACTCCCCTTGGCAACTGCCAAGCTTGGGGGAGTGACCCCAGTATCGTATCACCATCACTCCTATCTTTACCGTTTTACTTAGTTTGATCCTTTTGGTAGTAGCTTGATCTATTAGAATAAAGTTAGCATGATCTAGTTGTGAGCTTTTGCTTTGTGAGCTTTATCCTTTGTAATCGAGTCCGTGAGCTATATACTAAAGATTAGTGTTGAGTCAAGGGCTTGATTTCCTCACTCGGGTCATGATAAAAAGAAAGAAAACATAAAGAGTATCAAAGAGATCATATCGATCTTATGGGAAGTAATGACTTCACATACAAGAGCATGATAAATAAAAGTTGTTGGGAGGTGACAAACATAGTTTTGGTCATCATTGCAATAAATAGGAAGTAACAAAGAAGAGAGGCTTCACATACAAATATACTATCTTGGACATCTTTCATGATTGTGAGCACTCATTAAAGTATGACATGCTAAAGAGTTGATGTTGGACAAGGAAGACAACATAATGGGTTATGTCTTCTTATATCTGAAATAAAGTATATTGTCATGGATCATCCAACATGTCGAGCTTGCCTTTCTCCCTCATGCTAGCCAAAACTCCTCGCACTAAGTAGAGATACTACTTGTGCTTCCATATATCCTTAAACCCAGTTTTGCCATGAGAGTCCACTATACCTACCTATGTATTGAGAAAGATCCTTCCAAGTAAATTGTCATGTTGCAAATCCGCTAAAATATGTATGATTTATTAGTGCGGGAGAAATTAGCTTTATACGATCTTGTGATATGGAAGTAATAAAAGCAACGGACTGCATAATAAAGGTCCTTATCACAAGTGGCAATATAAAGCGAAGTTCTTCTATGCTAAGACTTTGTGCATCCAACCATAAAAACACATGACAACCTCTGCTTCCCTCTACGAAGGGCCTATCTTTTATTCTTGTCTTATAAGTGTCAAGGTGAAATCCACCTTTCCCTTTTACATTTTATCCTTTGGCAAGCACATTGTGTTGGAAAGATCCAGACATATATACCCAATGGATGTAAGTTTTCATGATCTATTACTGTTGACATTACCCTTGAGGTAAAAGGTTGGGAGGCAACACCATAAGCCCCTATCTTTCTCTGTGTCCGATTAAAACTCCATAAACATAAGTATTGCGTGAGTGTGAGCAATTGTGAAAGACTATATGATAGTTGAGTATGTAGGCTTGCTGAAAAGCTCTTATATTGACTCTTTCTGATGTTACGATAAATTGCAATTGCTTCAATGACCGAGACCAAAGGTTGTTAGTTCCCAATGAAGTTTATGATGCATACTTGATATTGTGGATGAATTGTTACTTTAGCATAAGAATCATATGACTGTATTTATATAAGTTGCTGCTATGAGAATGATCATGATGCCCTCATGTCCACATTTTGTTTTTATCGACACCTATATCTTTAAACATTTGGACATATTTTTCGATATCGGCTTTCGCTTAAGGACAAGCGAGGTCTAAGCTTGGGGGAGTTTATATGTCCATTTTG
This sequence comes from Secale cereale, assembly GCA_902687465.1. Lineage (NCBI taxonomy): Eukaryota > Viridiplantae > Streptophyta > Magnoliopsida > Poales > Poaceae > Secale > Secale cereale. Next base: position 140,180,922 of record LR738712.1, on the reverse strand, counting down.
CATCATGCTTATAAGTTGATATTTATTGCATTATGGGCTGTTTATACATGGTTTGTCACAATACTTATGCCTTTTCTCTCTTATTTTGCAAGGTTTACATGAAGAGGGAGAATGCCGACACCTGGAATTCTGGGCTGGAAAAGAAGCAAACCCTGGAAACCTATTCAGCACAACTCCAAAAGCCCTGAAACTCCACAGAACATCGTTTCGGAAAATATAAAAAATATCTGGCGAAAGAAACCCACGAGAGGGGCCACCGGCTGGCCTCGAGGGTGGGGGGCGCGCCCCTGCCTCGAGGGCCAGTCGGCAGGCCCACGGTGCCCATCTTCTCCTATATGAAGCGTTTTGACCTGGAAAAAAAATCAGAAGGAGGCTTTCGGGACCAGACGACGCTGTCTCGAGGCGGAACCGAGGCGGAAACCAATCTAGGGCTCCGGTAGAGCTGTTCTGCCGGGGATACTTCCCTCCGGGAGGGGGAAATCGTCACCGCCGTCATCACCAACAACTCTCCCATCTTGGGGAGGGCTATCTTCATCAACATCTTCACTAGCACCATCTCCTCTCAAACCCTAGTTCATCTCTTGTATCCAATCTTTGTACCCAAACCTCAGATTGGTACGTGTGGGTTGCTAGTAGTGTTGATTACTCCTTGTAGTTGATGCTAGTTGGTTTATTTTGGTGGAAGATCATATGTTCAGATCCATTATGCATATTAATACCCCCTCTGATCATGAACAATATTATGTCTTGTGAGTAGTTACTTTTGTTCCTGAGGACATGGGAGAAGTCTTGCTATTAGTAGTCATGTGAATTTTGTATTCGTTCGATATTTTGATGAGATGTATGTTGTCTCTCCTCTAGTGGTGTCATGTGAACGTCGACTACATGACACTTCACCATTATTTGGGCCTAGAGGAAGGCATTGGGAAGTAATAAGTAGATGATGGGTTGCTAGAGTGACAGAAGCTTAAACCCTAGTTTATGCGTTGCTTCGTAAGGGACTGATTTGGATCCATATGTTTCAGGCTATGGTTAGATTTACCTTAATACTTCTTTTGTAATTGCGGATGCTTGCATTAGAGGTTAATCATAAGTGGTAGGCTTGTCCAAGTAAGGGCAGCACCCAAGCACCGGTCCACCCACATACCAAATTATCAAAGTACCGAACGCGAATCAGACGATCGTGGTGAAAACTAGCTTGACGATAATTCCCATGTGTCCTCAGGAGCGCTTTCCTTTATATAAGAGTTTGTCCAGGCTTGTCCTTTAGTACAAAAAGGATTGGGCCACCTTGCTGCACCTTATTTACTTTTACCGTTTGTCACTTGCTACCAATTATATTATCACAAAACTACCTGTTACCTACAATTTCAGTGCTTGCAGGAAATACCTACTGAAAACTGCCTATCATTTCCTTCTGCTCCTCGTTGTGTTCGACACTCTTAATTATCGAAAGGACTATGATAGATCCCCTACACTTGTGGGTCATCATTCGATATGACAGAGATGTGTTGCGGATGAACGGACCTCGTGTTCGGATTCGTCTCGCAATTCTGAGCAACTTTCATATATAAAACTTTTTCATCCGAGTTACACTTTATTTTATATAATTTTCTAAAGTTTATAACATTTTCTAGAATTATTTATACTAACAGAAAAGGTAAATATGATGTCAGCATGACGTGGCAATGAGGTCAGCAGGTCAACAGGTCGACTGAGTCAAGTGGGCAGTGGGGCCCACTGTCATAGAGTGTTAGCTAATTAACCTAGATTAGTTAGACTAATTAGACACCTTAATTAAGTTAATTAACCTAAATTAATTAATATGTTAATTAATTAACTAATATTTTTAATTATTATTTATTTATTTATTTACTTTTCAAAAAACTCCTTTTTTAAAGGGGCCGGGTCCAATGGTTAGTGGCCCATCGGGCCAACCGGGTGACGCGCGAGCGGTGATGCAGGCGCCCGCCCGAACGGGCGCGCCTGGGAGAAATCAGGGTGCCGTGGTCGCCGGCGGGCACGGCGCAGTGCGCTGGAGGCGGCGGTGCGGGGCCTGGTGCCGGACGGGGCGGATCACCCGGCGGCGCCGCGGAGCGGCAGACCGGTCGGTCAGGAGGAAGTCGGGGGGCCAAGGCGCATGCGAGGCCGCCGACAGGAGCATCAGCGAGCCGTGCGAGGCCTGGCGTAGCGCGCGGGCGAGCGGTCGCGAGCGCTTGCACGCGGTAGATGCCGGCGGCGCGGGGCGGGTGCGTTGAGCGTCGGCTGGCAGGGGCGAGCGGAAGGGGAGCGCGACGGGGCGGTTGGGAGCAGTAGGCTGGCGGCAGCAGCGGTAGAACGCAGCAGCCGTGGCGACAGTTCAGCAGGTTCAACAGGTTGCCCAAGCCGAAGCAACGAGCAGCAACGTGCGGGAGGTGGTGCGCGAGCATGGTCGGGGGCGACGGCAACAGCAGCAGACATCGGCGACAGAGCAAAGTAGCAGCGGGGCAGAGCAACAGAAGCAACGGCAGAAGACTCGACGTGCGGCAAACCAGGATGCAGCGCGGGCGTAGGCGCGGGCACGTGCGGGCGTGCACGCGTATGGAGGCCAAGGTCGCGGCCGGAGGCGAGGGAGCGCGGGGCTGAGCGGTGGCGCCGGCTCGGACTCGACGGGGTCGAAGCCACGGGCACACACATGACGAGCGGGAGGCTAGCTAGGGGAGCACCTACGCGATGCAGCGAAGATGATGGGCACACACGTGTGACCAATGGGCCACCTGAGTGACGCCGGCGACGAGCCGTGCGGCATCAAGCTTCGGCCATGGCGGTCCTACGGCCCAGAGGACGAGCTTGTGCAAGAGAGATGAGGGGAAAGGAAGAGGAGCTCACGGGGAGCCTATAGGTGTGCATAGCGGGCTCGGGGGAGGCTCGGAGGCGAAAAAAAATCCGGCAATGGCGTTGCAGGTGCAGAGAAGGGAACTACTCCATACGGTCGAAGCAGAGGCACTCAGCTCGCGTTCTTCAGCTTAGAGGAAGCAACAGAGGCGGGAGGAGCTCCTAGCACAGTCCTAGGCGACGGGGAGGGCGGTGAAGACGGGATCGACGAGGGCCATGGCGATGAGGGCGTTCGGGTGTGTGCTCCGGGAGGAGGATGTGGGGAGAGAAGGGAGAGTGGGGTTGCTAGGGTTTGGGAGGTCGCGAGGGATGCCCTTATCCACTGCGAGGACCGCGGGATGACCGCCACGGGGGCATCGGCGGCCAAAGTGGCCTGGATGGCCGCCACACCCTCCTCTGCCTCCTGTAGCAGGAGGTTGAAGGAGAGGTGGTGGTGGTGGGCCGGGCTATTGCTGCTAGATGGGCCAAGGTGCATAATGCCACTATAGCCCACTATCATAGAAATAGTTATGCCTTTCTCTTTTTAGTTTCTTTTATTTACTGTTTGGTGTTTTTCTCCAATGTTTTGCATTTCTATGTAATACCATATGGATAGTATTGATTACACAACTTGTCACATAAATCAAGCACGATATTATGGAGAGGCCCACAAAGTTTCAAGTTAGTTGAAAACAGATAAACACTTGTTTATTTCGAAAAGGTTAATTTTGTTACAGCTGGACCACTTTATATTTTCCTAGGAATTAAATGGTGAGTCAAATGATGTTGGCTCCTGCATGATAATTAGTTAGTGAAAATTTGCAGCCCAATGAACATTTTAGCTTTGACATTTGAAAACTTTTATTGTCTCACTTTAATTTAATATTTGAATTTGAACCGGATTGAATCTAAGCGAGAATTAGCAACAGTAAAAGCAGTGACGTGGCATCATTGCATAGGATTATTGTAGCTTAATTATCTGGGCGTCACATATGGTCACAGTATGGTCTATATCATTCTTGTTTATGTTGCCAAATCAAGATAGAGACAATTTAAATCATATCTGTTTAAGACAAAGCAGCATAGACAAAATAGAAGTGTGGGAAACTACACATCACTAACAACACTTGTAATGTGGATGCCATGAGAACGTAATTGTTTATTCAATTGAAACTGGAATCAACATAGAGCAAGTTACAACAGCAAACCAGTTAAAGAAACAGGTTTAAGCATACCTTTTGCACCATTGGAGTTTCAATTGCATCCTTCAAATTTGAAATAGTTGGTATGAGTAAATACAGTGATGCTAGAGCAAAGGAGTATGTACCATAGCTATGGAACCCGACCTGAGAACAATTATTCTTCTGCTTTAAGCGTTAACTTGGGGTTCAGAGTGGTGGTCCTCGTGCTTTGGGCACTGCACTTGCCTTACTAATTCCTCTTGTTTGGGTGCTATGTGCTGGAGACGGTGTTGTGTCAATTGGAACTGGGTTATTGTCTGCTAGGGTTGGGCTTATGGACTGCCATGGTCCCCTCTCTTCTTTACACCATACTTGCTCATGGACCGCCAAGGAGGAGTCCCACGCCAATTGCCCCGCTCTCTGCCCTGATCATCCCTCATGTTCACACCAATCCGCCACCGCCATCAAGGGGATGAGCCATGCGCCGCCCATGATGGCATTGCCACGTTCTCACATATAGTTCAATGTTGCGCATTACCACGAGACAAAAATATTATTATGCCCGTTGTTCAACATGCAACTGATACACCACTGTTTATTATTAACTTTTGAAGCATCCAACCAATGCATTTATCCTTCTATCCTAACCAAAAAATTGTACAACTTGGTAGAAATATATGAATCCCTCACTTGTGCAATCTGTTGCAAAGTAATCTCTAATGAAATGAAATTTGCCACATTTTCTAAAGTAGAGAAATTATTCTGCTCAGACACCTGCTAACCCCATCTCGCTCACTCTTAACCCTCACTCTTATCATAAAATCCATCAACTCGTATTCCAAGTGAGATAGTAATCGACATAGTCATGGAAGGCCAGCAGTATGGGACAAGGGCAACAACTGCCTTCCTATCTTAGTTCTAGTACCACATGGTTGTATACTTGACTCGTCCTTTTTCTCACGCTATACCACGACAGCTCTACATTCATGCGTTGCCACGAAAAAAGGAAGCTATGAATGGGAATGTTGGTCGAAAGCATGAAAAATCTTAATGTTTCTCTTCTCTTCCATCCCTTGCATGCACATACAAATTTATGTATCCGTCAGAGAAGAGCGAAAAAAAAGATTGCACTCATTTTAAATCACCTATACCAAAAACTACTTTTAGGTCACCAAATTTACAAATTTTATGCTCCAATAAGCCAAATGAAAGAGATGGCATATCATGTGGAATCTTGAGTTCCCTTCAACAAAAGTTAGAGCCATGAGCTAAATAGGAGAACCCAAAGAGATAACATTAAAATGGTCTGAGGTGCCAAGGAAACCATCTGAAACCGAATAAACAAAAATCTAGCTGAAATATAGATACTTGATTAATATTGCATGGATCCAACAATCAAGAAAATATAATAAACAGGAGAAAATTTAAGACTTAGTTTGGCAGTGAAGTACTTATAAAGTTCAAGTATTGGAAAACCACAATATTCTAAAGCCAAACACCTCAAAGTATTTAATACTTCAATGGTGTTGAAAACCAAAGTATTCTTGGAATGCTGCTCCAAAGATACAGAGCTCCCAAACGGGGCCTAGGGTTGACGCCCAATGAAAGAATCAGGTTTTGTGAGCCTCACATGACAACTTAAGCTTATTTTTGCTATTCTAATATCTGGTTAGTGCAAACTTTAAATGTCACTTGACCAAGAAAGGGAAGTTCAAAAACCAGTAGAATGCCCGCACATTGCCACGGGCCTTTGATTTGTGTTTTCGATTGCACCTATGAATATAATGCATATCTGTCTATCGCTCCCTCCCCTTCTCTCTCCCACCCTCTCTATTCGCCATCTACCTCCCATAAGCACCGCATCATCCTGCGTGAAAATAAATCCATTAGAAGGGTCCAAGTGGTAAGGTTTGACTTAAATAATAAAGGTAAAAATCTTGTTGCAATTTGGTTAGGTAATTTTGGCATTATTCCTACACATTCACATTCATGGTTAAGTTGCAAAATCCAAATAAGAAATTGAAAGTCCTACCCTTCTGTATGTTACACGTCGTTATTTTTAACACCATAGATGAAAGAATAATTGTGTCGTTGTTGCAGTAACAATACACGTAAAATGAGTCAAGAAAATATGAATCACTCCATGAATTTATGCAGCAATGCAAATACTGTCATAGCAAGGATAATACCATGAATTTCTACAGTAATAGCCGAAAACTACGATCAGCTCCTTACAATTTATCCTAGCTAGCATTTTGACCACTAACTTAAAATGCAACAGCATTGTTGATGCCCACCGCTTCACCAGGGGACTAATTCCCTAAAAAACAATGCAACCTCCATATAGATCATTTCAAACTATAATGAATTCACCTAATTATCAATGAGAAACATACATTGTTATGTACAAAAATGGTCAATAAAAATATGAACTTCCTATGGAACATCCAAAGATGGAAAAGAAAATCAGTGCTCATGCATCAATGATGTCAATGATGTGCACATTTACCTGATACAGAAGCAGGATGTCTTGCATGACATCTTGCAAGACATGAGCGCACCTTCATATCACTTCATACATAATTATATCAGAGCTACATCCAACCTGATTCCGCAAGTTCAACGCGATGATTTGTAGAACAAACTATATATGTAGTCAACACGTAACATAACCGCGACCTCGTAAGGGTTAAGTTTTTCATATAGTGATCTATGTAAGATATATATGAGAGATAACAAAGGCAATGTAATATATCTTATAACCTTTGATTGAATAAGATTCTCACAAACACAAGCCATATATAAATACCAAAATGACTGAACGGGAAAATAGAGCAAATAAATATGAAACAATAGTGCAAGAGCCAAACTTGAAAGGTTACAGCAGCTGCACAGTGGAGCAGACATACAAATTCAACGGATAAATTTTAAAGAAACATGGCAAACCTTTAAAACAAACTAAATTTACAGGATAATAGTTCCAGAAATAAAGTAAAACACTATAAAATTGTGTCAGATAATTGTCCAACCATTTGAATTAAGTTAGTAACTGATATTGTCCAATCAGCCGCAAAATTAGTTGGAAATAACAATAAAGATTTGAAAATTTAACTGCATCACTGGTGAAGCAGCGACGGACGGAGCCAATGATGCGCCGAAGCACTCCTGCCCAGCGGAGGGGTCGTCGGCGTCGGCGAAGCGGCGACCGACGCGTGGGGGCTGTCGTCGAAGCGGTGATGGACGGAGCCCATGATTCACCGGAGCACTCCTCCTGTCCGGCAGCGGGGTCGTCGGCGAAGCGACGACAGACGCGTGGGGGTCATCCGCGAAGCGGCGACGGACGGAGCCAATGAGGTGCCGAAGCACTCCTCCTGCCGGGCAGCGGGGTCGTCGGTGCAGCGACGACAGACGCTTGGGGGTCATCAGCGAAGCGGCGACGAACGGAGCCCAGGAGGTGCCTCGCCTCGACGCGCGTGGTGGGTTCTGGAAGCGATCGAGCAGGGCCGTGAGGGCGTTGTGCGCCTCATCGCTAGCTTCTAGGTTGGAGGGAAGAGAGAGAGACAAGGCGGCAGGAGACGGGCTGGTCAAGGAGCTCCACAGCGGCGACACAACACAAGGAACCCTAGCGCAAGATTGTTAATTTGGAAGAGAAGTGGCTGGCTCGCTAGGTGCGGAGCTTTTTTTTCTCTTATATTGATTATTGATTAGTTCTTAGAAAAGGAAAACGTCAATGCATTAGGAAAATTAGGATTTGGAATTGATGGTCATAAAACTAAACTTTATTAATTGGTAACGTGTTATCGGTTCCTGCCCGTTTATAACGTGTCTAGTTAGGAAACTTTGGGAAAATTAGGAAAGTTTTTATTGCGTTATGAATGAATTGATTGTGTCTGGTTACCTTAAGTTAATTGATTGCGTTTGGAAATAATTGATTGTCATGCATTATTGCGTTTGGAAAGAATTGATTGTCAATGCATTAGGAAAATTAGGATTTGGAATTGATGGTCATAAAACTAAACTTTATTAATTGGTAACGTGTTATCGGTTCCTGCCAATTTATAACGTGCTTAGTTAGGAAACTTTGGGAAAATTAGGAAAGTTTTTATTGCATTATGAATGAATTGATTGTGTCTGGTTACCTTAAGTTAACTGATTGCGTTTGGAAAGAATTGATTGTCATGCATGATTGCGTTTGGAAAGAAATGATTGTCATGCATTAATCGGGGACGTAAGGGGGGAAACGGAACCTGACTGCGTGCGGTGAGTGGGGTGGGGTTGGGTGGGTTAATTGTAGCGAAAAAAACCGGTTGAAAAAAAAACCAGACGAGGTAGGACGAAAAAAACCAGACGATGTGGGACGAAAAAAAACCTGGAACAAAGACTACCAACTGCTCCATTATGAGTAGAGATTAACCTAAATTGATTAAGTTAATTAATATGTTAATTAATTAATTAATATTTTTAATTGTTATTTATTTATTTATTTACTTTAAAAAACTCCTTTTTTAAAAGGGGTCGGGCCCAACGGTCAGTGGCCCATCGGGCCAACCGGGCGACGGGCGAGCGGTAATGTGGGCGCCCGCCCGAACGGGCACGCCTGGGAGAAATCGGGGCACTGTGGTCGCCGGCGTGCATGGCTCAGTGCGCTCGGGGCGGCGGTGCGGGGCCTGGTGCCAGGCGGGGTGGATCACCCGACAGCACTGCGGAGCGGCATGCCGGCCAGTCAGGAGGAAGTCGGGGGTCAGCCAAGGCGCATGCCAGGCCGCCGGCAGGAGCAGCGGCGAGCCGGGCGAGGCCTGGCATAGCGCCCGGGCGAGCGGTCGCGAGCGCTCGCGCGCGACAGATGCCGGCGGCACGGGGCGGGCGCGTTGAGCGTCGGCTGGCCGGGGCGAGCGGAAGGGGAGCGCGGCAGTGCGGTTGGGAGCAGTAGGCTGGCGGCGGCGGCGGCAGAACGCAGCAGCTACGGCCGCAATGGCAGAACGCAGCAGCAGCGACGGCAGTTCAGCAAGGACGGCCAGTTGCGCTAGCCGAAGCAACGAGCAGCAACGCGCAGAAGGTGGTGCGCGGGCATGACCGGGGGCGACGGCAACAGCAACACACAGCGGCAACAGAGCAAAGTTGAAGTGGGGCAGAGCAACAGAAGCAGCGACAGAAGACTCGACGCGCGACAAAGCAGGATGCAGCGCGGGCGCTTGCGGGCATGCACGCGTAGGGCGGCCAAGGTCGCGACCAGAGGTGAGGGTCGTGGCCGGAGGTGAGGGAGCGTGGGGCTGAGCGGTGGCGCCGGCTCGGACTCGACGGTGTCGAAGCCACGGGCACACACATGACGAGCGGGAGGCTAGCTAGGGGAGCACCTATGCGATGTAGCGAAGATGATGGGCACACACGTGTGACCAATGGGCCACCGGTGTGACGTCGGCGACGAGCCATGTGGCATCAAGCTTCGGCCATGACGGTCCTACGGCCTAGAGGACGAGCTCGTGCAAGAGAGATGAGGGGAAAGGAAGAGGAGCTCACGATGAGCCTGTAGGTGTGCATAGCGGGCTCGATGGAGGCTCAGAGGCGACGAAATCCGGCAATGGCGTTGGCGGTGCAGAGAAGGGAACTACTCCATCCGGTCAAAGCAGAGGCACTCGGCTCGCGTTCTTCAGCTTAGAGGAAGTAGCGGAGGCGGGAGGAGCTCCTAGCACAGTCCTAGGCGACGGGGAGGACAGTGACGACTGGATCGGCGAGGGCCATGGCGATGAGGGCGTTCGGGTGTGCGCTCCGGGAGGAGGATCTGGGGCGAGAAGGGAGAGTGGGGATGCTAGGGTTTGGGAGGCCGTAGGGGATGCCCTTATCCACCGCGAGGACCGCGGGATAACCGCCACGGGGGCATCGGCGGCGGGAGTGGCCTGGATGGCCGCCACACCCTCCTCTGCCTCTAGCAGGAGGTTGAAGGAGAGGTGGTGGAGGTGGGCTGGGCTATTGCTGCTAGATGGGCCAAGGTGCATAATGCCACTATAGCCCACTAACATAGTAATAGTTAGGCCTTTATCTTTTTAGTTTCTTTTATTTACCGTTTGGTGTTTTTCTCCACTGTTTTGCATTTCTATGTAATACCATATGAATAGTATTGATTACATAACTTGTCACATAAATCAAGCACGATATTATGGAGAGGCCCAAAAAGTTTCAAGTTAGTTGAAAACACATAAACACTTGTTTATTTTGAAAATGTTAATTTTGTTACAACTGGACCACTTTATATTTTCCTAGGAATTAAATGGTGAGTCAAATGATGTTGGCTCCTACATGATAATTAGTTAGTGAAAATTTGCAGCCTAATGAACATTTTAGCTTTGACATTTGAAAACTTTTATTGTCCGACTTTAATTTAAAATTTGAATTTGAACCGGATTGAATCTAAGCGGGAATTAGCAATAGTAAAAGCGGTGACGTGGCATCATATGCAGAGGATTACTGTAGCTTAATTATCCGGGCGTCACATATGGTCACAGTATGGTCTATATCATTCTAGTTTATGTTGCCAAATCAAGATAGAGACAATTTAAATCATATCTGTTTAAGACAAAGCAGCATAGACAAAATAGAAGTGTGGGAAACTACACATCACTAACAACACTTGTAATGTGGATGCCATGAGAACGTAATTGTTTATTCAATTGAAACTAAAATCAACATAGAGCAAGTTACAACAGCAAACCAGTTAAAGAAACAGGTTTAAGCATACCTTTTGCACCATTGGAGTTTCAATTGCATCCTTCAAATTTGAAATAGTTGGTATGAGTAAATACAGTGATGCTAGAGCAAAGGAGTATGTACCATAGCTATGGAACCCGACCTGAGAACAATTATTCTTCTGCTTTAAGTGTTAACTTGGGGTTCAGAGTGGTGGTCCTCGTGCTTTGGGCACTGCACTTGCCTTACTAATTCCTCTTGTTTGGGTGCTATGTGCTAGAGACGGTGTTGTGTCAATTGGAACTGGGTTATTGTCTGCTAGGGTTGGGAAGGGGTGTAGCTGGTTCTCTATCCAACTGGGTAGGGGTACAATCTGCGTGTGTCTGGGTTATGTGTGATGAGGTTGGTTCTTGGGCAGGTACAACCGTGGTTCTATCGGCATCGACGGGTAGCACGATCTTTTCTGAAGACCGTGTTTTTACTCCCATAGATATGGCCATCACCCTCTCCAGTTCAAATGGCTGATAAACAAGAAAAATAATTGAATGTACATACATTGTATGATAGACATGTGCAATGGATAGTAGGGAAGAAAACAGGGCATGAAATAATTAACATTTATGTTGTCTAACCAAACAGGATAGCATGACATAATTTCACATATATGATAGCTAATTAAACATGATAGCATGGCAAAAATTCACATATATGATGGCTAACTAAACGTGTGACATACTTCGAAAAATGATGACTATGTAAAAGGATGACATGGTATAACTATACGATGTGTCTATTAAAGTGGTTGGCATGCCATAATTCACATATATGGATGGAAACATGATGGCATGATATAATTCACGGATAGAATGACATAATTCAGAATATGACGACTATGTAAACGGGATGAGATGATATAGCTATATTATTTCTTTAGAAAATGGGTTGGTATGCCATAATTCAGATACATGTTGTCTATGTAAACATCATGACATGATGTAATTCAAATATATGATTTATATACTAAGCAAGTGATCAGAGGGCAATCGCATATATGATGTGTCAACTAAGCAGATGGCATTCAATATTGTGTATATGATGTAAAAACTAAGCATTGCAAGACAACATATGCATGATATGAGTAATATAACCCTGCCAAGTTTGAGCATACACCTCAGGGGGGAAATAGGACTGGTCATCTGTCTCTGAAACCTCCTCTGAGGAGCTATCTGTAACCAACAAGATACCTGCTTCAGTAGGTAGCATTGTCTGCTCTGAGGACCTTGTTTTCATTTCAGATTTTTGCATCACCAATTCAAATGGCTGATGCACAGGAAGAGTAGTTGAATATACGAACATTGTAGGCAAATAGAATATGTAATACAAAAAAAAGATGGCATGATATAATTCACATATATGATGCTTGGCTAAACAACATGGCATTACGTAATTCACATATATAATGCCTTGTGACATGATAGCATTGCATAATTCACATATATAATGTCTTGCAACAAGATGGTATTGCATAATTAACATATATGGTAACTAGACACTAAACAGGTGGCTTTCACACAAAGCATGTCTAAACTAACCAAATAACATGGCAATGCAAGACACCATATGCATGATATGAGCAATATAACCCTGCCAAGTTAGAGCATGCACCTCGAGGGGGAAATAGGACTGGTCATCTATCTCCGAATCCTCCTTTGAGGAGCTATCCGTAACCAGCCAGACATGCGCTTCATCAGATAGCATTGTCTACTCTGAAGACCTTGTTTTCACTCTAGATTTTTCCATGACCATGTCAAATGGCTGATGCACAGGAAGAGTAATTGAATGTACTAACATTGTTGCCAAATTTATTATGTAATAAAAAATTATGGCATGATATAATTCACATATAAGATGACTGACTAACCAGGATGGCATTGCAAAATTCACATATATGATGCATGGCTAAACAAGATGGCATTGCATGATTCACACATATGATATAGAAACTAAACAGATGGCATTCACACAATACATGTCTAAACTAAGCAAATGACATATTTCATGTGTAAAGTAAGCAATGCAAGGCACCATATGCATGATATGACCAACATCGGCATGCCAAGTTAGAGCAAAAGACCTGAAGGTTAAATAGGAGTGGTCTCCTCCCTCTGTATCCCCATCTGAACAGTTATCTTCCTCTTGATTATAGTCTGGAATGGGGGGAGGGGGGTTGCTTTTGCGCCCACCATGGAGCGACATTTGCATGAAATATTATTGCCACGCAAGGCTCATCTCTTTTGCTCTACAAGTACCATTGTGTATAATAACGGACATGCGTAGGAATAAAACATAGTGAGATTATGTAAGGAGTACATACTGTGAATAGACCCAAAACCAATGATAGCAGGTAGATAATAGCTTCAGTTAAAAAATACAGATAATGGCTCCTTTAATGTTTGTTTCCAACCAACATGAAACTCGCAGTAGACACCTGAGATTATTCAGATAGTAGACAAATAGTATTGATTGTTTCCCCAATATGTACCCCACAACCATTTAAAAACTCAAGTTTGAGCATTAGTTTGGACCTGACTCGGAGTCTAATCGGTGAACAGGACAATAAAGTAGCATGTCATCATGTTAAGCGATGCATAACGTAAGCAGACACGAAAGAGTGCGACCTCTCTTGCAGACCCGTGTCGTCCTCAAGGTCCTCTGCTTAGTTGCTGATGCTAATGCGGTTGTCATGGCTGCTGGCGGCGGGGAAGAAGATCTGAGGCGACGAAAGACAGTGTGGAGGGCGGATCCCTGCTGTGGTGAACCCTTCCATCATTGGAGTAGCTGAGCTGGGGTAGACTACAGCGCAGTAGGAGCGGGACAAACCACACAAGGTTTTCTTTGACACATATATGTAACAGAAGTAATTATGTAAGGGCTTGTTTGAATTGGAGGATTCTAACAATGCAGTGATAGGAAATAAACAATAATAGGATAGGAATGCACGTGCAAAACAGAGAATTTAAAAACACAAGATTTCTATCAATCTGGGTGTTTGGTTCACAAGAATTGGAAGATCGCATGAATGCAAAGAAGAATGGTGAAATTAAGTCAAACCACAAGAAAATGTACAGTTATAATGCTATTATGCTACTATCTCATAGTCTTGTGCTTCATGAATAAGAATTTGAAAAGGAGGCCAAGTTGATATTAAAATTCCTACGGTTTTTCTATCAAAGAGACACTAAAGGAACAAATCCTACAACTTTCCTTTGCTCCATTCCTTTGAACCAAATACATGAATAGTAGTACCATATGAAACTTTCCAATTCCTATGTTTTTCCTCCATTTTTTCTTTCAAGCACAGGCGATTCTAGTAGGCAGGCTTGAACATGGAAAAGCCTACACTCGAACAATGTTTTTGTGCTACTTCTACTACTTTGGACCCAGGCCACTGCCCTACTAGCTCAACTCCGAGGCCCATCTAGAAATGCACAGCTCAAACGCGCAGAAATAATGATGGCTTTCAAGAGAGTCCACCATGGATAGCTAGGTTGCTTGGTACCTCACTGTTTGTTATATAGGAGAAACTAACCGTATTTCACGTTACTACGTGTGCTCAGTGGACAATATATATAACATGTAGAGTAAAAAAGCAATGCAGCAAGTGTACAACCTCTTTGGCGAAGCCATGTCAATCTCAGCATCATTAGGTTGGTCGCTGAGGATGCTACGGCTGATGTGGCAGTCGGGGGAGGAGAATAAGATCTTAGGCGCCTGGAGATGGAGCCAAGGATACTGCTCGACTGTGATGGAGGGTTTCATCATTGGAGCAGCTCCGGTGAGTTGTACGATGGCGAGGCTGAAGCAGGACAAGAGAGACAACGTTAACCTGAGTGGAATTCTAATAGCATCTCCAATAGATGATGTAAAATACATAACCATAGAGTGCTAGATGTAAAATACATCAGCCGCTCATCTCTGAACTAAACTGCCGAAACTGAATTTAACTGTCGAAACTAAACGCACTAGTAGCAGAAAAGCAGTAGCAGCAACAGTAGCACCCGGAGCAGCATCGCGTGTGTTGGGGATAAATTTTATTGTCGAAACTAAATTTTACTGTCGAAACTGAATTTTACAGTCGAAACTGAACGCACTAGTAGCAGAAAAGCAGTAGCAGCAGCAGCAGTGCCCGGAGGCAGTTGGAAGGCTCGAGGGCTGGAGTTGTCTTGACTTCCCCACGAGGTGATAAATTTTCTTATGTTCTCCGGTTAATGTTCCCTTGTACTAACAATGCAGCTGAGTATGAGACCTTGCTCCAGGGTCTTCGGATGGCTAAGGAGATGAACTTAAGCCGGGTGAGGTGCTTCGGTGACTCAGATCTGGTGGCTCGGCAAGTTTCTGGCACTTGGGATTCCAAGGATCCACTCATGGCGGCTTATCATCGAGAGGTTGATGCTATTGCGAGTCATTTCAAGGGTTACCAAGTTGAGCATATTGATCGCAGGAAGAATGAGGCGGCTGACACTTTAAGACGGTTAGGGTATCAGCGTAAGCCGGTGCCACCTAACACGTTCTTGGATATTCTGCTTAACCCTTGTGTCAAATTACCCACAGAGGAGGATCTTGTTGTTTCTGACCCAGAAGTACAATTGGTGGTGGCTCTTCATGCCATTCCTGATTGGACAGTTCCGTATTTGGCTTACATGACCCGGGGCGAGTTACCTGAGGATGACATTTTGGTCAGGCAGATAACTCGGCGGTCTAAGTCAATGACGATTGTCAATGGGGAGTTGCACCATCGCAGTGTCACAGGGGCGTTTCAACATTGCGTCTCTCCTGAAGAATGTTGTGAGATTCTGCGAGAGATTCACGAAGGAGATTGTGGCCGTCATGCCGGCTCTAAATCTCTCGTAGCCAAGGCTTTTCGTCATGGGTTTTATTGGTTGATGGCTCATGCTGATGCTGAGGATTTGGTCAGCAAATGTGACGGTTGTCAGAAGTTTTCACGACGAGCTCATGTTCCGGCTCAAGAGTTTAGGATGATTCCAATTACTTGGCTGTTTGCAACCTGGGGGCTTGATATGGTCGGGCCTTTCAAGAGGTCCAAGGATAAGAAAACCCACCTTTTGGTGGCAGTTGATAAGTTTACTAAGTGGGTTGAAGCAGAGCCGGTTAGCAAGTGTGATGGAGAAACGACGGTTCAATTCATCAAGAAGGTGATTTTCTGTTTTGGCTTTCCCCACAACATTATAAAGGGTAATGGCACTAATCTGTCTAAGGGTGCTATGAAGGAGTTTTGTCAACGAGAGCATATTCGACTTGATGTTTCCTCCGTGGCTCACCCCCAGTCTAATGGTCAAGCGGAACGAGCTAATCAAGAGATTCTGCGAGGCATCAAGCCCCGGCTTATGGTTCCTTTGAAAAGAACGACGGGTTGTTGGGTGGAGGAGTTACCCTTAGTGTTATGGAGTATCAATACAACCCCCAATAGATCTACGGGTTACACACCTTTCTTCATGGTCTATGGAGCAGAGGCGGTTCTCCCTAGTGATATCCATCACGATTCACCCCGTGTGGCGGCTTATATTGAAGCTGATAATGAAAGGGCACGTCAGGATGCACTTGACCTGTTGGATGAGGAGCGTGACCTCGCGACGGCTCGTTCAAAGATTTATCAACAAGATCTACGTCGTTATCACAGCCGCCGGGTCAAAACCAGAACCTTTCAAGAAGGCGACTTGGTGCTCTGGCTTATCCAGGATCAAACTGATATGCATAAATATCACCGCCTTGGGAAGGACCTTTTGTGGTCAGCAAGAATATTTATAATGGGTCATACTATCTTATCGACGTTCGAGACCACAAGGACTGACGCACATCGGAAGAGGAGACCCGTCGGCCGTGGAATATTGCTCATCTTCGGCCCTATTATACTTGAGCTACCGGCTCTCATGATGTACATAGTTTTATGATGTATATATTAGAGACAGTATAATAAAGTCGGCATCCCTGATAATTTAGGGCCTCTGTCATTTCACTTCCTCGAAGCTGAGTCTTTATCATCGTCTTACATGTTTCACTTCCTCGAAGCTGAGTCTTTATCATCGTCTTACATGTTCACTTAAGAGGCTTGACGCCCAAATTACAGGGACCAAAGAGAGTTGGATGCACAACACATCTCAAACATAGGTCCCCGACGAGCACAACTCATAAGTATGTCACTTGGGGG
The DNA here is from genome assembly GCA_902687465.1 of Secale cereale. Taxonomy (NCBI): domain Eukaryota; kingdom Viridiplantae; phylum Streptophyta; class Magnoliopsida; order Poales; family Poaceae; genus Secale; species Secale cereale. The sequence goes on along the minus strand of LR738712.1, from coordinate 140,163,981 downwards.
CTTCCTGTTCAAACATAGGTGTATTCACCAAAGACAACATAGCATGACTACCCTCTTGACCAGGTTATCTTGTTCAAACATAGGTGTATTGTATCTTGCCTTAGGTGTGTGTGTCGTGTGCGGTGGTGGGGTGAGTTTGTATCGTGGTGCTTACAGATCGTTGCTTTATATATAAAGTGGGACGAAAGCCTTTTTCGGTAAAATAGCAAGTGTGGTCGCATGCTTATTCCTTCCAACCCTAGAGGATGAGTAGTGTCATCCTCCACCGCACACCATGTCTATCTTGCAACCCCAAAAACCCAAACCACGCACACTCATACCCTGCAAGACATTATTCCAAGGATGCTAGATTTAAGACACACCAAAAGTATTGTTATGGTACTGATGCACATCCACTACTCACATGTTGTTGCTAGAGCTTCCGCTACCACCGCGCTACAGTGCAACAACAGTGTCCCTAGGTAGCGGGTGTGACGGTAAAACCTGTGGGTCAGCCACTCTAAGAAGGTGACCTCATTCAAGCTAGAGCGGACAATATTCATTAGCTCAACAGAAAGATGCTCAACCTCCATCAGCTTCTTGCGCAGATCATCCACCTGATGGCGCAGATGCCCCAACTGACAGTAGTTAATATCCCTAATTTTCACATGAAGTTCAATAGCTACCACATGGATAGCCATCAGACAAGCTGCTCGCCCAGCTTCAGGGATAGTTGCTCCTGCAATCTCATGGTACATGTGAGGAATTCTATCTGTTGGACCAAGGATAACTTGAACACCGATGATGTAGTATAGTCCATCAAGAGCGTGCCTCCAACGGAGACTTGTGGAGCAAGACCAAGCACCACCACAAACTGCTCCAAAAAATACTTGGTTGGGATATAAACAAAGTCCATGCCTCGATATGACAACACATCTATCACATTTGAAAAAACATAACTACACCTATACCTAAGGACTACTCCCTAGCCCTACTATACAAACTTTACTATTGAGCCCATGATTGTTCTCAACCCAACCAGTATAGCTTCATGTGTTAGGCCAGGGTTATCTCCAAGTTATTTTGCTCATTTAATCCTCTTTGTGCCCTCACTAGTCATGCTAATTTGGGTTTAGACATGGGTAATTAAACTGTTATTGAGAAGTGTTTTAGTTATAGCCTAGATCTTATGCCACTAAAATTGTCACATCCGGTTGTCGGGCTAATCATGTGCTTATGGGGTTGGATGATCTGTGAGTAGTCCGCATGTGGTTGATTGTATCGGTTTTCGCCCAGTTTTTCGTTAATTAACTAGGCAATTATCTTCTACTTAACTAATCGATGAGGCAAAGATTTTGCCTCCGTTTCGAAAAAAATTGTCACATCCCAAAAGTTCAGGAAATATAAAAGCAATAGACGTCGTGTCCTTATGAGTTTAATTAGCTCATGAGCACAAAGGGCATAAGTAGCAAACATCTGATCACTAGCGTACATAGGATACGTTAGTTCTATGTTATTCCTTACATAGTAGCTTACACCATCAAATAACAAGGGCCACACTCGTAGACCATTGAAGCCTACCACGTGCACATGCAATCAAGGATATCATTCAACTTATTCTCCCACTTTACTCAATGATTAAACAAATACTTACATTCTAACACCCTGTCCTAAGTGTTGATTCATTCTTCGAATTCCTCTGACTCGTGACCATGCCCACGTCTCGCACACAATGTGCATACCAGAGAGGAGAGGATAACAGTGAGTATGTTGGGACATACTCAACAAGAATATAAGAAATAATAGTAGGTTACAAATTTAAGACATATAAAGTAGAGATGGTTTAGCCTCCACCTCATAGGAGCAAAAGAAATTAAAAACTAGTGCAAACCTATCAAATAATATCTGCAGAGATATGCTATTAACCATCGTAATCTTCACCAATGGTAATACCTATCTCCGAAAATCACAATGCCAAGTCCCCTACTTGTGTAAGGCATTTTCCCTCTCACACTAGTTCCGACTAAATTAATCATGTACCGTTATTTCAGGTATCGGCCGTCCCGAGCTTGATATACCATACATACCATGATCATGACGGTGTCTGTTCTTGGATGATTCAAACATTAATTGTTGGTCAATCCATCAAATGTTTATCAACAATTATCATAGTAGTACAAATTAATAGTTCATCACCTATTATCCGCATGCAACATAAATATTAGAGATAATTTTCAATAATATTGACTAAACTATCTCAAGAATTAAGTTTAGAAAGAAGACTGATATGCACAGTCTTTCCTTGGTGCGGTTCCTCCCCGGTTAAATCCGAGCTCCAACCTCCTTGTCTTAAATCTCTCCTGGGCTTCTCCCATCAAACATCGTTCTTCAGTCGCTTTTGACTAAAGTGGAGAATTTTAAGTGGGCGATTAGTATCATGTGACCTAAATGTTGTTTATATCGCAGAAGAAGAGAGTCGAGAGTGTGACATATGTAGAGGAAATGCTACATGGATGAGAATGCTTTAACTCAAGTTCGGGTTACCCCACGGTTGCTCACTCTGATTACGGAGATGTTTATATATTAGTCGTTTACTTAACCTAGTCACCTAGATATTTTAAGAACTAGATAAAATGTATTCTTCTTGTGTAAATAATTTGGTAGGTGTTGTCCATGTATATTCTTTTATCTTCTAGCATGGTAGTTTAACAGATAATCCCATTACAATGATCCGGTTACACTAATTATTAACACATTTTAATTTTAGGTTATTAGGGTAACAAGCAAGGAGCATTACCAAATTATCAAGAGTAATAATCAAAATGATGGAAACAAGGAGGGTTCAAATTTGTCTTGGGTTAGATCATAGATTGCGTGGGTCCTATTTCTTTGATCTCAAAGGCTCAATGAGATACGGACAGGAGAGGGGAGCTTCCTGAATTTTGGAGCTCCGGCAACGGTGTGTGTGAGAGAGTTTTTTGGGCTCAAATTGGAATATCCTTTGGAGAAGACGAGGCATGCTTATATATGTCCCACTAAAATCTACCCATTATGTTTTCTACACACTAGTTCGAAACCTCCAAACCACCTAGACCTCTGAGTTGGTTCCGTACCCACCTAGGTCCAATCTAGTAGCCTCTGCACTTATCTTGCACCTCAAGAAGAGAGCCATATGGAGCTCCGGGGCATCCGGAGCTCCCATCCGGAACCTTCGGGCCACACAGAGAGAAAAACCTAGGTTAACTTTGTGTCCTCTTACTTCTCTCTCTCTCTCTCTCTCTCTCTCTCTCTCTCTCTCTCTCTCTCTCTCTCTCTCTCTCTCGGAGTTTTCTCTCAAGTTTGGATGTGGGTGTATGATCCTAGAGGATGTTTGTCTCCCACATTTAAGTTCATCACATCCTCTTAATAGTTCAACTTTCTTATAACTCAACCATACGATAAATTACAAAGATATAAACACATGTTCTTCTTTTCTCGTTTTGCCTGGGGTCTTCAACCACCTTTTCTTTTCAACCATGGGCCAGTGGATACCTCGCGCATTGCTGCGGGATTTGTTTGATGAAAATTTGGGTTCATATCGTGAGAACAAAATTAAAATACACATGACTTATTATATTTGATTACGTATAACTGTAACAATATTTATTGAATATAAGTAGAATAACTGAATGAAAAACATTTTTTTTCATTCATGGTTGAATGTTGTGGTAGGTCTCTTCCCATGCATGATTGCATGTTGAGGTGTGCGTTATCCCATTCATAATTGTATCGCGAGTTAGCATGCTTGTATGTTGAGATAAATAAGTTAGTGAGGATGATTCTCTTAGGTATATAGGATAACTTGTAACATCATTAGTCCGCCAATCACTTGTCATTTATGTCAAACCCCACTTAGAAGTTTAGATGTCTTTTCAATGTCCCCATCTCCAAACTAAGTGACTAGACAAAGAGGAAGCAAAATGATGCATCGAGCTATGCGTCATAATCGATTTGATGAATACGGCCCTGTTTGGTTCATAAGTCCTAGGACTTATTTTAGTCCCAACTTATAAGTCATAAGTCCCTAAAAAGTCCCTACCTGTTTGGTTCATGGGACTTAACATGTACTAGTATACCATATTACAACTATAAGTCCCTATAAGTCCCTCCTTGAGAGTCTTATTTGATAAGTCCCAAATGCTCACTTTAAGTCCTTATAAGTCCCTCCTGTTTGGTTTAGATGGGACTTATTTAAGTCCCTAGACCAATAAATCCCTGAAAACAAACACCCTCTACATCATTATCTCCAAATTCTGCAACTGGAAGAAGACGAAGTAGAATAATGCATCGAGTCTTGTGCATGCGAGAAGTAAACACATTTGATAAACATGCCCCCACAGTAGTCTTTTGTCTAACCCCAAACTCATATGCACCTGGGAATTTTATTGTTCACACCGGTGCACGTGAACCTAGAGAGAAATAACTCAGGCTACACCCCTACGGTAGTGTTTTGTCTAACCCGAAACTCATATGCACCTGGGCAGGTAAAATCCTAAAAAGAAAATTTTGATTCTTTTAAAAGAATATGAATGTTTCTGGCAACAAACACGATTGAGCGTTCTACCCATGCACAGAGTTTTTAAAGAAATAACATTCATGGTGGATGAGAGAAGAAAAAAAAAACAATGCTATAAAAAGCTTTGCAAAATGATCATTTCAGAGCATCATTTTTCTTTCTTTCTAGAGCAACATAAATTTCCTTCATTTCCATGAGAATTTATACGTGGATAGAAAACTCAGCCATGTTTGTTGTCAAATAAATTAAGAAATTTTAATACTTTCCGAATTTTATTGTTCACATTGGTGCACGTGAACCCAGAGAGAAATAACTCAACCCACATCCCTATCTCTAGATTGTGTAATAATTAGACAAAGAAAAACAAAACTATGAGGAAGCAAAAGGTCCGCACGTCGTGATGAAGAGAAGTAAAAGCAAAGAGTGAATTGCACGGAACATCAACTTCAGAGGCACTTATAATACTTTACCCCACCTTTTGAGAAAATTTTCACAAAACCACAACTTTTTGGCTAATTATTAACACATAGCCCAAATCCTCCAATTGATGCATGTACTAACAGCAACCTATAGTACATGCTTGCGGTCTCCTCCCGAGCCAAGCTGTCGCCGGCTCGCTCGTCGCCGACAGCTCGCCTGTTCGTCCGCCCGGACAATGCCCTGACATCTTCTCCTCCACCAGCACCTCCTCCTCCGCCTCAGCGTCGGCTCGTCCGCCCAGCAGCGTCGTTTAAGTCGTCGGCCGTCCTGTACGGAGCTCCTCTCCAACGACGTTGGGCTCAGAAAGAACCTCGCGATGGCCTGACAAGAGACCTTGTCGTTCTTCCGCAAGTGAATGAATCGGGAAGTATTTTGTTTCTGTAGCTATCGGATGCATGGGTTCTTCAGTGCAAGGAAGAGTTCAGGCTGTTTAGTTTGTGCTTTCTTTCCTCTGAGTTCAACAGCAAATAGCTACAGATTTTCTTCAGTGTAACTCAGCCATGCATCATGCTGTGTATGTGTGAATATGAACCAATGAAACTGAACTGAACCAAAAGGTACAGATTTTCTTTAGTCTTAATTATCGGTCAATTTTTGAAATATGAAGTTTTGATATCAATTTGTAAAATACCCACGGAACTGAAACAAAAGCTACATATTTTCTTCAGTCTTATCGGTCACTTTTTGAAATATGAAGTTTGTGATATCAATTTGTAAAATACCTACAGAACTCAACCAAAAGCTACAAAACTGATACCATACGACTGGGACGACGAGCTGCCGACGACCAGCGAGTCGGCACGACACCGCACACACATGTACAACCTGGTCTGATTCAACTCGATTGATGTACTCCCTCTGTCCCATAATATAAGAACGTTTTTGACATTACACTAGTGTCAAAAACGTTCTTATATTATGGGACGGAGGGAGTAGGTGTCTGTTACTGGGCATCAGTTACAGGATTTGGGTTGTGTTGTGGATTTGGGTTGTGTGTTAATAGTTACCCCAAAAGTTGTGGTTTTATGAAAACTTCTTCAAAAGGTGGGGTAAAGTGTTATAAGTGCCCCTGAAGTTGATGTTCTGTATAAAGGTTCAAACTGTGGGAAGGGTAGGCTAAAAAAACTGTGCAAGAGGAAAAAAGGGGGCATTCCGAGAATTGAACTCGGGACCTCTCGCACCCTAAGCGAGAATCATACCACTAGACCAAATGCCCTTTGTTGCTATGTTCTTCCTAACAGTGTATTCATCAATAACACCTGGGATCATCGCTGCCATGCTGCCCTGGTTCCTGCCCCATCTACTTCAATCCCCACCTCATCCCTCTCCTCACGTCTCGCCCCCTGGCGCCGCGCCGCCGTTGCCTCGTCGCCTCCTCCTCGTCCCCCTCAAAGCGCCTCGAGCTCGTGCGGCTGCGGCAGTTAGGGACGACGCTGTCTTTGCACGGTCTCTCAAATCCCTGGATCTTGGGGCGCGGAGCCCTTTTTCGCCATCCATGGAAGTTTCTTCGCCAGAAACATGCGGTTCAGGGCGACGGCGATGACGGCGGCTGCTGCCGTGCGAAGCGCCGCGAGCTTCTTCTGCAGGCAAACCGCCGCGCCTAAATTCTGGCAAACGTGGGGAGCAGAGCAGCATTTCCTGCTGTGAGGTAGAGCAGGGTCTCTCTCCTCAACTTCTCTTGGGATGGAAGATGCCCCTGAATAGCAGCGCTTTCTCATTGATGCGGTTGACATCCAACCCTTAATGACAGTCGCAGAAGCTCATCGATTGGTTTAGGCTTTTAATAATTGATTCCCATTTCACATAGCCAAGATTGCAGATCATTTTGTGGTGGATCTTGTCACAGATGGCCATGACATGCCAGGGCAGCTCCAAGAGGTGGACAGTTCATGACCTGAACTAGGTGAGCACATTCCTGGAGGTTGAGTCAACTAGCACATCTTATTTCTTATTATCCTCTTATTTCTGCTCCCTCAACCTCTATCCAGCAGAAAATGGGATGCCCGTGCAGTTTATCCTTCCTGGAACAATCGGAACATGGCATCAAAGCACGCTTGCAGAATTTCGATGCGTGGGTCATGGACCATTCTGTAGGTAGCAGACGGTCCTCCAACAAACACCAATTACACAGCTCACATTTCTTTTCTTTTGGTTGCTGCCTATCAGTCAACAATGTAGACTAATTCTGAGTAATGTTAAACACTCGTGCATATGCTTTGCCACCAATTGTAGGGACATCACCTGCTTGTAAGCTCACTTATTGATGTCTGTTGCACAAACAACATGAACTTGTCTATGACACGAATGGCTACGCCATATAACCATAGCACAAAACTTGCTCCATATTGTTTAGATGATCACCGGCTTTGCTTCCATTGGCCTTTTAGTCCTCAACTATAAATGTAGTACGCCTGAAGAGCTGAACAGTGTGCAACTTTTCTTCCTTTCTCTTCTCTTCCATGTTCTGAAGAAATATAACATCACTCATTCGCACCATCCATCACAAACATGTCTTGCCATCTAAGATCTACAAGTCTGCCTTCTAGGCCTCATTTTAGTGAGATCAAAGCAGAAGAAGAGTTGCACAGCCTAAAAACACACTTCTGTAGGCAGCCCGCTAGCATCGTCACACTGAGTGATGGTTTGAGGAAGCTTGCACATGTCTACAACTGTGTTGAGGAGATTGTGCGCTTGATATCTGCAACGCTATGCAAAAGAAAATGGTGGAGAAAGAACTGGAACAGTCCCTTGTGCTGCTTGATATCTGCAATGCTATGCAAGAGAACTTCGCCGAGTTGAAGATGAGCATCCAAGAGCTGCAACTAGTCCTTAAAAGAGAAGATCATGCCACTGCCAATCTCAAAATTGAAGGTTACTAGTAGAAGCCAGAGAGATAGCTGTCTCCCTACTTGAATCTGCATCATACCTCATGCCCAAGCAGATTGTCACATCCAATTCTAGCAAATGGCATCTGGTATCCAAAAGGTTCCAGAAAAGAAAAGTTGTATGTGAGGAGGATCAGCTAAAGCATTAGAGTGCAGAACTGGAGATCTTGAGAACGGTGTAGGGTTTCTGTTCAGAAGATTGATCCAGACCAGGTTTTTCTCTCCTGAACATTCTTAGCTCATCCATATGCTTTGCTGCTCTGGCACCCTGTGAATGGCATCCACCTCTTAAAGGGTTTGCCAACCTTGTGTAAGCTTATCTAGTGTGTATGCTGAGACCACATGCAAATATTACTGGTAGACTAAAAGGAAAAATGCTTTCATCATGTTTATGTTGCCAATGATCCTTTGTATGTACTTCTTAATTCTGACTCTGGTGAAATACGATTTTGCTTATTCCTGGCTGCATACTGGTATCCTCAGTACGACAATACTTCTCATCTGTTGTCTGTAGGTTTTAACCAGAGCTATTGTATTGTCACTTGATGCTTTTACCTCATATTTTTCCTGTACTTGCATTAAGCTTATTATTTTGTGATTGATTTGCTCTACATGCATGAGTACATAAGATCCAGGCTATGTGTGTAGGCTCTTAATTAGACTAAATAATAAGAAAGAAGAGAAAACTTGGAAAACTAACAACTATGCAGGAACCAGACTTAAGCGCATGCTACCTATGACACGGATACTTTGAGTTTCATTGAAGTTTACAATCTTACCATTTATCCATGGTACTTTTAATATGGTCAAAGATGCTGATCCTTTTATGATGGATCTTATTGTAGGTGGATGAAACTTGCCTGCACTACTCCCTGAGGTGTTGAGTTCATGCTTATCTTGAAGCCTACGTGGCCCAGATTAGCGTTGAACACGTTTTTGGAGGTTTGCATGCTCTTCTCATTAACTGTGATTCTTGCTCACCACCTTATAGCAGAAAACAACTCTGTATACTCGTGCAGTCCATTTTCTCGGGCATAATTTAAACATCACATACTGGCAATACCAAATAGCAACCTGTCTTCCTGACTTCCTGTACTATCAAGTAGTCGTGCAGACCATAGTTTGCCTACATAGTGCATTATTTATCACTTAGCAACGCGTGCTGTTTTAAACTAAGATAGACAAGGCATCAACTTGTCCGCGGCTGTGGTGGCCATGTGAGTACATGGGGTTCTGCAGAGATAAAGATACTTTCTGTCTGTTGTGCCGTATTCTCAAGTTTCACATGTAATTGAGCAACTTTACCTCTGCCACTGAAGGATCACACCGCAGATTCTTACAGAAACAGGTATTACCTTTTAATATCTGGAATTTCGCAAGCTAGAACCCGTTGCACTGAGATTTATAAGTTAATTTTCGTAGGTTGCTTATGTTCTAAGCAAGTAAACGTTGCAGCGGAAGAAGTGAAGCCTCTATTGATGATCATAATGCATGTGGTGGATCATGCTGCAGTCAGCACACATACCAGCACAGCAACAGTGCTGCACGGCAATTGAGGCGAAGGTGCAGCTGTCATAAGTTGAGAAGCAAATTGACACGCTGTTCGAAGGTAAAGTCATCTGGTCCTTCATCATACATCTCAGTTGCATGACTTGTATTCTAGTTTATTTTGCCTCGGTTTGCTGATCTGGTTTCTGTGTTAAGCTAAGCACTTGCGCAGATTCTTTGCCGCCAATTGTTGAGATTTGGCATGCAGTTAGTGATTCTTGTCTCCTTAACAAGATTGTAATGGATTTAGAGGGTTATGCTGCTCCAAAAATATTTGATCCATTATTGCCAACAAATGGAGCATGGTGCACAATATTCATGCTGCCTAATGGGCTTTGCCAGCAAGACTGCTTTTGTTTCTTGACTATAAATAGAGTGTGCTGCAAAGGCCTGAGCACCAACAAAGCACATCTGCTCTTCTCTTTCTCTTCCATTTCAAACAGAAACACATCATCACTTCATCCATTAGAAACATGACTTGCCATCAAAGATCTGCAAGTTTGGCTTCTATCGCTCACTCCAGTGAATCCAAAGTGGAGGTGGAGCTGCAGGGCCTGAAGTCATGCATCTCTTCACCCTCCGCAACCATCCACACAATGTGTGGTGGCTACGCAAGGCTTGGAGACATCTACAAGAGCATAGAGGAGATCATGGACTTGCCCAGCAGCCAAGTTGGCCTCTCCTTTCCCCAAAACAAGAAAATGGTGGAAGAGGAACTGGAACGGTCCCTCGTGCTGATCGATCTCTGCAATTCCATGCAAGAGAATTTAGCAGGGCTGAAGATGAGTATTCAGGAGCTGGAACTGGTTCTCAAAAGAGGAGATGATGCAGCTGTTCAGCTCAAGGTCGAGTCTTTCATTCGCCTCGCGAAGCAGGCCCAGAAGCCTTTCAAGAAGATCACAAGCAGCAAAGCTGTTGCTGAGGATTGCAGGCTGGTCAGGGTACTGGCGGAAGCCAGAGAGATGTCTGTCTCTCTACTTGAGTCCACATCGCATCTGTTGCCGAAGCAGTTCACCACCACCAAAGGAAGCAAATGGTCTCTTGTCCAGAAAAGAAAGGTCGTTTGTGAGGAGGAGCAGTTGCAAGTGCTAGAGCGAAGCATGGGAGATCTTGAAAACGGCGCTGAGCTTCTGTTCAGGAGATTGATCCAAAGCAGGGTTTCGCTCCTGAACATTCTCAGCTCCTAGACACTCTCAGGCCTTGTTTCTCTAGCATACTGCGATTGGCATCCACCTTTTATAGGATTCACCAGTCATATAGAACCCTTCTAGCTTGTGTACTGAGTACACTACTAAATGTACATACAAATGATCAGTTGACGAAAGCAGTTTTGACTATGCCCTTCTAGCTTGTGATCAGTGCGATGATTTTGATTTTTTTTTTCATAGCTGAATGTCACGTCGATATGTTCTCTTTCAAGTATACGATGAATGCTAAGGAACCGAAAAGGAAGTTCCTTTTAAGAAAATGGCATGTAGAGTCTAGGTGAAGATTAAATCATTCTGAATTTGTGTGTAATTATTTCTAGCTATAAGTTGTAGACATGTACGATATTTATTTGATCTTACCTTTGAAACGGCCATGTTACGTCACACCAATTACAGCTTGCAATCGGCGCCATCATCTTTTGCCTAATATACTCTTTAACAACCATGAACATGCCAGCTCTAGGCCATGTGGTAGCTGCTCATTATTAGCCTGATCACTAGCGTAAGGTGGAAGCACATTATGCCTAGCAGATGTACCAGACTTAATTAAACACATGCCACCAATGATTTAGATCCTCTGAATAGAGGCAATAACCATTATCTCAGCTCATATTCTATTCCACCTGAAGTTATCTCACACCTCTTCATGAGAGTTTCTGTTTCGGCTGGTCAGGAATAATGCTGATCCTTCTGTTCTGCGGCGGATCTTGTTGCAGGTTGATGAAACAAGACAGCGATGCTCCACGAGGTGTTGAGTTCATGCTTATCTAGATGTTGTCTGGATCTATCATGACTGAGCGTGTTTCTGTAGGTTAAGTCAACTATTTCCTCTCTCTTAAGTCTTAACAACTTATAGACACTATGCCCTAGCGGGTGCACTAGCCATATGAGATGTAATCTGATGTATCCTATGCTTTCATGGATCTTTCTCCCTCGTGCTATGGACAAATCAAACATGACCCCCAGTGCATTCCATTTTATTCTCTGGATCAACAGCAATGACAGATAGTAAACATTAGTCAGTATCTCCTTGTGACCGAGACAGAAAAAAGAGTTTACTTTCTCTATTACCGCACCTAGATTAACGGCTGGGCATTCCTTTTTACTCTCTCAAACAACTGAAAATTGACAGATAGGAAACACTAATTAGATACATTTATCTCATTATCTATATTATGAAGTACTCGTGAAACAATAATTGGATCTTATTGTAGGTGGATGAAACTTGCCGGTGGTACTCCCTGAGGTGTCGAGTTCATGCTTATCTTGAAGCTGCCTGGCCCATATTAGCATTGAACACGTTTTTGGAGGTTCTGTGTCTCAACTTCTCCTCTCATGAACTGCGATTCTTAACCACCACCTTATAGCAGAAAACAACTCTGGGTACTCGTGCACTCCATTTTGTCGGACATAATTGAAACATGACAGATTGGCAATACCAAATAGCAACTTGTCTTCATGTACTGTCACATAGTAATGCAGACCACAGTTTGCCTACGTTTGGAACATGTCAAAGTTGCTTGTATAGTACTCCCTCAGTCCCAAAATAAGTGACGCAAAAGTGACTCAACTTTGTACTAACTTTAGTACAAAGTTGAGTCACTTTTGCGTCACTTATTTTGGGACGGAGGGAGTATTTAGCAACGCGTGCTCTTTTAAACTAAGATAGATAAGGGTACCAACTTGCCTGAGGCTATGGTGGCCATGTGAGTACATGTGGTCTTCAGAGATAGAGACACTTTCTGCCTGTATATCAATCCGTTGTGCCTTATTCTCAAGTTTCTCATGTAATTGGCACATCTACATCTGCTACGAAGGATAACACCACAGAAACATGCATTACCTTCTAGTATAGGAATTTTGCAAGCTAGAACCCGTTCCAGTGACGTTTATGAGCTAGTTTTCATAAGTTGCTTATGTTTTAAATGAGTAAATGACGCAACGGAAGAAGCGAAACATCTATTGATGATTCTAATGCATTCGTGGGCGTGGTGGATCATGCTGCAGATATCAGAGACATACCAGCAAAGCAACAGTGCTGCATCGCAATTGAGTCGAAGGTGCAGCTGACATCAGTTGAGAACCAAATTGACAGGCTGTTGGAAGGTAACGTCTTCTGGTCCTTCAGCATACACCTCAGTTGCACGACTTGCATTCTAGTTTATTTTTCTTCTGTTTGCTGATCTGGATTCTCTCTGTTAAGCTAAGCATTTGTGCCGATGCTTTGCCTCCAATCGTCGAGACATGGCATGCACTTAGTGATGCTTGTCTCCTTAACAAGATTGTAATAGATTGAGATGGTTATGCTGCTCCAAAAAAATGATTCATCATTGGCAAAAAATGGAGCGTGGTGCACAATATTCTTTGCCAGCAAGACTGCTTTTGTGTTTGACTATAAATAGAGAGCACCACAATGGTTGAGCACCAACAAAGAGCATCTGCTCTTCACTTTCTCTTCCATTACAAACATAAACACATCATCAGTTCATCCATTAGAACATGGCTTGCCATCAAAGATCCGCAAGTTTGCCTTACTCCAGTGAATCCAAAGTGGAGGTGGAGCTGCAGGGCCTGAAGTCATGCATCTCTTCACCCTCCGCAACCATCGACACAATGTGTGGTGGTTACGCAAGGCTTGGAGACATCTACAAGTGCATAGAGGAGATCATGGGCTTGCCCAGCAACCAAATTGGCCTCTCCTTCCTCCAAAACAAGAAAATGGTAGAAGAGGAACTGGAGAGATCCCTCGTGCTGATTGATCTCTGCAATTCCATGCAAGTGAATTTAGCAGAGCTGAAGATGAGTACTCAGGAGCTGCAACTAGTTCTCAAAAGAGGAGATGATGCGTCTGTTCAACTCAAGGTTGAGTCTTTCATTCGCCTCGCCAAGCAGGCGCAGAAGCCTTTCAAGAAGATCGCAAGCAGCAAAGCTAGTGGTGATGATTGCAGGCTGGTCAGGCTACTGGCGGAAGCCAGAGAGATGTCTGTCTCTCTACTCGAGTCCACGTCGCAGCTGTTGCCGAAGCAGTTCGCCACCACCAAAGGAAGCAAATGGTCTCTTGTCCAGAAGAGAAAGGTCGTTTGCGAGGAGGAACAGTTGCAAGCGCTAGAGCAAAGCATGGGAGATCTTGAGAACGGTGCGGAGCTTCTGTTCAGGAGATTGATCCATAGCAGGGTTTCACTCCTGAACATTCTCAGCTCGTAGACACTCCCAGGCCTTGTTTCTCTAGCATATTGCGATTGGCATCCGCCTTTTAAAGGATTCACCAGTCATATAGAACCTTTCTAGCTTGTGTACTGAGTACACTACTAAATGTACATACAAATGATCAGTTGACGAAAGCAGTTTTGACTATGCCCATATCGTTACTTGTGATTTCACCAATCTTTACCGGGCGATGATTTAGATTTATTTTTCTTAGCTGAATGTCATGTCGATATGCTCTCTTTCAAGTATATGATGAATGCTAAGGAACCGAAAAGGAAATTCCTCTTAAGAAAACGGCATGCAGAGTCTAGGTGAAGTTAATCGTTCTGAATTTTGGTAGGAGCTTTATGTGTAATTATTTTTAACTATAAGTTGTAGACATGTCCAATTTTTATTTGATCTTACCTTCGAAACGACCTTGTTACGCCAATCGGCGCCATTATCTATTGCCTACAATACTCTTAACAACCATGAACATGCCAGCTCTGGGCCGTGTGATAGCCGCTCATTATTAGCCTGATCACTAGCATAAGGTGGAAGCACATTATGCCCAGCAGATGTACCAGACTTAATTAAACACATGCCACCAATGATTTAGATCCTCTGAATAGAGGCAATACTAACCACTATCTCAGCTCATATTCTATTGCACGTGAAGTTATCTCACACGTCTTTAAGCGAGTTTCTGTTTCGGCTGGTCAAGAATAATGCTGATCCTTCTGTTCTGCGGCGGATCTTGTTGCAGGTTGATGAAACAAGACAGCGATGCTCCACGAGGTGTTGAGTTCATGCATATCTAGATGTTACCTGGACTGAGCGTGCTTCTGTAGGTTAAGTAAACTCTTTCCTCTCTCTTAACAACTTATAGACACTGTGTCCTAGGGAAAACATTAGGTGCACTAGCCATATGAGATGTAACCTGATGTATCCTATGCTTTCAGAGTACTCATGCTTTCATGAATCTTTCTCCCTGGTGCTATGGCCAAATCAAACATGAACCCCCGTGCATTCCATTTTTTTCTCGGGATCAACTGCAATGTGACAGATAGGAAACACTAATTAGATATATCAATTTATCTCCTCATCCAGTACTAGTGAAGACTGCACATTCTAACAGTTGTTTGTTATCATCTGTGCTGTTAGTAGGTTAAAACAGAAACCTGCAGTATTAAGTGAGATAGACCGGTAATTTATCCAATCAAAGTTGTTCTATGTTCTCTTCTCGTGAAATTAGGGCGCATTGTCACTGTGTCCAACACAGAAAAAAGAGTTAGCTTTCTCTATGACCGCACCTAGATCATCGGCCGTGTCTTCCTTTTTTCTCTCTTGAGCAGCTGAAAAATGGCACATAGGAAACACTAATTAGATGCATTTATTTTCTAATCTATATTATGAAGTACTCTTGAAACAGTAATTGGATCTTACTGTAGGTGGATAGACTTGCCAGTCGTACTCCATGAGTTTCATGCTTTCCTTGAAGCTGACTGGCCCATATTAACATTGAACACGTTTTTGGAGGTTCTGTGTCTCAACTTTTCCTCTCATGAACTGCGATTCTTGCCCACCACCTTATAGCAGAAAACAACACTGGGTACTCGTGCAGTCCATTTTGCCGGACATAATTGAAACATGACAGACTGGCAATACAAAATAGCAACTTGTCTTCCTGTAGTGGTTTGCCTTCTGTTTAGTAATTTAGCAACGCGTGCTGTTTTAAACTAAGATAAACAAAGGTACCAACTTGGCTGAGGCTGTGGTGGCCATGTGAGTACATGAGATCTGCAGGGATAAAGATACTTTCTGTCTGTATATCAATCCGTTGTGCCTTATTCTCAAATTTCTCATGCAATTGTCTCTACTTCTGCTACTGAAGGTTAACACATTTCTTACAGAAGCAGAATTTCTAGAATTTTGCAAGCTAGGACCCGTTCCAGTGACGTTTATGAGTTAGTTTTTGCTTATGTTCTAAACGAGTAAATGTTGCATGAGAAGAAGTGAAGCATCTATTGATGATTATAATGCATGTGTGGTGGATCATGCCGCAGGTAGCAGACATACCAGCGCAGCAACAGTGCTTCACGGCAATTGGGGCGAAGGTGCAACTATCGGAACCAAATTGACAGGCTGTTGGAAGGTGAAGTCTTCTAGTCTTTCAACATACACCTCAGCCGCATGACTTGCATTCTAGTTTATTTTGTCTCTGATTGGTGTCTGGATTCTGTCTTAAGCTCTGTGCTGATGCTTTGCTGCCAATTGTTAAGACATGGCATGCACTTCGTGATTCTTGTCTCCTAACAAGATTGTATTGGACAGAGATGGTTATGCACAATATTCTGGCTGCTTAACTGGCTTTGCCAGCAAGACTGCTTTTGTTTCTTGACTATAAATAGAGTCCACCACAATGGTTGAGCACCAACAAGGCACACCTGCCCTTCACTTTCTCTTCCACTACAAACAGAAACACACCATCAGCTCATCCATTAGAAACATGGCTTGCCATCAAAGATCTGCAAGTTTGCCTTCTATCGCCCACTCCTGTGAATCCAAAGTGGAGGTGGAGCTACAGGGCCTGGAGTCATGCATCTCTTCACCCTCCGCAACCATTGACACAATGTGTGGTGGTTACGCAAGGCTTGGAGACATCTACAAGTGCATAGAGGAGATCATGGGCTTGCCCAGCAACCAAGTTGGCCTCTCCTTCCCCAAAAACAAGAAAATGGTGGAAGAGGAACTGGAGCGATCCCTCGTGCTGATTGATCTTTGCAATTCCATGCAAGAGAATTTAGCCGAGCTGAAGATGAGCACCCAGGAGCTGCAACTGGTTCTCAAAAGAGGAGATGATGCGGCTGTTCAACTCAAGGTTGAGTCCTTCATTCGCTTGGCGAAGCAGGCTCAGAAGCCTTTCAAGAAGATCCCAAGCAGCAAAGCTAGTGGTGAGCATTGCAGGCTGGTCAGGCTACTGGCGGAAGCCAGAGAGATGTCTGTCTCTCTACTCGAGTCCACGTCGCAGCTGTTGCCGAAGCAGTTCATCGCCGTCAAAGGAAGCAAATGGTCTCTTATCCAGAAAAGAAAGGTCGTCTGCGAGGAGGAACAGTTGCAAGCGCTAGAGCGAAGCATGGGAGATCTTGAGAACGGTGCGGAGCTTCTGTTCAGGAGATTGATCCAAAGCAGGGTTTCACTCCTGAACATTCTCAGCTCGTAGACACTCCCAGGCCTTGTTTCTCTAGCATATTGCGATTGGCATCCGCCTTTTAAAGGATTCACCAGTCATATAGAACCTTTCTAGCTTGTGTAGAGAGCACAGTGCCAAATGTACATGCAAATGATCAGTTGATGAAAACAGTTTTGACTATGTTCATATACCATTACTTCTGATTTCGCCCACATTTATATTTACTGGGCAGTGATTTTGATTACTTTTCATAGCTGAGTCTAAGTGAAGATTAAATTATTCAGAATTTCGGTGGGAGCTGTATGTGTAGTAATTTCTAGCTGTAACTGTAAGTTGTACACATGTACAATTTTATTCGATCTTATCTTTGAAACGGCCATGTTAGGTCACAGCAATTACAGTTTACAACTGGCGCCACCATCTTCTACCTGCAGTACTCTTAACAACCATGGACATGCCAGCTCTAAGCCATGTGGTAGCCGCTCATCATTAGCCTGATGGTTAGCACAAGGTAGAAGCCCTGTTATTCCCACGGATGTACCAGACTTAAGCATATGCCACCAATTATTTAGATCCTCTGAACAGAGGCAATAATAACCACTATATCAGCTCATATTCTATTGCACGTGAAGTTATCGCACACCTCTTTAAGCGAGTTTTTGTTTCGGCTGGTCGAGAATAATGCTGATCTTGCTGTTGTGCGGCATATCCTGTTGCAGGTTGATGAAACAATACAGCGATGGTCCATGAGGTGTTGAGTTCATGCTCATCTAGATGTTGCCTGGACCATATCATGACTGAGCATGTTTCTGTAGGTAAAGTCAGCTCTTCCCTCTCTCTTAACCTCCGATTTACATTTCCTAAAGCCAGCTCTTCCCTCTCTCTTAACAACTTGTTTTTTGAATAAAACTCTTAGCATATTAGGTGCACTAGCCATATGAGATGTAATCTGATTCATGTGCCCTATGCTGTCATGAATCTTTCTCCCTCGTGCTATGGCCAAGTCGAACTTGTACGCCCGTGCATTCTATTTCTTTTTCTCGGGTAACTGAACTAGGCAATACTATTTAGATACATACATACATGAAGTACTAATGGCGTTCTAACAGTTGTTCGAGCTCAGCGATAGAGCGGTAATTTACCCTATGAAACTTGTTATATCTTCTCTTCTAAGTGAAAATAGGGTGCAGTAGAGTCCATGTTAAGATCCCATGTTATTACTTTCTACATTACTGGAGGGAGTAGTAAAATATGATATTTGTGAAATAGCTCTCATAAGAAATGTTACTCTAGTTTGATTCGAGATTATTAGTTTAGCCATCAACTAAAGATTTGAAGCGTCTATTATAAGAATTAGAGCGCATGTGTGGTGGACCATGATGCAAATGCAATTAGCAGAGACATGCCAAGTAGGCAACAGTGCTGCTGCACGAGGGTTGAGGTGCTGGTGCAACCATCACACGTTGACAACCAAATTGCCAGAAGGTATTTTGCCAATCTGGATTACGAGACAAATCACTCGTGCGGATACTTTGCCATCTATAGGCGAAACATGCACACGCTCTCAATCTCACTCATTGATATCAGTTGCACTAAACAAAATAAGAGAGCGTCAGTTTCCCCTTGGCGACATATGATTAAGCCGCAGAGGAGAACTTGCTCCATTATCGATTCCTTCCGGTTCTCGACTATAAATAAAGTGCGCTGCAAAGGTCTCAGCACCAACGAGTTAAGCACATCTGCTCTTCACTTTCTCTTCCACCATTACAAACAGAAACAGCACATCATCAGCTCAGTTCATCCATTAGAAACATGGCCTGCCATCAAAGATCTGCGAGTCTGCCTTCTATCCCCCACTCCACTGAATCCAAGGTGGAGGTGGAGCTTCAGGGCCTGCAGACACACATCTCCTCGCCTTCCGCGACCATCGGCACGATGTGCGGCGGTCTGAGGAGTCTCGGAGACATCTACAGCTCCATAGAAGAGATCATGAGCCTGCCCAGCAACCAAGTCGGCCTCTCCCTGCCCTTGCAAAGGAAGATGGTCGAGGAAGAGCTTGACAGGTCACTTGTGCTGGTGGATCTCTGCAATGCCATGCAGGAGAGCATGGCAGAGCTGAAGATGAGCATCCAGGACCTGCAGCTCACCCTCAAGAGAGGAGATGGCGCGGCTGTTCAGATCAAGATCGAGTCCTTCGTCCGCCTCGCGAAGAAGGCGCAGAAGCCTTTCAAGAAGATCACAAGCGGCAAAGCTACCGCCGAAGGCTGCGGGACTGTCAGGCTACTTGTAGAAGCAAGAGACATGGCGGTCTGCCTGCTTGAATCCACGTCGCGCCTCTTACAGAAGCAAATTGGGATCGCCAATGGAAGCAGATGGTCTCTGGTCTCACAGAGGTTCCAGAAGAAGAGGGTTGTCTGTGAGGCGGCACAGCTGCAAGCGCTGGAGCGCGGCGTGGCCGACCTTGAGAACGGCGTTGAGTCCCTGTTCAGGAGGTTGATCCAGAGCAGGGTTTCACTCCTGAACATCCTTAGCTCCTAGATGCTTCTCAACTCTCAAGCCTTGTTACTCTACCCCCCATCTTTTGTACTCCCTCCGTAAACTAATATAAGAGCGTTTAGAATACTAAAATAGTGATCTAAACGCTCTTATATTAGTTTACAGAGGGAGTACATTATACCAAACATACATACAATCGAATGATGATTACACAGTTTTGATCATATATTTTGTCAACTGATCGCTTCTATCCATGTTTCTTTCTTGTTTACGATGCTTCAACCATGTCCATGCCGTGGATTATCTTTCTTTTGTGTATGTGATGGATACAATAGGAAACAACAAAGAAAGAAGGTCCCTGAATATGCAGAATCTATTGTATATATGCATTATGTTTATTTAGATCATCTAAGAGAGGCAAAAATAAGCACTATCTCAGCTCATATTCTATTGCACGTGAAGTTATCTCACGGCTCTTTTAGCGAGTTTCTGCTTGGGCTGGTCAAGAATAATGCTGATCTTTCTGTTGTGCGGCGGATCTTGTTGCAGGTTTATGAAACAAGACAGCAATGCTCCACGAGGTGTTGAGTTCATGCTCATCTAGATGTTGCCTGGACAGCATCATGACTGAGCGTGTTTCTGTAGGTAAAGTCAGCTCTCCTCCCTCTCTTAACAACTTGTTTTTTGAATAAAGCTCCTAGCATATTAGGTGCACTAGCCATATTAGGTGCACGCATACTCCGGCGGTAGCTGACCGGACGCAGCATCAGGAGCAAACCAGGCACCCTATGCCCTGCTGAGCCTGAAACGGACTCCGGAAGCGTGCCATCCTATGCGCTGCAGTATGCGTGCCACCGTCGCCGCCACCCCAGCACGAGCCACACCTTCGTCCGCCGGAGACGACACAGGCCCGCCCAGACCCAGATGGGGCCCAAAAGGGCCCATATCTGGGCCGGGAGGGCGCCGCCCCGCAGCCAAGCAGTCGCGCCACCGCCACCTCGCCACACAGTGCTGCGCCGCCCGAGAAGCCGCACTGCTGCCGGAACCGTCACCGGCCTAGGAGCGCCGCCGCCACCACCCGAGTCGTAGCACCGTACGGGAAAAAAGGGGCCGCCGCCGACAGCACCATGCGAGCAAGGCCCGGTGGCCTACGCCGCTGACAGCGGGAGTGGGTTAGGAGGAGGAGGGAGGGGAGCTCCCGGTCGCCTCGCTCGGGGAGGCGACGCGGGGGTTGGGGGAGTAGCCAAAGTAGTTGGGTATTTAGTAGTCCCTCCGTTCCTAAATATAAGCCTTTTAGAGATTCCAATACAGACTACATAAGGAGCAAAATAAGTGAATATGCTAAAATGCATCTATATGCATCCGTATGTAGTCTGTATTGAAATCTCTAAAAGGTCTTATATTTAGAAATGGATGGAGTACAAAATTGTACTAAATCAACAACAATTAGTATGGATCGGAGGGAGTAGAAAAATATGACATTTGTGAAATAGCTCTCATAAGAAATGTTACTCTAGTTTGATTCGGGACTGTGTGAAGCGTCTATTAAGAATTATAGCGCGTGTGTGGTGGACCATGGTGCAATTAGTAGACATGCCAAGAAGGCAGCAGTGCTGCTTGCACGAGGGTTGAGGTGCGGGTGCAACCATCAGACGTTGACAACCAAATTGCTAGAAGGTATTTTGCCAATCTGGATTATGAGACCGAACCACTCGTGCGGATACTTCGCCATCTATAGACGAGACATGTACACGCTCTCGATCTCACTCATCGATGTCAGTTGCACTAACCAAAATAATAGAGCACCAGTTTCGCGCAGATGATTAAGCCGCAGCGGAGAACTTGCTCCATTATCAATTCCTTTTGGTTCTCAACTATAAATAGAGCGCAGTACAAAGGGTTGAGCACCAACAATACACATCTGCTCTTCAATTTCTCTTCCATACAATCAGAAATAGCACATCATCAGTTCAGTTCATCATCCATTAGAAACATGGCCTGCCATCAAAGATCTGCGAGTCTGCCGTCCATCCCCCACTGCACCGAATCCAAAGTGGAGGTGGAGCTGCAGGGCCTGCAGACATGCATCTTCTCGCCTTCCGCGACCATCGACACGATGTGCGGTGGTCTGAGGAGCCTCGGAGACATCTACAGCTCCATAGAAGAGATGATGAGCCTGCCCAGCAACCAAGTCGGCCTCTCCCTGCCCTTGCAGAGGAAGATGGTCGAGGAAGAGCTTGACAGGTCACTTGTCCTGGTGGATCTCTGCAATGCCATGCAGGAGAGCCTGGCAGAGCTGAAGATGAGCATCCAGGGCCTGCGGCTCGCCCTCAAGAGGGGAGACGGTGCGGCTGTTCAGCTCAAGATCGAGTCCTTCGTTCGCCTCGTGAAGAAGGCGCAGAAGCCTTTCAAGAAGATCACAAGCGGCAAGGCTACCGCCGAAGGCTGCGGTACTGTCAGGCTACTGGCAGAAGCAAGAGACATGGCGGTCTGCCTGCTTGAATCCACGCCGCGCCTCCTACAGAAGCAAATTGGGGTCGCCAATGGAAGCAAATGGTCTCTGGTCTCACAGAGGTTCCAGAAGAAGAGGGTTGTCTGTGAGGCAGCACAGCTGCAAGCGCTGGAGCGCGGCGTGGCCGACCTTGAGAACGGCGTTCAGTCCCTGTTCAGGAGGTTGATCCATAGCAGGGTTTCACTCCTGAACATCCTTAGCTCCTAGATGCTTCTCAACTCTTTAAGCCTTGTTACTCTACCCCCCATTTTTTGTTCATACCGTGGATATCTTCATTTTGTGTATGTGATGGAGGTGGAAAACAAGAAGAAGAAAACGTGCATAATGTCTTCACCCAGGTTAACTGAAACTTACTCAGGTTAACCCACATCGGCACGTAGGAGTAATCTTCATGTGGTTGATCTTGCTGGTTGATGGATCAGCTTGGCTTAAGCACATGTCCCAATAACTTCAAATAAAATGAAACTGCAATTGTCCTTGTGAATTTTTGACGGTTCTTGTGGTTACTTCACGAAGGTTACTCAACAGTTCAACATGTCAAGAATCACAAGGAGCACACGATAATAGCTAGAAAAGATGAACCTGATGATTATTTGCATTCCATTATATAGTACAGAGGAGATGCCTTTACAGTACAATCAGCAAAACTGGCTCAAACTTGTACGACAACACAACATAAGTAAGCTCAGCTAAGTCGGCTCTTGATACAACATACAAAGAGCGAACACCACCACTGTTCAGTCCTGAACATGACATGGTAGCAGACAAGCACATGGACGGGCCATAGATGACGCGAGGCACAATGAGCCCGCACTGAAGAGTGACCACTGAAGAGCTCACAGGTCTACTGCTAGCATGTTTCTACCCTAAGAGTGACCACTGCGGCGCTCCGCGCCTTAAGAGGAAACAGGTCCGGTATGCTCCTTTGAAACCACAGCATGGTTGCCAAGGACATCTTCTGATCCTACATCACTGACCCAGGTTCTGTCACCACCTGCTGCACAGCAAACAGTAATGCACCTTCCTTCTGCATCTCCTGGATTAGTTGCGCGGTGTCCGTGAGACAACAAAACCACAGAGTTTAAGTGGCGGGGCTTCTGGATTTGAGCAGGGCTGTCCATGATCAGCTGGGCGGATATTTACAGAAACTAGAGCTCCCACGTCAACAGGGGGCAGGCCATTGCCAGACAACGCTTCCTTTCCTAGTTGGTTTGCATCAAGTAAGGGTTGATTCTCGGGATGCAGGACCTGGTCCAGGGTGTCGCTTTGCGCCTTGTTTTCCTGGTCCAAGGCATGCTGTTCTTGGGCATGTTCTTCCTTTGAAACATTTGCAGTACAATCTTGTTCCACTGGAGGTAATCTTCTGATCTTATCTTTTCTGGGCTTGAACACTCCCCATAGATAGGGTTTCCCTTGGAACGCTGCAACAAGACAGAAACTAATGACTGGCTGACAAATTACTCCAAAAGAAAATTTGACATGGAGCAAAAGCTTTGTATAAACCATGCATGCTCCACCATGACAAACAAAACAATGTTCAAGTAGGCAGTATGAAAAATTATGCACAACTGCATTACACATTACTATACCAAATGCAGTTTACTACATTAGTGGTAGCACAGGCAGATTAGGTGTAATATGGTATATTTTGCAGGATACTCATAATTTTGAATAATGAAATCTGCCATATGACTTACTCTGATATTCCACTGGTAGTACACCAGAAGGGAAGAGAAACAGCTTCCTCAAACCAACAACAGCTTCTAGAACAATTCCACTATCAGCGAGATGCTTCACCAGCTCATCCAGCTCTTTATTTGGCCTAGAGGATCAAAGAATGTCAGACCCTAGTATGTGTAGAAGAAATAAGACAGACAAACATGCACAGGCTCAACAAACCTCATATCACCCGAAAAGAAATACAAGCCAATGCTGTCAGCTGTAGGTATCGGTGCCTCAAAGTTCTTTGGACATGATTTCGATTTAGAAAGCTTGGCCACTTTCATTATTGGTGGCAGTGATCTTGACAGTTCCTGCACCTTCTTGCCTGCTTTGCTTGACAGGTGTGCAGCCAATGGAATATAGTTATTGTTGATCTTCATGATTCCACTATCAACATAAAGAGAACATATTAACACTCGACAGAAGGAAAAAAAAGTATGCAAGTAATGGAGTAAAGGGCATGTAACATACGTCCAATAAGGTATATCAAGGGGTTGCCCACCAATACATTCTGAAATGACTGGCATCCTTGAACATCCAGCACTCGGATTTCTTACAGATGCATTTTCATCTTCCTCTGCCTCTATGCTTCTCTGCTCCTTCACCTGCTTATGGTTCTTTGAACATCGATGATTCAAATTTCTTGACCCCAAAGCTTCTTTACCTTCTACAGATCTTCTCTGGTTCTCCGCAGCATTTTCCACACATTTTCTTTGCTTCTTCACATGTTCATCATCATCACAAGACCAGGAATTCAGATCTTCTGCCTGTAAGGCCTCAGCATCTTCCTCTTCGTCATAAGTTAAAATGAGTTTTCTTCGTTTCTTTGGCTCATCGCCCTCACGTAATTCTTTCGTTTTTGAAGAGAAACCTGATGCTTGCGCTGCACAACTGCTGCTTGGATTATTCAACGCGCGGCTGCTTTCCATCAGCGCCAGATCCATGTTTTCTGAAGGTCTTGATCTGTCCACAGAACGTTTGCGCAGGGAGTAGGGCTGCAAGACACTGGTAACCATACCTCTCTCCTGTGAAGGTCCTGATCTGTCCACAGAACGTCTACGCAGAGAGTAGGGCTGCAAGACACTGGTAACCACACCGCTCTCCTGTGAAGGTCTTGATCTGTCCACAGAACATCTACGCAGAGAGTAGGGCTGCAAGACACTGGTAACCACACCGCTCTCCTGTGAAGGTCTTGATCTGTCCACAGAACGTCTACGCAGAGAGTAGGGCTGCAAGATACTGGTAACCATACCTCTCTTCCGGGAAGGTCTTGATCTGTCCACAGAACGTCTACGAAGAGAGTAGGGCTGCAAGACACTTGTAACCATACCTCTCTTCCGTGAATATCGGATGCCATTGTTAGCCAGCCATGACTTAACAATTTTCTTATCTTTTCCCATCTTTGAGCGCCCAATAACTTTATCATTGCTACCATTGTCTTTCCTGGGCGTGTTCTGGCAAGCTCGTGCTGGTCTACCACTTTTTGACCGTGCAACATTGGCATTTTCATTCCCACTTATAATACAAGCTTTCTGATATTTTGTTCCATCAGGAGCGCAATTTTCTGATTGCTTACGCTTTCTGGGGTTGATTTTTGTTGACTCACATGGACCAACAAACTTGGAAGGCAATAACTCATTGTTAATGCCTTCCTCTTGCAATAACTCATTGTTAATGCCTTCCTCTTGAAATAACTCATTGTTAATGCCTTCCTCTTGCAATAACTCATTGTTAATGCCTTCCTCTTGCAATATCAGCTGAAGAGGCTTTTTGACGGCAAGAGAAGAAGTCTTTCCTGCATTACATTGAAGGTTTATTGCATCTCGGTCACCATGTGCTGGCTCAGGATCTGTAATTCCATTTACCTTGCAAGAGTTAACTATGTTCCTAGCAACATACATTCGCCTTCGCATCTTATTGTCTTTGGTGCTTGATAAAAGCTCATCTGATCTTCTATTTGCTTCATCTGAGTTACCTTCACCACAACTCAAGCTTTCATTTGCCATTGAGGGATTTGATCCTTTGTAGTTCTCCAATTCAGAGGCAACGGTTTCCTTGTCCACCAAGCACCTTGTTCTTTCAGCACTGTTTTCCTGAATAGCCGCATCTTCTAGTTCATTTGAGGGACTTGATTGCATCAACGGCATTGCCCAAGAGTCCAAACGCTGCTCTAGAGGGTTCAAGACATCCACACTCCCTGTCTTCAGATCTGATACTTGCATCGGCTTTGAATGATTTGGTGCAAACTTTGATGTTACAGCAGTCTCCTCCAATCCTTTAACCAACTTCAAAGGTTCAGATTTCTCTATGTTTACCAATAAACCATCTGCTTGCTCCATGCTTGCCGATCTAGAACAAGACTTGTCCATAATCATTGGGCGGGATCCTTCGACATCATTCATTAGAGAAAAAACATCACTCTTTCTTCCTGGTGGAACAAAATCCTCAACATACTTTGATGAAGCAAAGCAGCCACTCCTTGCATTTGGGAGATCAGGACAGTCCACAGAATCTGAAGCAAGTTTAGAACCACCCATTGCCTTTTGCAAATTGTTGGGTTCAATACTTGAAGCATGATCCAAAGCCAAATTACTTGAACCATCAAAACTCTCCGGTGTGCAAATCAATTGTCCATTTATATCCTCCCCTTCCTTCTTACGATCAACGAGGTTGGGTATATCCCGGATAGAGATTTCACAAGAATCTAATGTCTCTTCAACACATCGTCCCCGATTCGATGTGTTTCCACTCGAGACATGTTCAATACTCCCATCAATACTATCTTCTCTTTTTCGGCATGGTCTATTTCTACGAAGTCCTCGTGCTTTCGTTACCTTCTCTTGCTCCACATTTGGTTCATTGACTACCGAGAAATCCAACTGGGTGTTCCTTAGTTGCCTTTGACAATTTGCGTCTCCTGGTGACTTAATGGCTTCACTTTGTTTTGGGATACAATCACTACATGACCACTCCACCGCCGAATCAAAGTTTATCTCATCCAAACAATATCTACAAAACAACAAACCATGTTAAGTAAAAGATATAGCTTGGATTATTCAAGATGTTAACAGAGACAACGAACACTTAATCCTAGACATCTTTACACATGTCAAGAAGGGATTTGAACTCTCTTTACAAAGGCATAGATATCTAGGCCCCTCAATGTGATTGGATTTAGAGAGTACATGGCAATGTAAAATGTTGTGGTAGAGTCGACTATAATGATGATGGGTTATAGCCAGCATCTCACAGTAAGTTCCATCCACTATAGAGCCAAACCAGTTACACAACACAACAGTTGAAATATCTTCAAAACAGAGCTAACGACCTCGGCGACCCCATAGCGCTTCACGAGCGGTACTACTAGATTGGAAACATGTGCCAACCAATTGGCTTATGTGTCGGGAGTTACGCCTCCAATCGTTGAGGGTTACCCTAAGTGTCGGTTTGTTTGGAGGCGGTGTACTAGCCCCGGACCAACATTTTCTTAAAAATTGATTGTGCATCATGATCATCTCATCAGCATTATACTCCATCCGTCCCGAATTACTTGTCACAGAAATGGATAAAACTAGCCAGCATCACAATAAGTTCCATCCACTATAGAGCCAAACCAGTTACACAACACAATAGTTGAAATATCTTCAAATCAGAGCTAACGACCTCGGCGACCCCATAGCGCTTCACGAGCGGTACTACTAGATTGGAAACATGTGCCAACAATTGGCTTATGTGTTTGGAGTTACGCCTCCAATCGTTGAGGGTTACCCTAAGTGTCGGTTTGTTTGGAGGCGGTGTACTAGCCCCGAACCAACATTTTCTTAGAAATTGATTGTGCATCATGATCATCTCATCAGCATTATACTCCATCCGTCCCGAATTACTTGTCACAGAAATGGATAAAACTAGATGTATCTAGAACTTAAAGGGCTAAAACCATAAATTGTGCCAATTGTCCAAAATGCCCTTGCTGAAACCCAAAATATTTGGCAAAGACCTCATATTCATTATGCAAGCCCTCCTAAAATTTTAAGGTTTAAAAAGGATTTAAAATAAATTTCTCTACTTATATATCGTCTAACCTCCTAAATCCTAATATATGCCCCCCCTCCTCTTCCCTTCACCTCTTTGATTTTTTTGCTCCCATCTCTGCTTTTTCTCACATCGATTTTCCCTAAAATGGAATCAATTGTCCCATGTTTAATTAACATTGTCACACGTTTTATTAACAATAAGATGGCAGGTAAATTATGGCGATTGTATCCAAATCTTGCTAAGATCTTAGCACATCATCAATGTAAGAAGAGACGTGACTAAGGTTTCATCTTGCACTTTTCTCCCCATCACCCCTTCGTCCAACCTTCCACACTCCACCATTTTTTCTGGATTTTCATCCACTTCTTATGGTATAGCAATAAATTCAAGGCCATACAAGTAAATAAATACAATATGAATCAATCTCTTATTTTATCAGTTTAAGAAATAGCTAGGAATACTTTATGACCAAAACATAATCTTATTTTGTATATTTGCTTTCAGTCAAGATTTATCCCGTATGGTATTCTTGTTGTGTTAAAAAAATATCTAACCCCGCGGCAATGCACGGGCACATACCTAGTCTGGTTTAAAACCCTAAGCCTAATTAATTAAGGCTATTTTCCTATAAAATAAAAAATGTCAGCAAAAATTACGATTTCTTTTTATGAGCCTTTGTTATACTACTTAAATAGAACGGGTTCTCATTT
Organism: Secale cereale; assembly: GCA_902687465.1. NCBI lineage: Eukaryota > Viridiplantae > Streptophyta > Magnoliopsida > Poales > Poaceae > Secale > Secale cereale. Next base: position 140,135,472 of record LR738712.1, on the reverse strand, counting down.
CACCTCTGCTTTGTCTAACCTCCTTATATGTATGATAAAAAAAAACCTCCTTATATATGCCCCCACCCCCTCCTCCCTTCACCTCCGTGATTTTCTCCTCCTATCTTTGCTTTTTCTTGCATCAATTTTCTCTAAAATGGAATCAATTGTCCCACATTTTATTACCAACGAGATGGCAAGATGGCAGGTAAATCATGGCGATTGCATACAAAATCTTGCTAAGATTTTGGCACATTAATGTAACAAGAGACGTGCAGTCACTAGCTAATCTACTAGAATGTTTATCTAACCCCCAAGGTTTCATCTTTCACTTTTCTCCCCATCATCCCCTTATCCAACCTTCTGCCATACAAGCAAATAAATACAGTATCAATCAATCTCTTATTTCTTATTTTATCAGTTTAAGAAATAGCTGGAAAATCTATACTTTATAACCAAAACATAATGCTATTCTGTATATTTGCTTTCAATAAAGATTTGTCCCATATGGTATTCTTATTGTGTTGAAAACTATTTGACCCCGTGGCAACACACGAGCACATACTAGTCGGGCTTAAAGCCCTAAGCATGATTAATTGAGGTTATTTTCCTATAAAACTATAAAAATGACCCTAGAAATTATGATTCTTTTTGTGAGGCTTTGTTATAGTCCAAATAGACCCCACAAAAAATTCATAAATTTGGAGTTCCCAACAAATTATAAATAGTGAGTAATTATTTTTAATGAAATAATTAAGGAGAAAGAAACTGCTATTGTGTCGCAGTTCGACCAAATGCACCAAGGGCGCAATATATCTGCACAACGCCGCAACCAGTAGCTAACATGCCGGCCCATATAAACACTAACTCGTCAACCAACCCTAGCCACCCCACCACCAAACCCTAAGGACCAAGGCCCGTCTAGCCTATATAGGCCCGATCGGCCACCCCTACCTACGGCAGCGAGAACCTTAGCCGCCAAGAGATGCAGACGCCCACCTCAAGCCTGATTCACCGCCACGCCCTTCGTTCCCTCCCCCTCTCCTATATCGCACCATGACCCCATCCGTCCAACAACCGACATCTCCTGCACCGGCCATGCCCACCATCATGCCTCGCCGCACCACATCCCTACTTACACTACCTTCAACGCTTGCCACCTGGCCATGGATCTCGACGCCATGACACCCGACCACCTGCCTTCACAGCCTCTACATGCACCCCTACACCTCGTCGATGAGCCACCTCATCCAGTATGTCTAGCGTCGTCCTCGCTCACAGCCACCTCGAGCACCTCCCTATGCCCTATGCCGATCCACCAGCCCTGTCGTTGACTCTGGCGGCCCCTACCCAGGATCTAAGACGAGGCGGTGGATGTGAGCGAATTGCCCACATCCACCGACGAGGCGTTGAATCCGGAGGCGGTGGATGTGAACGAATCCTGATTCACCTGTTGTTAAGCTTCATGTACTAACCAACGCAACTAAAAGTCTGAACTAATGGAAAGGGCTAGGCAACATATACACTTCAACACCCCCTCTCATGTGTGACGCGGAAAGTCAACACATGAATAGGCTCAAAGGTATAACCCAAGAGGTCTATATGTGAAAAAAGGGGGTAGCAACAATTTTTGGATAAATTACAAAAGCCAAGACTTGAACTCAAGACCATGGGCTCTGATACCATGTTAAGCTTAATGCACTAGCAAACGCAACCAATAGTCTAAACTGATGGAAATGGCTAGGCAATGTTTACTTGCATTCATGTAAATGCCATTAAATGAATGCCGAATTTAACAACTTCAATGTCCTTACTAATCTGGGGCCTTCTGAAAATGCTTCATGTGATGCATTCCAAGTTCAATTAATATGCCTCTTGTTCATTAGGATAATCTTGCATAGCCATATGACATGTCATGCATTGCATTTCATGAACATACTGCATCTTTGTCGGCTTCTTTGAGATAAGATTTGAAGATGTCATGTTTATAGTCGTTGTGATATTGCCTTTACTTTCTAGTCCTATCATGAGTAGTTACTTGGTTATCTTCTTGCCATTTTAGCCCTACTTACCATTCATGGTATGCATGCTTAGGATTGTTGCTTGAATCATGTTATATCTACTTGCCACTGTTTATAAGTAGTTGAACCTAGCTCTGATACATTGTTGTTGTGCTATGAATATACTTATGTTCATATGTAATGAAGGCAACGGTTGGAGACCATGTTTGAGCACATGTGTTATGTTCAATTGAGTTAACACTATTACCCAACAACGTGTTTGGTAACTCCTGGGAAGGGGAAGGGGGATTTAGAGGAGGGAGTTGTGACAAGATTAGACATGGTAAGTATTATTTTATTCCTAATTCCTTGTTTAGTATGGGTGAAATTACATGTGAGAATTTAAGAGTGGAGTTTATTCCCTCATTTTGCTAGTGGGAATTCATGTGGACTTAGCCGAGAGATGGCAACACAAGTTATGATGAAGGGACGAGATGTTCTGTGTAAATCAATTCCCGCCCACTCCCCTGTTAATAAAATGGTCGGAGTTCGACACTAACAATCCCTTCTAAATTCCCATTCCTTCCAACCAAACAAGCAACTTTATGTTTTCAAACTCCTAAATTCCCATTACCATTGTAGTTATTTATCTTGTTCAAAGACCGAGTGTACCAAACTCTCAATGGGGGCGAACAAGCCCCTCTCAGGCTCTCACGACCTAGTACCAAATCCCCATACCTGTCCAGGGGCTCCTTTTGGCATACGGGTAGTTGCATGAATCTTCGTCTACGACAAGTATGAGATGTTATTTTTATCACTGGATGAGGTTTTCAACTAATGTTTTCATACATATAGGGAATGTGTCCAAGCAAAGTGATTATACTAGTCAAGGCTCTAGCCATCTTGGACCAAGCACGCAATGGTTGGGTATGACTGGAGCTATGGTTGGACTCTCGATTCGGGTACAACCCAATTGGTTGGCTCATTGAACTTGTTCTACGGCGTGTGGGAAGTGTTCGTGGCCTATCTCACTCCACCAACATTGTGTGCTACTCGCACAAGCACCAAGAGCGATAGGCACGTGTTAAGGTGCAATGTTACATCCCTGTAGGATCAAATTTATTCAAATAGTTGTGTCCAAGGTTATGGGGGACTTGGTGATTTTGTACTGGATACTAGAACAACTTCAACTAATAACTAACAAAACTTGCCAACTTACGTGTGAGAAACTTGCCAACTTAGGTGTGAGTGCCCTAGAGAACTTGGTGCATCTGATTACAAAACCGCCGCCCTATAAGATGAGAACAAGGCATTGACCCCTTAGGCTCGAGCGAACTTTATGATACCATTGAAACTCTCATAGCCTTCGTATTCCCAACCACCTCTTCTTCTCGAGTCCCATCTTAGGGCGACAGGCAAGCGATCTCGATCATCAGTGCCCCAAAGGGAGGCAAGCAACGGCAAGGAGAGGGAATTAGGGGCTAGAGAGCTTCAAAAGTGTCTTCAATGGCCATATTGGAGAAACCGAGGAAGAGAAGGTCATACACATATGACATGAGAATAAGAATAGGCTAGTTTATTACTTTGCTAACCCAAACATGATACTCTATAAACTGGTTATTTAAAAAAATCATAAAATCAATTTTGCTAGAAACTAGTTATAAACTCATCACCCCTAAAAGATGAGAATCTTGAAGCATAATGGCTCTTTTCTCCTGGTTGCCTATACAAGGCACGGAGCCCCTTAGGCTCGGGTGGACTTTATGTTACCGTTGAAACTCTCATAGCCTTTGTATTCCCACCCACCTCTTGTTCTTGAGTCCCACCTTAGGGCGATAGGCGAGCGACCTCGACGACCAGCAGTAGGCCTAAAGGGAGGCAAGCAGCCGCGAGGACAAAGAATTAGGGGCTAAGAGCTTGGAAAGGGTCCTCAATGGTCACAAAACTGAGGAAGAGAAGGTCACACACATATGACAGGAGAATAGGAATAGGATAGTATATTACTTCCCTAACCCAAACATGATTTTGTATAAAGTAGTTATTCATAAAACCAATTTTGCTAAACAAACAACTATGAACTCTTACTATACCCGTGGCTAGTGTTCAACACGATGCCCTTCAGCAAAGGAGGCAAACTCGTATGTCTGGGACCATTGGGGGCATAGTAGTTGTGCGCTCCTTGCCTAATGTTTTAATGCTCTGCTAATGCACAATTAGTAGTGCTTTAATTTAGATCAATAATATATGTAGGGTTAAAGATCATTTGGATTCCTTGATAGTGATGTTTTTTATAATATAGGACAGTGCTACACATTATCGTATTTCAGTTCTACTATGCAGCGACCACTCCTCTCTCTTCCTCTCACATACATGCATTGTAATGTATATGAACATTGCTACAAAACAACGTCACATTCAGTAGTACCATGCGGCCACCACTCCTCTCTTTCTCTAGACATGCATGCAACCAATAAGAGGCCAATGTATGTAAGCATCAATGAAGATCCTTAGCTTTCTTTTAATGTTTTATCCCCAAACCGCTAATCTAATTGATGATCGAATTTCACCTTTGAAATACAATCCCGTGTTGATATATTTTGGTGACTTGACTTCTCTTCCATCAATAATTGCCAGATTAATCACTTCCTAGATTATAGTCACTTTGTTGCTTAATTCTTAGTTATAACAAATTATAACAACTTAGTTACCAGGCTACTAGATGTCATTCTCCCACCCATGTAAGACTTGCCTGGAGTACTCGAAGACACATGTAAAATACTGCATGACAACCACACAATATTATTGTGGCAATTGTTCATTGCTAATATGACAAACATATTATACATAAGACAGCAACTTGTAGTGACAAAAAAATTGTACAAACATGCAACATGGGTTCTTGTTTTGAAGCTCTCAAGACGAACTCAACGACAAAGACATATTTCTAATTGGATTAACCGTTTTTAAAATAAATCATTTTAAAACCTGAATTTAATAATTAATGTGGCGATGTAAGCATGAGGTGGAAGATTCATGTATATATGTGCTCTCATAGATATAGATAGTGATAAAGGTCAAAGCATGAATACTTTAGAGGAGAAACCAAAGCCTCGTTAGCTTTGTGGGATTTGATGGAATACCCCAAGATTACTGTAAAGGAGAAGTGGCTAAAATTGTTTAGATTCCAAAGCAGTGGTACTTACTGTATTGGTATAATATACTCCGCCTGTTCCGCGATATAAGGTGCATAAGGTTTTCCAATCAAATGTGTATGTTTGACCAAGATTTAAAAAAAAATCAAATACCAAATTTATAAAAAAATAGATTCATCATTAAATGTATTTTCATATTTTGTTTATTTTGTATTAATGATGTTGACATTTTATTCTAGAATCCTTGTCAAACATACATATGTTTGACTTCCACGAAAATTTATGCACCATATATTACGGAACTATGGACTTTATATTATAGAACACAGAGAGTAACAGATATAGATACAATAGATCAAAGGAGGACCAAATTAGGGAAGGAACCAAAGGATGAGCAAATTAGGGGAAAAGAATAAAATGTCATCGATTGGGGGATAACCGGATAAGACCAAATTATCCCAAGATTTTTGTATATCTTTCCCCAAAATATGACACCCACTAAATTATGAAAACTAGCATCATAGTCAATATGCATGGCCTTGATCATTTGGATTCCAAAACAAAGGTGCTTTACATACCGGTATAACACTCAGCAAAGCAAAAACTACGACCTTCTTTGAGAGTCAAATATAGTACTCCCTCCGTCTCATAATGTAAGACGTTTTTTGATACTACACTAGTCTCAAAAAACGTCTTACATTATGAGACGGAGGGAGTAATAGATATGGATAGGGTTAGATCAAAAGATGGCCAAATTAGGGAGAAAGAACAAAATTTCATTGGCTTTGGGAGACACGATCAATTAATCCAAGAATTTAGTATTAATTCTCCCCAAATTCCCAAATTAATACAGCCACTAAATTGCAAAAATAGCATCAAGATGGGTAGCAAACTACCCCACCACTTTGCCCTGGGCCAAATTACTAGGAACAGATATTTGGCAAGACGGAGAAGCATACCGATGCCTAGCAGCGTTGTTGCAGTTGATGCAACGCAGCAGAAGATGACTGTAGCCGACATCTCCGCACTCGTCACACACATCATCCTGCACAAGAAAATTCACCAAAGGAAAGATGTATTGTCAGATTAGCATTGGCTTCACAGATCTCCCAAATAACTACAGTCCCAGTTAATCTCATCCACTCGAAACACAGATCGCTCTCATCCCTCCTACAAAAGTGCCATGTCGCCGGCGGCGACCCAGGCAAATCCGCTGCGGCCCCGGCCCCGTCGCCTCCACCGGGAGAGGAAACCTCGAGAAACCCCACAGGAGAAGGAGAGAGACGAAGCCCAGAGTATGAAGCAGAGAGAGAAGAAGACGTACCATCTCGGGGCGTTCCCTCAGATCCTCCGCCTCCCTTGCTAGAAGAGCTTCGCAAACCAACGCCAGACGAAGCAGCATCAGCAGCCGCGGGGAAGGAGAGAGCGCCGCTGGCGGCGGAGTGCTGACACCGAAAGGAACAGAGGCGGCGCTAATAGGGGAAACGCTGCCCGTATATAGGGCTTTGCGACGTGTCTAGGGTTTCTTTTTTCCTTGAGATCTGCAACGTGTCTAGGTGGTGGGGCCGGCGGCTACCTCGTGTCACCACAACGCTTTTTTTTTTTTTTTTTAGACAGCGTGTCACCACAACGGGTGGCAAATAGTGGCCGCTTCACCATCACCCGCAGGTGGGCCGGCCCACATCGCGGCAGCACTGTTTCGTTTATCTTTCCGTTCCTTGAAAAAATACTAAAAAGTTTTTTCTGTTGGTGTCTTCTTTTGCTCCGAAGTTGACTTGTTTCTAAAAAAAAGTCTGGAAGTTGGATTTTCCTTTTTAATTTTTTTTTTAGTTTTCTTTTTTAAGATTATGTTTTTCCTCTGCTTTTTCCACATCTTTTATATAGTTTTGTGATATACAATGAGCATATTTTAAATATGCAATGAACTTATTTAAGTATGCAGTGATTTTTTTAAAATACACATTGCATATCTTTAAATATGTGATGAATATTTTGGTAATATAAATAAATATTTTTAATATACAATGTATGTCTTTTAATTATACAAAGACTGTTTTTTATGTATTTTTAACATTTTTAAATCATTTAAACTTTAAAATATATTGATTATGTTTAACATATTTTTAAATGTCTAGATACTAATGAACATGATTGTTTTATTTTTGTACACCAGCAAAGGAACCAAAGGAAAAAAATGAAAACTACTAGCAGGTAAAGTGGGCCGGCCCATTTGCCTCGGCTTCAAGGGGAGGCTTCCCTATTTTGATGCTCACGCGCGTCCAATAAGAGCTCTCCCTTTTGATAATGGTGGATCTATTTTTAGGAAAAATGGTGGATCATATTTGCGGCCCCGAGGCTACTACACTCGCGTGTAGGGTGAGGTGGCCAGCCTAGTTCTGAATTCTATCCGTGTGATACTGGTTTTTGTCATTATTCCTTTTGTGGTTTTTGTTATAGTTTTTTCTTTTTTTCTTTTTCTTTAAGGTATAGTTTATCAAGTTTTTTCTTCCGGATTCTCTTTTTTGCACTTTTATTTTTTACATTTTTTGTACTACAAAGGTTTTTGTAATATACAATGAACTTTTTAAAATGCAAATTGAACATTTTTTAATATCTAGCAACTATTTTTCAAATACAAACTAGATAATTTTTGACGTTAAGATGGATCTAAAACAATTCATTTTATATATATACATACAACATGCGGACGATTAAACAACTTATTAGAAACGCAAGACAGCCAATACGAAATGCTCGAAAAACGGCCGCGCTTAAAGGATGCCCTCAGCGTCAAGGAACATGTGCTGGGGTGTATGTGCGACTCGTTCGGATCATGACTTCAAACAAATATAAAAAAATTGAAGTATCCATGATTAGTACCAATGAATAGGATATAGTTTATCTATCCTAGATTTCTATGGTATATGGAATTTATGGTTTCCTTTGGTGCAAATTCAATTATCTAAATTGGAAATAAGAAGCAATTCCCCCATTGGTAGCAAATTGTTATCCATTAAGCGAAGGAAATAGTAATAAAAAGAAAAAGGCTTATGCTCCTTTATCTTAAAAGAAGTATATTATATTACGGCTTTATTACATTCATAGAAAGAAGATAAAATGAGAAAGCTTTGCCATCCAATCTGATTAGAATATCATAACATAAAATATAAGTGGCGGGTTTTTTAATATATGTTGAACAATTTTAAGTACATATTGAACATTTTGTAATATATGTTAAACATTTTTATAATATACGATGAACACTTTTATAATATACGGTGAATTTTATGTATTATATGATGACCTTGTTTTTAAATACAGGCTAAAAAAAAATTAGACAGATATTGGATATATATCTATATCTAATCTAATATAATAATAAAGCACGGATTGAATCCGTCGGGTTCACCGTCACAATACGCTTTCACCCAATCGTAATACGCTTTTACGATTCGTATATACAAAATTGTAATATAAACGAGGTGGTACTAATCTTATGTTGCACGATCGTTCAAAAAAATGTCGTACATTGGCAATGGCTGGCTTCGCTCGATCCGTTTCCGGCACATCGTCGGCTGGGCCTGTCTATCCCCATGGGTGGGCCTACGCCCACGCACAAAAGACAGCCCATCAATCCTAAAGCTGGTGCCGTGTGCTGCTCCTATACGATTAATGCAATCATTGTATTGGATTAGTATCAGATCAGGCTAGCTTATGTGCTATATATACAACTATGTGTTTTTGTTTAAATAAAAATACCCTGACCTCTTCATCAAGCGATGCACACAATCATATTTATTACATTATTCAACAGAGTAGTACAAGAATGAATTCATTAATTAACACCAAGCTATCATCCTCATGAACTACGTCACTACACCTACTAGCTTGATGATGTGACCTGACCATACATGAATGCACACCATATAATCCGGTAGTCTCACCAAGCCGCCCCACGGCAAGCCGAGATCATCAACTGGTCTAGCAGATCCACACCGTGCATCGGATGCGCACGCTCCAGATTCGCCGCCGCCATTTTCCGTCGTCTCAACTTCTGGAGAGATTCATGCATTCACCTTGCCATGTACAACTACCGTCGACGCCATCATGACGCCAGACATCGCCTCCACCCTGAGCGCGTCCATCAACATATGTCCAACGTTGAGACCCCGCTGCGCCACACCGCCGAGATCCGCCGTCGTTTATGCGGTAGATGCCACACCGCACCAACTCTGGCACCGGGAACCATCCGTGCTCACCACGCAAACCCTCCATCTAATGCCCAAGATGGAACCTCCAAGGAGGTGATGACACCATGGCGCCGCCGCCCCTCATTCATGGGGAACTAGGGAGTAGGGAGGATCGGAGTTGACCTCACTGTTGCCACCAAGAAAGGGAATAACGCCCAGAGTGCCATCGGCGACGTGGCCGTCGCCGTCGGCCAGAAGTTTCCCCTAGACAAGCTCCCACCCCGTCACCAACCAAGCCAGCCACCAACACTTCCGAGCACGGACGCCAAAGATCTGGAGCAGCCGATGAAGGGAACCGCATGCTATGATAGTCCGCCCCAGATCTGACGAGAGGGGCAACGGGAACCACTTCACGCCACGACCGTCGTCCACTGGGACCTTCTGCCCAAGCAGCCAAGGAAATCTGGCCGACCGATCCGACAAACGCCCACCACCGGCAGAAGGACGTCGTCCAGCCACGTCCATGTCATCGACTGCCGAGTGAAGAGAAATGAACCTTGCGAGCACTGGCATGGGCCGACCTTTGTCTGGCCGCACCCTCCAGTGGCGGCAAGGAAGAGGGGAGAGAGAATTGTTGTTGAACTACTAGAATTTTTATGACCCGTTGCAACACACGGGCATGTTTGCTAATAATAATAATAATAATAATAATAATAATAATAATAATATAATCTTTATCTTTACCTAATAATAAAGCACGGAACAAGTTTGTCGGGTTCACCGTCACAATGCGCTTTCTTCCCATGTCATAATACGCTTCTTCCTGTCTGTTTTTTATTGATTTTAATATTTTTCTCCATCTATTTTTAGGTAATCCACATTTTAGTGAAACTAGCACAAATGCCCGTGCGTTGCAACGGGAGAGAAAATTGACGCATCATTTTTGCTCATGCCTTGCAACAGGAGAGAAAACCAAACTCTATACTCAAATTTCATGAGAATTGTATATGCAGATATAACACCCTATGTTTCATATGATGGGAAAGGTGGTTCACGAAAAATTTCGTGAACCAGCACAAGGCGCAACACAGTACAATGAACTTTTAGTTTTGTCTGTTAGAGCTGACGTCGCAGTGTTTTTGGTTTTAGAGCTGCTAGTGGTGCCGCAATTAGCATCACTTCTAGCAATTTTTGCATCCAGACATTCTTTTTTTCACCACTGTATATGATCTGTTGGAGGTGTGTTATAGCCTGGAGTGAGGAAAGAAAGCAATTTTAAGCCCGGCTATGCTTTTAGGGCTGCCGTTGAAGATAAATCACAAACAATTTAAGGACCATGCTTATATCGTTATCTTAGGCATCGTCTCTTTTTTAGTATTTTCTTGTGCCTATCCATGCAGCCATGCAGCACAGTACTACTGTTTAATAATTAAAAACTAACTTAAGGCATCATGCAACCTTCATCCCAAAATACTTGTCATCAAAATGGACAAAAAGACATGTATCTAAAAGCCTTTTTATCTATTTTGATGACAAATATTTCCGGACGGAGGAAGTACCTTCTAGTACCCTTTAATTATAGATGAACCCATTTAATTTACCCGCACCGTGCGGCAGCCTTTCTAATTCCTTTAATTATGGAATGGATGAGCCCGCTTAATTCTTTTTTAGGCGAATCCGGCTTAATTTGCGGACGCCACCGGAGCCTTCCTTCCTTTTCTTCATAATTTCTGCAGGCCAGTCCATCTAACCCGTATGGCCCAGGCGCTCCCACTACTCTAACCCTAGCCCAATCGCCTCCGTCTCCCGATCCCCATCCTCCCAGGTCCCAGCGCCGTCACTCGCACAGAGGGGCAGTGCCCAGCGCCCCTCGATCCGCGCTCGCCGCCACACTCGCGCGTTCATCACTCCGGCGAGGCCGGCGCTCCTCCGACCTCCACTCTCATCCGTCCGCGCCTCCTTCCTTCCTTTCATTATCCTCCTCCTCTTGTTCTCTGCCCGGATGCACAGATCCTGCTGCATCCGCCCATGGCGCCGCTGCACGGCTCGGCCTCGTCCGACACCAGACCAGCTCCCCGTCCGTCTCATTTCGTCATACACCAACTCGCCTGCACCTCGACACCCGCCCCTTGGTGTGTCACGCGACCACCATGGCGAACCTTTGCCGCTCAAGCGCCCTGCTCTCCCAAGCGTCACCTTTGCTTCCCGCGGGCAGTGCCGCTGCTTGCCTTCCTGCCGGTCATCTACACCTCGCCCCCGCTACCGAGACTGTGACCGCTGCTCCGACTGCCTCCACCACACCCCCGCTGCCGCCTGCATCCGGCAGGCCAGCCCCACGCCCGGCCACCCGTGCTGTTGCCCCCTAAAAAAGGATCGCGGGTTGAATAGTAAAAACATAGGGCCCTATTTGTAAAACCGAAACGTTTTCCTAGATTACTAACTTAAAACAGGGAGTGCGGGTTCAATTACCAAAAAGCATAGGGACTATTCTGCAAAATCGTTGTGACGTGAACAGACTCAATCGGTCGTAAAAGCGTATTACGATTGGGTGAAAACGTATTGTGACGGTGAACCCGACGGACTCGTTCCGTGCTTTATTATTACTAGTACAAATGCCCGTGCGTTGCACCGGGCGAAAAAACACAACATGCTTCATGTGCCATTATGCACCATTTTTTATATCCAATTTTAATAAATATTAATAATAATGTTAAACTGATTAGTCCTTTTTGTAGTATGATTTTTTTTTGCGGGTATAAATTTGTATTCACCCGCAAAAAAAGGTATAAACTTGTATTACTCAAGCAGCAACCTTGCACTCGTCCTTACACAAATCAACGACCTCGAGGGGGCGGAGCCGAGCCAGACTATAGTTCTCCTTTTAGTTTTTGCGAAACTTGCTAAAATATCACTAACTACATTTTGACAACAGCTGATATGAGTAATACGGGCCATACAAAGAGACTTCAAATGCTTGATCTCCGCCACCAAAGAAGCATACACAGACCTGTCCATGTCCCTCCCATTCAGAATATTCACCGCTGAAAGTGAGTCCATCTTAATGCAAACTGGTAGTTCCGTTCACTGTATAGCAATAGATAACCCCTTCAAGTTCGGACGCGAAGAAGCCAACATGCCATTCTTCATCTGATGAAAGAGCTGTTTTGCATAGAATAGATTGTCAATCATTCTGCTTTTGCTTTTCTGAAAATGCATGCAGAAAATTCCATCAGTTTTAATAAAACTTGTCGTTTTCATAAAAACTGGAATACATTAGCTTCCACCCACTCATATGATGCATGCACCCAGAATATATATTTCTTCTTCTTATTCCATCCATGAGACATAACAATGTTACCAAGATAGCTTGTCAGCCAACACGGATACATTGACACGACAAAACAGTAACTATGTTCATACCTTGTGAGTTATATTCTAAGTATATGTAGATGATGATGAATCAAAGCTTCTCTGCATACTTATTCCTCAGTGCACTTGTCCTGTAACAAGTTAATCTTGTGTCATTATAGAACTTAGTAGAGTTTAGTAACACTTGTATGGGAAAATGATCAGCCAGATGATCTGCAAGAGCAGACTACCTTATCATGTATTAGTACGTGACTCTCTTTCTTTGCTGCTGGTAACTTATAACGGTAATGCAGCACACGAAACCCAAGGGAATCACGGTAATACATATGCTCCCCTCTGAAATACGCCCTTAACTACTGAAGAAAAAGAAGAAATAGTACTCCTGACCAAAAAGTAGAAAAATAGTACTCCTGACGAAAAAGAAGAAATAACAACCAGCTCCATGTAAAAAACAATTATGCTGCAGTAATAGAAATAGAAGTTACGAAAGCCTGAGCAGTTATTCCTGCCCACTAAGCAAAACTGTAGCACTATCAACCATAAGCATTGCATTATTGCATACGGCTAAACTTGACATATATATACCACAGTGCATCCAAACCTATTTCAGCAAGAGAAAGAGCTATTCTTTTAGTTTTACTTGATTTTTGTTAGCAAGTAAAATTGTTGGAATTGTAGCTGTGCGGTGCCAGATTTACATGGACCATATAAACCACAGTAAGATGATGTTAGCTATCTGTATAAATTTGACTCTCCCATGTCTGGATTGCAATAATTTTCATGAGATTACCTGAGTACAATGCCGCTGGTCCAGCTTCTTGGTGGAAACCAGATGTGGTCTTGTTGCTGGAGCTGGACTACTCACCGGGACATGATTCTTCAGATGACTTTCCATTGTTGGAAACTCATTGGATTGGCACAACGACTTGTCTGGCCTCATGATGATAGCACTTGCCGTCGACTCTGGAGCATCATACCATGCTTATGTTAAAATCCCCAAAACTAAGATAAGATACATAGAAATCCCAAGAGTATGTGTCAAAACGACTTGATCATGAATTGCAAAATCTGTTCCGAGGGAATAATAAATAAGAAGAATGCAGTTTGTGTTAATTACTTCCTCGCATCAATTTAAACTCCTAACTGTTGCAGCTAGCACAAAGGAAAGAAGATGGCAAAATAATACAAAGTTTCCATCCTATAACCATAACTAAACTTGGCTGCAAATGAAAGATATCTACTACAGGAGTTGATCCACGCTTTCATCCTCACATGTGACAGTCTCTTCTAAATAACCGGAGTACATTCTACGAGAAGGGAGGCTAAACTCACTCAAACAATAACTGTGAACGATCCTCAAGCAATGACATCCTTCTCGATACAGCTAGCTGAAATTAACAACAAGCGGGTTACTATATCCAATTTCCAACTGAAAAGATTAAGTGGTCATGCACACACACAACTCATTTGAAGAATTTCAGACCAGCTACTTAACATGTGAAGCTGGGCTGCCTGTTTCAAGATTTTTGTTATATCTCTGGGCCCATTTCAGCATATGATGGAACGATTCTTTTAGCTCTTCTTTCTTAGACTCGCTCAATTGTGTGCAGTTTTTGTGACATCTGAACTTCAAAATAAGCAACTTGAAGAACATAATAATCTCAAAACCCAATATGAACAGGACTGACCACGCAACTTGGATAAGATTTTGATGGAACGCATCCAGATCAATCTGTCGATCACCTCTCTCCGAAAAACAATATACACCACCAAATTCAGATATTGCAGAATTCTATAGGATCTCTTCAAGCTAAGAATCAACAAGCTGATGAGAGACCAAAAATCAAAATAATAATTTCACACGTTCAAATGCGCACCTTCCATTCAACTCTCAGATTTGAAAGCAACTGAGAGTATTTCATTGAAGTGTCTGGACATCTAAACTGTACAACCTCAAGCAATTCCAGAACCTACATGAAACAAATAGTACGTAAGATTTTCCAGCGGACAAATTGTCAGGATATCTTACTCTCACTGTTAATGAATAAAAGCTAAATGAAACTGCTGGTATAACAGTCTACTGGCCTGAAATCCTGCTATTCGTGTATATGAACAGAAAAAGTTAAATGAACTAAACACCATTAGGTCCCAAAATAAATACATAATTTTACTGAGATGAGGTCCGAAAATATGTAAACACCATACAACATAATTATACAGCATTGACAATATCCCCTTTATCATGTTCCTTGCCTCATCACATAAAGGAGAAAAAGAGCAAACTAAAATCCATGGCTCACTGGCCTATATTCATTGGCTACTAAAAAAAATATCCATATGGTTGTCATTCATTGTCGTCAAGCTCTTCTACTGCCATCCTTATCTGCACAAAAGATAATGTTAGAACTAAAGATTAAACTTATGAAATCGTGAAGTGCAGTATTGTCATGGTGACATACACACGCGAGCCCGTGCTATTCAGTCAAATACCTAGGGGCCCCAAACATTCTGGAGGTAGGATGTTGTCTGTTGATATTCTTGTGATGAATCAGATTCGAGAGGGAGGGAGGGAGGGAGGGAGCGTTGCTCAAGAGAGGAATTTTTGGTGGCTGCTCTCCATCAAATAGCAACGGTATCCCAATATTAATCAGAGAAGGGAGAAGGACTTACCAAGTCCATGTTTTCCTCTTACCAAGTCCCATCGGCCATTGTCCAACAGCAGCAGTAGCACCACCGGTCCACCAACGGAGCTCGAACCCAGCACCGCAGGATCCCGCCGCCCCTTCCTGAAGTCTCCTTCCTTTCCTTCTTCCTCCTGGCTCTCTCTCATCTCTCTCTCTTTGGCCGCACTCACCAGGGCTGCTGTAGGAGGCGGGCACCACCAAGACTTCCCTGCCGCTCCTCACACCCTCTCCTCCCTGCCTCTCCCCTCACCTGTGTCTCTCTCACAGGTACAGAGCCACCGTAACGATGGAAAGACTTCGCCGGAGCTAGCCATCTCGCGCGGTACCGGCGAGGAACGCCGCCGCGATGAACTTGGAATTGAAGCCCCACCATTGGACCTCCTCATGCGCCTCGTAGATCGCATCCACGCCGTCGCCGGAACAGGATCCGGCCCCTGCCGCGCCTCCTCGACCAGATCTGGCCGGAGATAGCCGCCTCCGCGCCCGGCGTCGTCTGCATCGCGGCCAGCCTCGACCTCGCTCGCCAGATAAGAGGAAGCCTTTTTTCCACTGCTCCGCAGCTCAGAGCGCTCACCTTATCCATCCTTGTGCGGCGTGGGTGGAAAGGAAGACGGCATGGACGAATCGTTTTTCACTTATCCACGGACTGCGGCTCAAATACTAAAAAGCACAGGGACCTTTCAGCAAAACATCCACGACGGTGAACCCGGAGATTTTTGGACCATTAAAAATTTAGTACCACCTCGAATATGTTTTAAAGTCAAACTGAAAGCGTAAAATTACATGAAGAAGCGTATTGTGACGGTGAACCCGACGGACTCGTTCTGTGCTTTATTATTAGGTATAGATTAATCGGTTTTTACGCTTTTACAGAACACACCTTGACTTTGCGGATAATCAACCCGCGGTCCTTATATTACGTGATAAAAGAAATATGCACTAGGAGGGAATCGAACTAGCGACCTCCCAGGTCCCATACCTCAAGCCAACAACCAACTCTGCCAAACGCGTTTTCTGTTTACTAATAAAGACTTACCCTTTATACATTGGCTACCCTTCGTCCAGTAAAAAGAATGTTTTTGATTTGGGCCTACAGGATCAGCTTAGAGATGGCTGGGCAAAAAAATGTTACGGGCCGCTACAAACAGGACGTCCGCACGCGGGGACAGGCGGTGCTGGTGCGGGGCAGCAAGCAGGGGCATCAACTCTCTGCAGCAAAAGCTACTGCCCGCCACCAGAACCCGGACTGGAGCCGGACCCTGCCGTGGTGGTAGCCTGCGACGACGTCCTGCAACAGCCACCCCCAACCTCTGTGAACAGCGGGCGCTGCGACGGCATGGAAGCAGCAGGGCCCCAGATCCAGGCCAGGGCAAGCCATCACACGTCGGATCCATGGCGTGGAGAGAAGCGACCGGCCACAACGGCGGCCACTCCGGCAGCACATCCGCGTCGCCTTCCCCATCCCCACGAGATCCGCTTGGACTACTGGCTGGAGGCACGGACCTGGCTGGAGAGGGAGGAAGCGAGGCTGGAGAGGCCGGAGAAGGTGAGCCAGCGGCGGAGACCGGCCACAACGACGGCAACTCCGGCAGCACATCCGCGTCGCCTTCCCCATCCCCACGAGATCCGCTCGGACTACTGGCTGGAGGGAGGAAGCGAGGCTGGAGAGGCCGGAGAAGGTGAGGCAGGGGCAGGGAGGGCAGCGGCGGAGCGCGCCACCGTTGTGCCTGCCGCTGGGGACGCGGGAAGTAACCAAGGCCGAGGCCCCATTTTGTCTAGCAGGGCGGCGTTGTGTCAGGGGCTGTGAGCGATGCGGGGAGGTCGTGCTATCTGGGTAAGTGGAAGACAAGCTGCAGAGAATAGAAGAGCCCGTGCGTTGCACCGGGTTGGATTGTCGATTTTCTGATCATGAATTTTGTATTTGAAAAGTCCCACCCTCATGTCCTCCACCGACATCTACTCCAGCTCCGCGCCGCGATCGAAGTGCAAGTTGATGTAGTGAAAATCCACATAGATTGATCATATACTCACCGCAAAACCGTCATCAGAACGTTACTTATTTAATCTTTGCAAACAACATGAAGCAATTGTGTATATCGACCAAAGGAACACCATTATGATAATGAACACTGCCCAGTCAATCTCAAAGAACAATTTACATGTACACCAAGTTAAGAACAACATCGACAAGGCGCCCTTAGCAGCATGAAACAGTCGAATATGTGCAAAAGGATTTACAATATCTTCCTAATTTATCCAAGAACTTTGCAAACTAACCATATTAGTCTATCAAAAATAGCACAACAAATGCAAGTGACGATCGTTGTAGTTGCATACCTAGAGTAAAAACCATAAAGCCAAAGTTACTATATTCTCAATATACATCAAAGTTGTAATTATCTAAAAACAGAAAATCACTACTAGAGTTGTAGTAATGCAAGTGATTAAAATACCTTGCTAATTAAAATTGCAGTTTCTTTTATTTCACCGTAATGTTTTTTTGGAGAAGGATCATGCATGTTTCTAATACATAGGTTGAAATAAGTAGACGAAGGCTAACTTTGTGTCGTAATATATTTACTCTCTACCAGTTTCTATGTAAACCATCACTGAATACACGAGTATGATATCCATATCATTTCCAGTAGTGTTGAGATATTTAGCTCCTGTACAATCAGTATGAATTTATATCTATATGTTAACAAATAATTTCAGGCTGAAAATTACTATAACCAGCATGAAAATTTGACCTCTCGGAACTCGAAAACAGTGGCTTACTTGAGCAGGCAAGCTTAAGAGATGGTTCACAATTAACAACTGAGTTCACAAATGTGGCTCCTGATTTTCATCTCAGTGGTTGATAAATACATATGTTGTCATGTTGAGTACATATGGGTGTGCGCAAAGTGGTCAGTGTGATACATATGATCATCGATGGGTCGTCTATCAGATCTTTTGTCATCCCGCATCTCGGATTGTAAGATTCAGTAGACTTTTGGAAGGTTTAGTGCAAGCTAATATTATTTTTCTTATTTTGATATTTCTGTCGTTGATCTATCTCCTCTTACTTCTACAACAATGAAAGTTTCAGTTAGATGCCACGGTTGTCAAAAGCACTCACACTGCATCATATAATATTTTCAGCGAAGATTATTCATAGTCTCCCCAATTACGCGTCTTTCGTTATGGATGATTTTTTTTTGCAGGGGCATTATGTATGATTTTTTTTTCCGCAGGGGCGTGATGGATGATCTTCAAGGCTATGTATTTTGACCGAATTTCCGTTTATTCCCGTTGCAACGCACGGGCATGTTTCCTAGTACCTACTAATAAAGCAAGGTGCGTTTCGTCAATCTTTTCCATCCGTTCACCGACGAAACAAAAAAAAAATCTGTTCGAGGTGGTACTAAATTCTTATCCGTTTGTCTGCTAGAAAGAGAATTTCCTTATGTGGGCCGCGCGCTGTGGCCCAGCGAAGCCAGCCCACTTTTTTTCAGCCCACGCAGCTATGGAAATTCTTTTCTGCACCAGACGCCAAATAGTTGGAGTTTCGCACAAGGCAACCAATAATGGTCTGGCCCATTTTTCTTTGTTTCTGTGTTTTACTTCTATCTTTACCCTTACAACTTTATTTTCTTTTCGAATTTATTTCATAAATTTAATTTTCTCAAAAAACGTTCAGAATTACAAAAAAACAAAATTTGGAAAATGTTCAGAATTCCAAAATTTCGTTGCTATTTTGAAAAATATTCGGAACTTGCAAAAAGTTTCCCATTGTTTCAAGAACATATTGTTTTCCAAAATTGTTCGAGATTTCTAAAAAGAAAATGGCATTTCAAAAAATGCTCTTGTTTTCGTTAAAAAATCATGATTAAAAATAATGTTTGTGTATAAAAGATACACATTTTCTAGAAAAATATGAATTTTCAACACATGTTCCCGTTTTACAAAAAAATCTCAAATTCAAATAATGTTTAAAAAATAAAAAAAATTGTGTTTTCAGAAGATGTGTCTGAATTTTAAAAGGTGTGCGCTTTCATATTTTGCTCGCGTTTTTTCAAAAGTGTACATAATTTTCAGAAAACTGTTCAGGATTTAAAAAATTATTAATGTTTCCTAGAATATTCAGAATTTCATACCTTAAATCCGCTCGATTGAAATGATTGAAATAAAAAGTAGATTGAATAACTCATGGGTGTTCTCTGGCTTATGATGATGTAACAAAACTCTTAAATGCCCTCGATCAATTCTAGGAAACACAGTGGATTGATTCCTTCACACGTGGCAAAACCGAAAAGCCCTCGTGCTTGCGTGAGAGATGCCTGTATAATGTTTGGTTGATGTCCTGGAGATCCGATAGTAGCCTGGCCTGAAAAAATAGAGCGCATCATTAATGTGGATTGTAAAACCTGTGCGCGTTATTATAGCAAGTACAATAAGGTGATGTAGGCGGGTTGTAAGACATTAAATATTATATTTTTGCTTATTTGGAAGAGAGAGAAGAGGAGAGAGAAGAGAAGCGAGCTAGTAGTTAACAGCCGGCTGCAGCACGTGCTCCTAGGTACTTTGTGAGAGAGTGAGGTGGGCCATGTATCAACAAAGTAGTACATATTTATATCTAGCTATTGTATTTGTTGGCTATAAGTTTGGCTATATGTGACATGGCAACATAATATAGCCAGCAGCTAGCTATATTATTAACCATGCTCTTAGCCTGATCCATGCGACTCGAACCAGGCGCCTGGAATGGGACGGTGCCTGGCATGCAAATCATCTTACCCGATTTAAAATACCAGAAAGTACAGCTGTACACTGGTCTTGTTTGGTATATTTAACATCCCAGGCCTCGACATGAACCAAACAGTCCTAGCCTGGCCAGGCAAAAAACAACGCTATCTCACGTCAGGTTCAGGCACTCGGTTTTTCCAGGCACGAGCTTCAGGACGTCAACCAAACATGCCCTAAATGTTCCTTTTTCGTGTGCACACAGGGTTTTGCTTCCACATATAATTCTTACTGACTTTAGATGTATATTATTTTATCTTTCATTGCAACACACGGGCATATTTGCTAGTATTTTAATAAATGATGAACTTTTAAAACATTTTATATTTTATATTAATAGGTTCTTATGTATTTAAAGTCCAAAAAAAGTTCGAACAACCCGAGTTTGGGAAGAAAACGGGCTGAAAACCGAACAAACAAAAATTGCTCGATGGAGCATGGCAGGTATTGCCTGAGTGGGTTGGAGGCCCATTACGCATATACACTACATGAAGGTGAAGTAAATATGCCCTAGAGGCAATAATAAAGTTGTTATTTATATTTCCTTATATATCATGATAAATATCTTTTATTCATGCTAGAATTATATTGTTTTTTGTATGCGTAGGTAATAATGATTTTTGATAAGCCCGTAACAACCACGTAAAACTTGCAACAACAAAGTAGAGGACGTCTAACTTGTTTTTGCAGGGTATGTTGTGATGTGATATGGTCAAGACGTGATGAGTTATACGTTATTGTATGAGATGATCATGTTTTATAAATTATCGACAACCGACAGGAGCCTTATGGTTGTCTCTTTATTGTATGAATTGCGAAGGCCGTGTAATTGCTCTACTTTATCACTATGAGTTAGCGATAGTAGTAGTAGCAATAGTTGGCGAGACGACCACGACGCTACGATGAAGATCATGGTGTCAACCGGTGACGGTGGAGATCATGATGATGCTTTAGAGATGGAGATCAAAAGCACAAGATGATGATGGCCATATCATGTCACATATTTTGATTGCATGTGATGTTTATCTTAATATGCTTCTTATTTTGCTTAGTACGACGGTAGCATTATAAGATGATCCCTTACAAAATTTCAAGGTACAAGTGTTCTCCGTGAGTATGCACCGTTACGAAAGTTCGTCGTGCTGAGACACCACGTGATGATCGGGTGTGATAAGCTCTATGTTCAAATACAAAGGGTGTAAGACAGTTTTGCACATGCAGAATACTCGGGTTAAACTTGACGAGTCTAGCATGTACAGACATGGCCTCGGAACACTGGAGACCGAAAGGTCGAGTGTGAATCATATAGTAGATACGATCAACATAAGATGTTCACCATTGAAAACTACTTCGTCTCACGTGATGATCGGACATGGTTTAGTTGATTTGGATCACGTGATCATTTAGATGACTAGAGGGATGTCTATCTAAGTGGGAGTTCTTTAGTAATATGATTAAATGAACTTTAATTTATCATGAACTTAGTGCTGCTAATTTTTGCATATCTATGTTGTTGTAGATCAATGGCCCGTGCTA
Organism: Secale cereale; assembly: GCA_902687465.1. Taxonomy (NCBI): domain Eukaryota; kingdom Viridiplantae; phylum Streptophyta; class Magnoliopsida; order Poales; family Poaceae; genus Secale; species Secale cereale. Next base: position 140,113,777 of record LR738712.1, on the reverse strand, counting down.
CCGTTCCCTTGAATTTTGATGCATTCCTAGAGAAAGCTAAGTTGAAAGATGATGGTAGCAACTACATGGACTGGGTCCGTAACTTGAGGATTATCCTCATTGCTCAACAGAAGAATTATGTCCTGGAAGCACCGCTAGGTGACACGCCTGTTGCAGGAGCAACTCAGGATATTATGAACGTCTGGCAAGCTCGTTTTGATGACTACTCGATAGTTCAGTGTGCCATGCTTTATAGCTTAGAATCGGGACTTCAAAGACGTTTTGAACGTCATGGAGCATATGAGATGTTTCAAGAGTTGAAGTTAATATTTCAAGCAAATGCCTGAATTGAGAGATATGAAGTCTCCAATAAGTTCTATAGCTGCAAGATGAAGGAGAATAGTTCTATCAGTGAACACTTACTCAGAATGTCTGGGTACTACAATCACATACTCAACTTGGATGCAAAGTTGACGAAGATAGTGTTATTGATAGAGTTCTTCAATCACTACCACCAAGCTATAAAGGCTTCGTGATGGACTATAATATGCAAGGGATGCAGAAGACAATTCCCGAGCTCTTTGCAATGATCAACGCTGTGGAGGTAGAAATCAAAAAGGAGCATCAAGTGTTGATGGTTAACAAGACCACTATGTCCGTATTTTATTTTTATCGACACCTCTATCTCTAAACTTGTGGACATATTTTTCGATATCGGCTTTCGCTTGAGGACAAGCGAGGTCTAACCTTGGGGGAGTTGATACGTCCATTTTGCATCATGCTTTTATGTTGATATTTATTGCACTATGGGCTATTATTACACGTTATGTCACAATACTTATGCCTTTTCTCTCTTATTTTACAAGGTTTACATAAAGAGGGAGAATGCTGACAGCTGGAATTCTGGGCTGGAAAAGGAGAAAACATTGGAGACATATTCTGCACAATTCAAAAAGCCCTGAAACTCCACGAAACACCGTTTCCGAAAACATAAAAATATTTGGCGAAAGAGATACGTCAGGGGGGCACCACCTGTCCACAAGGGTGGGGGCGCCCCCTGGGCGCGCCCTCCTGCCTCGTGGGCCACCTGGTGACTCCCCGATGCCCATATTCTCCTATATGGGGTGTTTTGACCTGGAAAAAAAAATCAGAAAGAGGCTTTCGGGACAAAACGCCGCCGTCTCGAGGCGGAACCTTGGCGGAACCAATCTAGGGCTCCGGCGGAGCTGTTCTGCCGGGGATATTTCCCTTCGGGAGGGGGAAATCGTCACCGACGTCATCACCAACAACTCTCCCACCTTGGGGAGGGTTATCTTCATCAACATCTTCACTAGAACCATCTCCTCTCAAACCCTAGTTCATCTCTTGTATCCAATCTTTGTACCAAAACCTCAGATTGGTACATGTAGGTTGCTAGTAGTGTTGATTACTCCTTGTAGTTTATGCTAGTTGGTTTACTTGATGGAAGATCATATGTTCAGATCCATTATGCATATTAATACCTCTCTTATTATGAACATGAATATGCTATGTGAGTAGTTACGTTTGTTCCTGGGGACATGTGAGAAGTCTTGCTATAAGTAGTCATGTGAATTTGGTACTCGTTCGATATTTTGATGAGATGTATGTTGTCTTTCCTCTAGTGGTGTCATATGAACGTCGACTACATGACACTTCACCATTGTTTGGGCCTAGAGGAAGGCATTAGGAAGTAATAAGTAGATGATCGGTTGCTAGAGTGACAGAAGCTTAAACCCTAGTTTATGTGTTGCTTCGTAAGGGGCTGATTTGGATCCACATGTTTCATGCTATGGTTAGGTTTACCTTATACTTCTTTTGTAGTTGTGGATGCTTGCAATAGAGGTTAATCATAAGTGGGATGTTTGTCCAAGTAAGGGCAGCACCCAAGCACCGGTCCACCCACATACCAAATTATCAAAGTAACGAACGCGAATCATATGAACGTGATGAAAACTAGCTTGACGATAATTTCCATGTGTCCTCGGGAGCGCTTTCCTTCATATAAGAGTTTGTCCAGGCTTGTCCTTTGCTACAAAAAGGATTGGGCCATCTTGCTGCACCTTATTTATTTTTACTATTTGTCACTTGTTACCAATTACCTTATCACAAAACTATCTGTTACCAATAATTTCAGTGCTTGCAGAAAATACCTTACTGAAAACTGCATATCATTTTCTTCTGCTCTTCGTTGGGTTCAACACTCTTACTTATCGAAAGGACTACGATAGATCCCCTACACTTGTGGGTCATCAAGACTCTTTTCTAGTGCCGTTGTCGGGGAGTGAAGCGCCTTTGGTAAGGAAAAATTTATATAGTGTGCTGAAATTTATTGTCACTTGTTACTATGGCTCATAATCCTTTGAGGGGCTTGTTCGGGGTATCTTCACCCCGACCAGTAGAGCAAAGAGTTGCTCCTCAACCTATTGAACCTACTGAAAATGTTTGCTTTGAAATTCCTTCGGGTATGATAAAGAAACTACTAGCTAATCCCTTTACGGGAGATGGAACACTACATCCCGATTTGCACCTAATTTATGTGGATGAAGTTTGTGAATTATTTAAGCTTGCAGGTATGCCCGAGGATGTTATCAAGAAGAAGGTCTTCCCTTTATATTTGAAGGGAGATGCATTGACATGGTTTAGGCTATGCGATGATATTGGATCATGGAGCTACAATCGATTGAAGTTGGAATTTCATCAGAAGTTCTATCCTATGCATCAGGTTCATCGTGATCGTAATTATGTATACAATTTTTGGCCTCGCAAAGGAGAAAGTATCGCTCAAGATTGGGGGAGGCTTAAGTCAATGTTATATTCATGCCCCAATCATGAGCTCTCAAGAGAAATGATCATTCAAAAATTTTATGCTCGGCTTTCTCTCAATAATCGCTCCATGCTCGATACTTCTTGTACTGGTTCTTTTATGATGAAGACTATTGAATTCAAATGGGATTTATTGGAAAGAATTAAACGCAACTCTGAAGATTGGGACCTCGACGAAGGTAAGGAGTCATGTATAGCCCATAAGTTTGATTGTGTTAAATCTTTTATGGATACCGATATTTTCCGTGAATTTAGCACTAAATATGGACTTGACTCTGAGATAGTAGCTTCTTTCTGTGAATCATTTGCTACTCATGTTGATCTCCCTAAGGAGAAGTGGTTTAAATACCATCCCCCCATTGAAGTAAAAGTAGTTGAACCTATTAAAGTTGAAGAAAAGACTATCACTTATAATGTTGATCCTATTGTTCCTACTGCTTATATTGAGAAACCGCCTTTACCTGTTAGGATAATGGATCATGCTAAAGCTTCAACTGTGGTTCGTAGGAGTAATACTAGAACACCTACACCCTCTGAGCGAATTAAAGTTGAACCTAGTGATGGCTTCTCGCCCCTCGTTGGTTACCCCAAGTGGAAGGTTGAGATGTAGCATAGCGGCAAATTTCCCTTGGCAAAGGTACCAAGGATCGAATCCCGTGAGACTCCGAGGGTCGACAAGTAGGTGTCAACGACGCCAGAAACTTAGCGGTTGACGGGACCTGCACACAGATACAGATAACTTTGCTCCCAACGAGTACAGAGAGGTTGTCAATCCCTCCGGCCTTGTTGTTTACAAAGGATCAAACACAAGAGATAATAATGATAGCTATGACTGCAACTAGGAAATAAAAACAGGAAGTAAATAGAAGGTGTGATCAGCGGTGGTAATATGGACCGGGGTCCCATGATGTTCACTAGTGATGTCTCTCTCCCAAAAAACGATAAAACAGCAAAGCGAGGTAAACAAATTACAGCTGGACAATTGACAGGATTATGTGCGCAAACCAATGCTAACTATGCTGCAAAGAAAGGTAGAGGCTCAAAAGCATGGGCGGTACGCCAAGGCAAGTAGACCGAAATCCATCTGCATCTACTACTAATCATCCACCTTGAGATATCTATCCAGAGCATCTCGCTGGTATCAAGTTGCGAATCCCACCCAAAGTGTAAACTCAAAGCAACAGACAACTGCATTAAAAGAACTTTGCGTAAAGTAAACAATCCTTGCACCCGCAAGTACAAGTGATGGCTTCTCGCCCCTCGTTGGTTACCCCAAGTGGAAGGTTTGAGATGCAGTGTAGCGGAAGTTTTCCCTTGGCAAAGATACCAAGGATCGATTTCCCCTGAGACTCGAAGGTTCAACAAGAAGGTGTCAACTGCTAACGGCGCCAGATACTTAGCAATCAACTTGGACCTGCACACAGATACAAATAACTTTGCTTCCAACGAGCACAGAGAGGTTGTCAATCCCTCCGGCCTTGTCGTTTACAAAGGATCAAACACAAGAGATAATAGTGATAGGTATTGCTGCAACTAGTAAGTAAAAACAGAAAGTAAATAGCGGATGTGATCAGTGATGGTAATATGGACCGGGGTCCCATGATGTTCACTAGTGATATCTCTCTCCCAAAAGACGATAAAACAACTATGTGAGGTAAACGAATTACAGCTGGGCAATTGACAGAATTATGTGCGCAAACCAATGCTAACTATGTTGTAAGAAAGGTAGAGGTTCAAAGCATGGGCGGTACGCCAAGGTAAGTAGACCGAAATCCATCTCCATCTACTACTAATCATCCACCTTGAGATATCTATCCAGAACATCTCGCTGGTATTAAGTTGCGAGTCCCACCCATAGTGTAAACTCAAAGCAACAGACAACTGCATTAAAAGAACTTTGCGTAAAGTAAACAATCCTTGCACCCGCGAGTACAAGCACCGTTGTTTTCCCCCTTGTGGCAACAACACATCCCCTAGACTCATGTTTCTGTCACTCAAGCTAGTCATCGAGGGGCATGAACCCACAATCAAGCATAACGTTCCCTCTTGGAGTCACTACCTACTACTTGGCCAAAGCAATAAACAGCAACGGAGAACATGCAAGAATTACTTAAGAACATAAATATAAAAGAGGTAAATCAAATATATTACTCAAACACAATCTGAACATAATCTCACAATCCATCGGATCCCAGCAAACTCATCATAGCAACAGCATAAGGATTACATATGTGCCTCGATCATGTAGGGCAGCTCACGAGGTCTAATTAGTGAAGCACAAGAAGGGGAGGAGAACATCACATAGCTACTGGTCATGGACCCATGGTCCAAGGGAGACTACTCACAACTCATCCGGGAGGCGTCCATGGTGGTGGAGAGGCTCCCGGTGGTGATCCTCCCCTCCGGCAGGGTGCCGGGAAGAGTTCTCCTGGTGCTCCCGATCTTGGAAGCGCGGCGGCGGCGGAACAGAGATGAGATCACGAAAAAGGGTTCCGTCCTCGAGGGTTTCGGGACGCGTGTTAAATATATGCCAAAGGGGGGCATCAGCGGAGGCCTGGGGGGCCCAGGCACCCCCCCCCGGCGCGGCCGGGAGGGGGGCCGCGCCACCAGGGCGCCTGGAGCCCTGGTGGCCCCCCTCCGGCCCTACTTCGGCCGTGTGGAAGCTTCCGGAACGCTGATTTTTTATATAATTTTTCCGGGATTTTTCTGGCAGTTTACGTGACGGGAAAACCTGAAATACAAAAACAGCAGAAAACAGAAACTGGCACTGGGGTGCACTGAGTTAATAGGTTAGTCCAAATATGATCAAAAGTGTATGGAAGTGTATAAATATCATAGCAATATAACCCAAAAGAGGCATGGAGCAAGCAGAAATTATAGATACGTTTTGGACGTATCAACATCCCCAAGCTTAATTCCTGCTCGTCCTCGAGTAGGTAAATGATAACAAGAATAATTTCTGTGGTGACATGCTATTAACCATATAAGGACTTTTCATAGTCACTTGACAAAAGCTTACCGAGATAATGAATCTGTACTAATTAAGTTGCCTCATGAGAAAATCACAAAGAACTGAAAGTTTTACAATATGATACTGAAACATCAAATAGATTTGTAATGAGCATGGTGTGCAAATATGATAATGTGATATCTCGCTTGCCCCCTTTAGTGAAGCAAAACATAAATGCAGGGGCACCTCCAAGGTTTAAGTGATGACTATATACAATGATTTCAGAATAAACGATATCATAATCATGCAAAAGACAATGCTACTTTGGGACAATGCACATTACACTCAGAATGACAATCATGCTCTTAGTAGTTGGTGCTTTAAAGAAGGTGGAGACTATCGAACCATGGCTTTTGTTGGCAAAGTTGAAAACCCGTAGTCGGAAACAAAGACAAAACATGTACCAGAGCTCTTGGTTTTAAAAACAGAGGTAATAATTTTTTTTTGAATATGCATGTTTCGTCAACGAATGCTAGCAGATAACTCAATTACTTCTTGAGCTGGACAAGTTTCGAGGAACGGCTCCCGAATGAGGACGATCACATCCTCTTAATCTCCTTTGTTTATCACTGCCAAAGTTTTCTGATTTCTCATGAACAAAGCGTGAAGGAGGGTTTGTTTGTTGTATATTTTTTAATGAGCCGGGCGCACTCTATGCCAGTTCCTTCTCGTATTATGGGTTTGCACATTAGACATGCAATCCCGGGGTGAAGCTTGTCCAACTTAAAAAGATCATGAATCAACTACTACTTCCTCATGAACTAAAACAGAGGCACAAAAGAGAAATGCTTTTTTTTTTATTAATTTCGAGATGGTACATGAAAGTCTTCGTTAGGAATGGCAGGTAAATACCATGCATAGGAAGGTATGGTGGACTCATATGGCATAACTGGTTTAAAGGATTTTGGATGCACAAGCAGTCAGTCCGCTTAGTACAGGCGAAGGTTAGCAAAAGACTGGGAGCGACCAACTAAAAGAGCAATGATGGTCATAATCATGCAGAGCGACAAAGCAACATTGAATCAGGCATGGAAGTTATATCGCTACTCAGAAATTAAAGATCATCAAGGCTTGATAGACTTTCTTTACAGTCTTAAATATGCGCGAGCATATGCCAAGTCAATCAAAATAAATTCTTGAAGGAAGATATCACTAGACCATACCACATCATAGGCGAACAAATCATGTTGGTACTCCAATAACACATTGGGAACCCCCCAGCTATTTGAGACTAACCATAAGAAAACATGAACTACTAAGCACCATTATGCACGTAGCATTTTATCATAGACATATCGACCAATGCAACAGAAGCCAACTCTCTTAACAAGATAAGCATGATAAATGAAGAGAGTTCCAGCGACCAACTAAACAAAAGCTCTTTAAAAGGATAAGCATGAAAACTAAGAGCTGAACATGACAGTAGCTATTGAAAGACAAAGAACACACACAACAAAGATAGACATGAAAATTCTATGTTATGTTCTAGGTTGAAGTGGAGCGGGTCTCTCTCCCACACAAAGAAAGCTGAGTTCCAACTCGTTATGAACAGCAAGCAAAGCTAAAGAAAACTAAAAAGGAAACTAAAAGCAAGACGCTCCAAGCATAGCACATAACACATGAAGTGATAAAAATATAGTGGAACGAAAGACGAACTGATAATTGTTGATGGAGAAGGGGATGCACGGGGGCATCCCCAAGCTTAGACGCTTGAGTCTTCTTGAATATTTCTTGGGGGTGCATGGGGGCATCCCCAAGCTTGAGTGTTTGACACTCCTAAATCTTTTTATCATCTTCCCTCGCACACTTGAAAACTCCCTTCATACATAACTCATCATAATCTGATTAGCGAGGTTAGTACCCATAATAAAATAATTGTTCCTTGCTGGAAATAAGGATATTCTTGAAGGTCTACTGTTTCTCAAGATTGCCAAAAGGTTTTTGCAAAGAAAAAGCAAGCTCAAGGTTTGCAAAATGAAGGAAAGGCAAAACAGGACAGAATCTGTGAAAAACAGACCAGCAGGTAGTAAATGATTTTTTCGGGGCACTTCTGCAACTCTAATAAAAAAACTCAGAACAGACGCCCGAAAGACAATTGTATAGAGCACGCTGTCGAAAAAATTCAGACCAAAAAGATGATCTGGTGATTTTATACGAATTTTTCTATCCAAGGACAGAATCTGTTTCCTGGACAGCACGTCACAACTTTTGAACTTTCTTGCAATCAGAGGCTACACTTGGCACAAAGCTGAAAGGTAAAGATATAATGATGATGCTACTGTAGTAACAACATCAAGACACAACAAAAGCAAAATACAATTTTATTCATGTGGGCTGCCTCCCAAAAGCGCTTTCTTTTATGCCTTTAAGCTAGGCATAATGCAAAGAGATCAAGTCTTATCGAGAGTAAAAGAATAGCTAGCCCGTATAACGGACTCAAAAGGTAACTTAATCTTCTTTCTAGGGAAGTGTTCCATCCCTTTCTTGAGAGGAAATTGGAATCTTATATTCCCCTCTTTCATGTCAATGATGGCACCAACGGTGCGAAGAAAAGGACGTCCCAAAATAATTGGACAAGAAGGTTCACATTCAATATCCATAATAGTAAAATCAACGGGAACGTAGTTGTCATTGACAATGATAAGAACATCGTCGATCCTCCCCAAAGGTTTCTTTATGGAAGAATCAACAAGACGAACACCAAAAGAACAAGAATCAAAAGGTTTCAATTTAAGCATATCATATATTCTTTTGGGCATAACGGAGGTACTAGCTCCAACATCACATAAAGCATAGCAAGAGAAGTTATTCAATTTAATTTTAATCATAGGATCCCAACCATCTTCTAGCTTTCTAGGTATGGAGGCTTCTACCCTAAGTTTCTCCTCCCTAGCTTTGATGAGAGCATTAGTGATATGCTCTGTGAAGGCAAGGTTAAGCGTGCTAGTGCGGGGATCTCTAGACATCTTGTGAAGGAAATCAATAACTTCGGTAAGAGTGCAATTATCAAAATCAAGGTCACTACTATCAAGTAAAGTGGTAGTGGTGTCCTTTAGGTTCACTTGTTTGGTAGTTTCTATGGTCATAGCATCACCATTAATAGGTCCAATGGGACCAGGAGTGCATTGGGTGCTAAGAGTTTGGATATCCTCAACAACTTGGATAGTAGCAACAGTGTGGTGGGTAGGAAGGTTCTTAATTCTATCTTCTTCCTCCCTTTCTCTAGCCCATCTCTCTTTAAGTTTAGCCAACATTCTAATGTTTTCATTAATTTGCACTTGAATAGCATTCATAGGAGTGACCTTCCTCTCCTCAAGAGGAGAAGTTCTAATTTTAAGCAATTCTACCTCATGGGCTAAATTGTCTACCTTCGAAGAGAGATTATCTAGTTTGTCTAGTTTTTCTTCTACGCTATTATTAAAGGCTTTTTGGGTAGTGATGAAATCTTTAAGCATACTCTCTAGTTCAGAAGTGGAGTTCTTGGTGCTAGGATAAGCATTGTTGTTCCCATAAGAATTAGAGGGGAACGGTCTAGGATTGCTACCAAAGTTACTCCTATAAGCATTGTTATTGAAATTGTTTCTAGAGATAAAGTTCACATCTACTTGTTCTTGAGCAATCAAAGAATTTAAAGGAACATCATGAGGATCAACAGAAGATTGCTTCTAAAGTAGAGACATGATCAAGTCAACTTTTTCATTTAGGGAGGAAATCTCCTCGACAGAGTTTACCTTCCTACCTGTTGGAGCGCGTTCGGTGTGCCATTGGTAATAATTGGTCATCATCTCATCGAGAAGCTTCGTGGCAGCACCAAGTGTAGTTGACATAAAGGTTCCTCCCGCGGCCGAATCTAACAAGTTCCGCGAGGTAAAGTTCAAGCCTGCATAAAAAGTTTGGATAACCATCCAAGTAGTCAAACCATGAGTAGGGCAGTTCTTGACAAGAGATTTCATACGTTCCCAAGCTTGGGCAACATGTTCATTATCCAATTGTTTAAAATTCATTATGTTACTTCTTAGTTGGATAATTTTAGCAGGTGGATAGTACTTTCCGATAAAAGCATCTTTGCACTTGTCCCAAGAATCTATGCTATTTCTAGGCAAGGATTGAAACCAAATTTTAGCTCCTCCTCTCAAGGAGAAAGGAAAAAGCTTAAGCTTAACAATATTACCATCTATTTCTTGGTACTTTTGCATATCACAAAGTTCAACAAAATTGTTCAAGTGTAAAGCAGCATCATCTCCAGCACCGGAGAATTGATCTTTCATAACTAGATTCAGTAAAGCAGGTTTAATTTCATAAGAAGGTGCTGAAGTGGCAGGTGTAGTGATAGGCGTGCAGATAAAGTCATCGTTGTTATGACTAGTGAAGTCACACAACTTGGTGTTCTCGGTGGAACCCATAGTAGCAAGCAAGCTAGATAACTATTTTTGTGATTTTCGATAAAGGATACTAAAGCAAAAAACTGAAAGGTAAACTAACAAGACTAAAAAGCAAAGGTAAAAGATAGCGTGCAACTCCCCTATCTTGAAGAGTGGAGTCCCCGGCGACGGCGCCAGAAAACTTTGCTTGATGGCTTCTCGCCCCTCGTTGGTTACCCCAAGTCGAAGGTTTGAGATGCAGTGTAGCGGAAGTTTTCCCTTGGCAAAGATACCAAGGATCGATTTCCCCTGAGACTCCAAGGTTCAACAAGAAGGTGTCAACTGCTAACGGCGCCAGATACTTAGCAATCAACTTGGACCTGCACACAGATACAAATAACTTTGCTCCCAACGAGTACAGAGAGGTTGTCAATCCCTCCGGCCTTGTCGTTTACAAAGGATCAAACACAAGAGATAATAGTGATAGGTATTGCTGCAACTAGTAAGTAAAAACAGAAAGTAAATAGCGGATGTGATTAGTGATGGTAATATGGACCGGGGTCCCATGATGTTCACTAGTGATGTCTCTCTCCCAAAAGACGATAAAACAACTATGTGAGGTAAACGAATTACAGCTGGGCAATTGACAGAATTATGTGCGCAAACCAATGCTAACTATGTTGCAAGAAAGGTAGAGGTTCAAAGCATGGGCGGTACGCCAAGGTAAGTAGACCGAAATTCATCTCCATCTACTACTAATCATCCACCTTGAGATATCTATCCAGAACATCTCGCTGGTATTAAGTTGCGAGTCCCACCCATAGTGTAAACTCAAAGCAACAGACAACTGCATTAAAAGAACTTTGCGTAAAGTAAACAATCCTTGCACCCGCGAGTACAAGCACCGTTGTTTTCCCCCTTGTGGCAACAGCACATCCCCTAGACTCATGTTTCTGTCACTCAAGCTAGTCATCGAGGGGCATGAACCCACAATCAAGCATAACGTTCCCTCTTGGAGTCACTACCTACTACTTGGCCAAAGCAATAAACAGCAATGGAGAACATGCAAGAATTACTTAAGAACATAAATATAAAAGAGGTAAATCAAATATATTACTCAAACACAATCTGAACATAATCTCACAATCCATCAGATCCCAGCAAACTCATCATAGCAACAGCATAAGGATTACATATGTGCCTCGATCATGTAGGGCAGCTCACGAGGTCTAATTAGTGAAGCACAAGAAGGGGAGGAGAACATCACATAGCTACTGGTCATGGACCCATGGTCCAAGGGAGACTACTCATAACTCATCCGGGAGGCGTCCATGGTGGTGGAGAGGCTCCCGGTGGTGATCCTCCCCTCCGGCAGGGTGCCGGGAAGAGTTCTCCTAGTGCTCCCGATCTTGGAAGCGCGGCGGCGGCGGAACAGAGATGAGATCGCGAAAAAGGGTTCTGTCCTCGAGGGTTTCGGGACGCGTGTTAAATATATGCCAAAGGGGGCATCAGCGGAGGCCTGGGGGGCCCAGGCGCCCCCTCCTGGCCGCGCCACCAGGGCGCCTGGAGCCCTTGTGCCCCCCCTCCGGCCCTACTTCGGCCGTGTGGAAGCTTCCGGAACGCTGATTTTTTATATAATTTTTCCGGGATTTTTCTGGCAGTTTACGTGACGGGAAAACCTGAAATACAAAAACAGCAGAAAACAAAAACTGGCACTGGGGTGCACTGAGTTAATAGGTTAGTCCAAATATGATCAAAAGTGTATGGAAGTGTATAAATATCATAGCAATATCACCCAAAAGAGGCATGGAGCAAGCAGAAATTATAGATACGTTTTGGACGTATCAACAAGTACCGTTGTTTTCTCCCTTGTGGCAACATCACATCCCCCTAGACTCATGTTTATGTCACTCAAGCTAGTCATCAGGGGGCATGAACCCACAATCAAGCATAACGCTCCCTCTTGGAGTTACTACCTACTACTTGGCCAAAGCAATAAACAACAACGGAGAACATGCAAGAATTACTCAAGAACAAAGATATAAAAGAGGTGAATCAAATATATTACTCAAACACAATCTGAACATAGTCTCATAATCCATCAGATCCCAGCAAACTCAGCAAAGCAACAGCAGAAAGATTACATATGTGCCTCGATCATGTAGGGCAGCTCACGAGGTCTAAACCATGAAGAGCAAAGAGGGGAGGATAACATCACATAGCTACTGATCATGGACCCATGGTCCAAGGTGGACTACTCACGACTCATCCGGGAAGTGTCCATGGTGGTGGAGAAGCTCCCGGTGGTGGTTCTCCCCTCCGGCAGGGTGCCGGGAAGAGTTCTCCTGATGCTCCCGATCTTGGAAGCGCTGCGGCGGCGGAACAGAGGCGAGATCGCGAAAAAGGGTTCTGTCCTCGAGGGTTTCGGGACGAGAGGGATATATATGCGAAGGGGGGCAGCCAGAGGCGGAGCAGGGGCCCCAGGCACCCCCCTGGCGCGGCCAGGGGTGGGGCCACGCCAGGTGGCCGCCTGGGCCTCCCCTGGCTCCCCTTTGGCCCATCTTTGGTTCTTCGCGAGCTTCTTGTACGCTGACTTTTCCTGTATTTTTCCTGGAATTTTTGGAGCACTTTTAATATGGGGGAAACCTGAAATAGAAAAACAGCAGAAAACAGGAACTGGCACTGTGGTGCACTGAGTTAATAGGTTAGTCCAAATATGATCAAAAGTGTATGGAAGTGCATCAATATCATAGCAATATCACACAAAAGAAGCATGGAGCAAGCAGAAATTATAGATACGTTTTGGATGTATCAACATCCCCAAGCTTAATTCCTACTCGTCCTCGAGTAGGTAAATGATAACAAGCATAATTTCTGTGGTGACATGCTATCAACCATATAAGAACTTTTTAAGTAAAGCAATCAAGGCATGTAATTCAATTCAAGTCATAACAAGCAAGAGTCTATATTAGCATTGTAACAAGCAACATAAGAACATAAAGGTGCAAGAGCTCTCGCTGTCCGTGACTCGAATGTCTCCAAATGGTGTTTGCGTGCAAGAAAGGGGATAGGGATATACGAGAGAGTAAAACATAGTTTTTGTATTGTTGAGAACTTAATCTACTAAAGTTTCACACTTGGTCTTCTTTGGAATCTTATCTTGACTCATCCCCAGACCACTAGCCAGGTACAAGTCAAAATGATCCACTCCCTTTCGATATTTTGAGCACTCATGCAATGGATGAACGTAAGCAAGAAAGTTGACACTTAGGATGGCAAAGAGAGAGAAATGATGAAGGGGGAAGACAAAAAAGGTGTGAAAGGCTCACATCAATGAGGACAATCATAGGTGAGAGAAAGCCAAATGATAGATATGATGTGAGGAGTAGGGATTGCCATGCAACGGATGCACATATGAGCTAAGGTAAGCTCTCCAATGGAACTAGTGGGGGTGCATCCAACTTGCTCGCTCAAGAAGACCTAGAGCTCTTTTGAGGAGGCTCATCATTGGAATATACAAGCCAAGTTCTATAGTGTGAAGGTCCCCACATAGCTATATGCATGAATGATAATCTCTATGGAGTACAAGATATAAGATGAAGTACGAGTGTGGATCTCTCAAAAGGAATAGTAGTGTGCCCCCTTCTCACTTTTTATTTCTTTTTCTCTTTTTTCTCTTTTTTTTTTATTTTTTTGTGGCCTCAATGGCTCTTTCTATTTAACTCTCATTTGTCCTCTTTGGGATCTTTTGATTTTGTTCTCTTTGGGATCTTTTCCTCACTTTAGGGGCAACACTCTATATATTACAAGAAGTATAGAAGATCTTTCACACTTTACAAAAGTACTCAACATAAAGAAGATGAAACTATCATGATGTATGCAAATGTATGCCTCTGCCAGTGTAGCAGGATATGCAATGATACTAGCGCGTCATGTAGCAATGATTAGGGCAAGGCCCAACTAGCATGCGGCTCATCGATCAAGCAAAAAGCATGTATGACATGAAGATCAAGTCATGAGAAGATGGATGTTGCATGGCAATGTATCTCGGAAAGGCTATGGAAATGCCTTGATAGGTAGGTATGGTGGCTGTTTTGAGGAAGGATATAATGAGGCTTATGATGACAGAGCGTATCGTGCCAAGGATTTGGATGCACCGGCGAAGTATGCGCCAACTCTCGAGGTGAGAAAGGGCAATGCACGGTACCGAAGAGGCTAGAAAAATATGGCTAGGTGGAAGTGTCAACTTTCGAATACTCACATTAGTCCGAAGAACTCATGCACTTATTATCGGTAACTCTCAATCTAATTAGGAGGTTCACAAAGAGACAAGTACCCGAGGAGGAGTGTATGGGGGTTTGGTTATCCTTGCGCATCCTCGACTCATGGTACGTGAGTGTACTCTAATATTCGATCCCTCCAAAGATTAGTGATCCATCTAGTAGCTAAAGTTCTCAACTATTTTGTAGGTTTTCGAAAATAAACACGGATTGCCCAAAATACGACATCTATCACTAATAGGCTAAAGCTCTTGACACCAAAAGTTCAGACATTACTCATGGCAATACCTCAAAACTATTGCAAGTTACTACTAAAATTAAATAGCAACCTCAATTACCTACTTTAAGTTAAGACACACAACTCAGTGCAACAGGCAAACTCTCTTAACAAGATAAACATGAAAACTCAAGAGAGTTCAGCAACCAACTAAACAAAAGCTCTTTAAAAAGAAAAGCATGAAAACTAAGAGCTAAACATGACAGCAGCTATGGAAAGACAAAGAACACACACAGCAAAGATAAGCATGAAAATCCTATGTTGTGTTCTAGGTTGAAGTGGAGCGTGTTTCTCTCCCACACAATGAAAGCTGGGTTCTAACTTGTTATGAATAGCAAGCAAAGCTAAAGAAAACTAAAAAAGAAACTAAGAGCAAGACGCTCCAAGCATAGCACATAACGCATGAAGTGATAAAAATATAGTGGAACGAAAGACGAACTGGTAATTATTGATGGAGAAGGGGATGCATGGGGGCATCCCCAAGCTTAGACGCTTGAGTCTTCTTGAATATTTCTTGGGGGTGCACGGGGGCATCCCCAAGCTTGAGCGTTTGACCCTCCTGAATCTTCTTTTATCATCTTCCCTCGCACACTTGAAATCTCCTTTCATACATAACTCATCATAATCTGATTAGCGAGGTTAGTACCCACAATAAAATAATTTTTCCCTACTGGAAATAAAGATAATATTGAAGAGCTACTGTTTCTCAAGATTGCCAAAAGGTTTTTGCAAAGAAAAAGCAAGCTCAAGGTTTGCAAAACGAAGAAAAGGCAAAACAGGACAGAATCTGTGAAAAACAGACCAGCAGGTAGTAAATAATTTTTTCGGGGCACTTCTGCAAATCAAATCAAAAACTCAGAACAGACGCTCGAAAGCCAATTGTATAGAGCACGCTGTAAAAACAATTCAGATCAAAAAGATGATCTGGTGATTTTATTCGAATTTTTCTGTCCAAGGACAGAATCTGTTTTCTGGACAACACATCACAACTTTTGAACTTTCTTGCAATCGGAGGCTAAACTTGGCACAAAGCTGAAAAGAAAAGATACAATGATGATGCTACTGTAGTAACAAACATCAATACACAACAAAAGCAAAATAAAACCTAATTCGTTGTGGGCTGCCTCCCAAAAGCGCTTTCTTTTATGCCTTTAAGCTAGGCATGATGCAAAAAGAGAAGATCAAGTTTTATCAAGAGTAAGAGAATAGCTAGCCCGTGTAACGGACTCAAAAGGCAACTTAATCTTCTTTCTAGGGAAGTGTTCCATCCCTTTCTTGAGAGGGAATTGGAATTTTATATTCCCCTCTTTCATGTCAATGATAGCACCAATGGTGCGAAGAAAAGGACGTCCCAAAATAATTGGACATGAAGGTTCACATTCAATATCCATAATAGTAAAATCAACGGGAACATAATTGTCATTGACAATGATAAGAACATCGTCGATATTCCCCAAAGGTTTCTTTACGGAAGAATCAACAAGACGAACACCAAAAGAACAAGGATCAAAAGGTTTCAATTCAAACATATCATACATTCTTTTGGGCATAACGGAGGTACTAGCTCCAACATCACATAAAGCATAGCAAGAGAATTTATTCAACTTAATTTTAATCATAGGATCCCAACTATCTTCTAGCTTTCTAGGTATGGAGGCTTCTACCCTAAGCTTCTCCTCCCTAGCTTTGATAAGAGCATTAGTGATATGCTCCGTGAAGGCAAGATTAAGTGTGCTAGTGTGGGGATCTCTAGACATCTTGTGAAGAAAACCAATAACTTCAGAAAGGGTGCAATTATCAAAATCAAGGTCACTACTATCAAGTAAAGTGGTAGTGGTGTTCTTTAGGCTCACTTGTTTGGTAGCTTCTATGGTTATAGGAGTTTCTTCTTCTACGGTTGAGGTCATAGCATCACCATTAATAGGTCCAATGGGACTAGGAGTGCATTGGGTGCTAAGAGTTTGGATATCCTCAACAACTTGAATAGTAGCAACAGTGTGGTGGGTAGGAAGGCTCTTAATTCTATCTTCTTCCTCCTTTTCTCTAGCCCATCTCTCTTTAAGTTTAGCCATCATCCTAATGTTTTCATTAATTTGCACTTGAATAGCATTCATAGGAGCGGTCTTCCTCTCCTCAAGAGGAGAAGTTCTAATTTTAAGCAACTCTACCTCATGGGCTAAATTGTCTACCTTTGAAGAGAGATTATCTAGTTTGTCTAGTTTTTCTTCTACACTCTTATTGAAGGCCTTTTGGGTAGTGATGAAGTCTTTAAGTATAATCTCTAGTTCAGAAGTGAAGTTCTTGGTGCTAGGATAAGTATTGTTGTTCCCATAGGAATTAGAGGGGAACGGTCTAGGGTTGCTACCAAAATTACTCCTATAAGCATTGTTATCGAAGTTGTTTCTAGAGATAAAGTTCGCATCTACTTGATCTTGAGCAATCAAAGAATTTAAAGGAACATCATGAGGATCAATAGAAGATTGCTTGGAAAGTAGAGACATGATCAAGTCAACTTTTTCATTTAGGGAGGAAATCTCCTCGACAGAGTTTACCTTCCTACCTGTTGGAGCGCGTTCGGTGTGCCATTGGGAATAATTGGTCATCATCTCGTCGAGAAGTTTCGTGGCAGCACCGAGTGTAGTTGACATAAAGGTTCCTCCTGCGGCCGAATCTAACAAGTTACGCGAGGTAAAATCCAAGCCTGCATAAAAAGTTTGGATAACCATACAAGTAGTCAAACCATGAGTAGGGCAGTTCTTGACAAGAGATTTCATGCGTTCCCAAGCTTGGGCAACGTGTTCATTATCCAATTGTTTAAAATTCATTATGTTACTCCTTAGTTGGATAATTTTAGCAGGGGGATAGTACTTCCCAATAAAGGCATCCTTGCACTTGTCCCAAGAATCTATACTACTCCTAGGCAAGGATTGAAACCATATTTTAGCTCCTCCTCTCAAGGAGAAAGGAAAAAGCTTAAGCTTAACAATATCACCATCTACTTCTTTGTACTTTTGCATATCACAGAGCTCAACAAAATTATTTAAGTGCAAAGCAGCATCATCTCCAGCACCGGAGAATTGATCTTTCATAACTAGGTTCAGCAAAGCAGGTTTAATCTCATAAGAAGGTGCTGAAGTGGCAGGTGTAGCAATAGGCGCGCAGATAAAGTCATTGTTGTTATGACTAGTGAAGTCACACAACTTGGTGTTCTCGGTGGAACCCATAGCAGCAGCAAGCAAGATAACTATTTTTGTGATTTTTGGTTAGGGACACTAAAGTAAAAACTGCAAGGTAAACTAACAAGACTAAAAAGCAAAGATAAAAGATAGCGTGCAACTCCCCTATCTTGAAGAGTGGAGTCCCCGGCAACGGCGCCAGAAACTTGCTTGATGGCTTCTCGCCCCTCGTTGGTTACCCCAAGTGGAAGGTTGAGATGTACCGTAGCGGCAAATTTCCCTTGGCAAAGGTACCAAGGATCGAATCTCGTGAGACTCCGAGGGTCGACAAGTAGGTGTCAACGGCGCCATAAACTTAGCGGTTGACGGGACCTGCACACAGATACAGATAACTTTACTCCCAACGAGTACAGAGAGGTTGTCAATCCCTCCGGCCTTGTTGTTTACAAAGGATCAAACACAAGAGATAATAATGATAGCTATGACTGCAACTAGGAAATAAAAACAGGAAGTAAATAGAAGGTATGATCAGCGGTGGTAATATGGACCGGGGTCCCATGATGTTCACTAGTGATGTCTCTCTCCCAAAAGACGATAAAACAGCAAAGCGAGGTAAACAAATTACAGCTGTGCAATTGACAGGATTATGTGTGCAAACCAATGCTAACTATGCTGCAAAGAAAGGTAGAGGCTCAAAAGCATGGGCGGTACGCCAAGGCAAGTAGACCGAAATCCATCTGCATATACTACTAATCATCCACCTTGAGATATCTATCCAGAACATCTCGCTGGTATTAAGTTGCGAATCCCACCCAAAGTGTAAACTCAAAGCAACAGACAACTGCATTAAAAGAACTTTGCGTAAAGTAAACAATCCTTGCACCCGCAAGTACAAGCACCGTTGTTTTCTCCCTTGTGGCAACAACACATCCCCTAGACTCATGTTTCTGTCACTCAAGCTAGTCATCAGGGGGCATGAACCCACAATCAAGCATGACGCTCCCTCTTGGAGTTACTACCTACTACTTGGCCAAAGCAATAAACAGCAACGGAGAACATGCAAGAATTACTCAAGAACAAAGATATAAAAGAGGTGAATCAAATATATTACTCAAACACAATCTGAACATAGTCTCATAATCCATAAGATCCCAGCAAACTCAGCAAAGCAACAGCAGAAAGATTACATATGTGCCTCGATCATGTAGGGCAGCTCACGAGGTCTAAACCATGAAGAGCAAAGAGGGGAGGAGAACATCACATAGCTACTGATCATGGACCCATGGTCCAAGGTGGACTACTCACGACTCATCCGGGAAGCATCCATGGTGGTGGAGAAGCTCCCGGTGGTGGTTCTCCCCTCCGGCAGGGTGCCGGGAAGAGTTCTCCTGATGCTCCCGATCTTGGAAGCGCTGCGGCGGCGGAACAGAGGCGATATCGCGAAAAAGGGTTCTGTCCTCGAGGGTTTCGGGACGAGAGGGATATATATGCGAAGGGGGGCAGCCACAGGCGGAGCAGGGGCCCCAGGCGCCCCCTGGCGCGGCCAGGGGTGGGGCCGCGCTAGGTGGCCGCCTGGGCCACCCCTGGCTCCCCTCTGGCCCATCTTTGGTTCTTCGCAAAGCTTCCTGTACGCTGATTTTTCCTGTATTTTTCCTGGAATTTTTGGAGCACTTTTAATATGGGGGAAACCTGAAATAGAAAAACAGCAGAAAACAGGAACTGGCACTGTGGTGCACTGAGTTAATAGGTTAGTCCAAATATGATCAAAAGTGTATGGAAGTGCATCAATATCATAGCAAAATCACACAAAAGAAGCATGGAGCAAGCAGAAATTATAGATACGTTTTGGACGTATCACCTAGTGTTGCTATGGTTAAGGATCTCTTGGTCGAAAATTTAGATGGACATGTTATTTACCTTCAAGAGGAAGCTGCTAGAATCGCCAAGCCCGATACTAGGAATAAACATAGACCTGTTGTAGGCATGCCTGTTATTTCTGTTAAAATAGGAGATCATTGCTATCATGGTTTATGTGACGTAGGTGCTAGTGCGAGTGTAATACCTCATTCCTTATATAAAGAAATTATGCACGATATTGCAGCTACTGAGTTAGAAGGTATTGATGTTACTATTAAACTTGCTAATAGAGACACTATTTCACCAGTTGGGATTGTTAGGGATGTTGAAGTCTTGTGTGGGAAGGTTAAATACCCTGCCGATTTTCTTGTTCTCAGTTCCCCACAAGATGATTTTTGTCCCATTATATTTGGTAGACCCTTCTTGAACACTGTTAATGCTAGGATAGAGTGCGAAAAGGATATTGTTACTGTTGGATTAGGGGATATGTCTCATGATTTTAACTTTGCTAAATTTCGTAGACAACCCCATGATAAAGAATTGCCTAGTAAGGATGAAATTATTGGTCTTGCTTCTATTGTTGTGTCTCCTAACGATCCTTTAGAACAATACCTTCTAGACCATGAAAATGATATGTATATGAATGAGAGAAGGGAAATAGATGAAATATTTTTTAAGCAGGGACCCTTATTAAAAAACAACTTGCCTGTCGAAATCCTAGGGGATCCTCCTCCACCCAAGGGTGATCCAGTGTTTAAATTTAAACCTTTACCTGATACTCTTAAGTATGTTTATCTCGATGAAAAGAAGATATATCCTGTTATTATTAGTTCTAACCTTTCAGAGCAGGAAGAAGAAAAAATATTGAAAACTCTGAAGAAGCACCGTGCTGCTATCGGATATACTCTAGATGATCTTAAGGGCATTAGTCCCACTCTTTGCCAACACAAGATAAAGTTGGAAGAGGACGCAAAACCGATAATCCATCATCAACGACGATTAAATCCTAAGATGAAAGAAGTGGTAAGGAAGGAAATACTAAAGCTTCTAGAGGCAGGTATAATTTATCCAGTTGCTGATAGCCAGTGGGTAAGTCCTATCCATTGTTTCTCTAAGAAGGGAGGTATTACTGTAGTTCCTAATGATAAAGATGAATTGATACCACAAAGAATTGTTACATGTTATAGGATAGTAATTGATTTCCGTAAATTAAATAAAGCCACTAAGTAAGATCATTACCCTTTGCCTTTTATTGATCAAATGCTAGAAAGGTTATCCAAACATACTCATTTTTGCTTTCTAGATGGTTATTCTGGTTTCTCTCAAATACCTGTGTCAAAAGGGGATCAAGAAAAGACCACTTTTACTCGTCCTTTCGGTACCTTTGCTTATAGATGTATGCCTTTTGGTTTATGTAATGCACCTGCTACCTTTCAAAGATGCATGATGGCTATATTCTCTGATTTTTGTGAAAAGATTGTTGAGGTTTTCATGGATGATTTTTCCGTTTACGGAACTTCTTTTGATGATTGCTTGAGCAACCTTGATCGAGTTTTGCAGAGATGTGAAGAAACTAATCTTGTCTTGAATTGGGAAAAGTGCCACTTTATGGTTAATGAAGGCATTGTCTTGGGTCATAAAATTTCTGAAAGAGGCATTGAAGTTGATAAGGCTAAGGTTGATGCTATTGAAAAGATGCTGTGTCCCAAGGACATCAAAGGTATAAGAAGTTTCCTTGGTCATGCTGGATTTTATAGGAGGTTCATTAAGGACTTCTCCAAAATCTCCAGGCCTCTAAACAATCTCTTACAAAAAGATGTTCCTTTTGTCTTTGATGATGATTGTGTAGAAGCATTTGAAATACTTAAGAAAGCATTGATCTCTGCACCTATTGTCCAGCCTCCTGACTGGAATTTACCCTTTGAGATTATGTGCGATGCTAGTGATTATGCTGCAGGTGCTGTTCTAGGACAAAGAGTTGATAAGAAATTGAATGTTATCCAGTATGCTAGTAAAACTCTAGACAGTGCCTAGAGAAATTATGCTACTACTGAGAAGGAGTTTTTAGCAGTCGTATTTGCTTGTGATAAGTTTAGACCTTATATTGTTGATTCTAAAGTAACTATTCACACTGAGCATGCTGTTATCAAATACCTTATGGAAAAGAAAGATGCTAAACCTAGACTTATTAGATGGGTTCTCCTGCTACAAGAATTTGATTTGCATATTACTGATAGAAAAGGAGCTGAGAACCCCATTGCAGACAACTTGTCTAGGCTAGAGAATATTCTTGATGACCCACTACCTATTGATAATAGCTTTCCTGATGAACAATTAGCTGTCATAAATGCTTCTCGTACTGCTCCATGGTATGTTGATTATGCTAATTACATCGTTGCCAAGTTTATACCACCTAGTTTCACATACCAGCAAAAGAAAAAGTTCTTCTATGATTTAAGACATTACTTCTGGGATGACCCACACCTTTATAAAGAAGGAGTAGATGGTATTATTAGACGTTGTGTACGTGAGCATGAACAAGAACAGATCCTACGCAAGTGCCACTCCGAAGCTTATGAAGGACACCATGCTGGAGATAGAACTGCACATAAGGTATTGCAATCTGATTTTTATTGGCCTACTCTCTTCAAGGATGCTCGTAAGTTTGTCTTATCTTGTGATGAATGTCAAAGAATTGGTAATATTAGTAGACGTCAAGAAATGCTATGAATTATTCACTTGTTATTGAACCATTTGATGTCCGGGGCTTTGATTATATGCGAACGTTTCCTTCCTCTAATGGGTATACACATATTTTAGTTGCTGTTGATTATGTTACTAAGTGGGTAGAAGTTATTCCAACTAGTAGTGCTGATCACAACACCTCTATTAAGATGCTTAAAGAAGTTATTTTTTCGAGGTTTGGAGTCCCTAGATACTTAATGTCCGATGGTGGTTCACACTTTATTCATGGTGCTTTCCGTAAAATGCTTGCCAAATATGATGTTAATCATAGAACTGCATCCCCTTATCACCCATAGTCTAGTGGTCAAGTAGAACTAAGTAACAGAGAGCTGAAATTAATTTTGCAAAAGACTGTCAATAGGTTTAGAAAAAATTGGTCCAAGAAACTTGATGATGCATTATGGGCCTATAGAACTGCATACAAAAATCCGATGGGTATGTCTCCATTTAAAATGGTTTATGGAAAAGCATGTCACTTTCCTCTTGAGCTAGAACATAAGGCATATTGGGATATTAAAGAGCTCAATTATGATTTCAAACTTGCCGATGAGAAAAGGTTATTTGACATTAGTTCACTATATGAATGGAGCCTATGAGAATGCCAAGTTGTTTAAAGAAAAGGTTAAAAGATGGCATGACAAAAGGATACAAAAGCGCAAGTTTAACGTAGGTGATTATGTCTTGCTATTCAACTCCAGTTTAAGATTTTTTGCAGGAAAACTTCTCTCTAAATGGGAAGGTCCTTACATTATCAAGGAGGTCTATTGTTCCGGTGCCATAAAACTCAACAACTTCGAAGGCACAAATCCGAAGGTGGTGAACGGTCAAAAAATCAAACATTATATCTCAGGTAATCCTATAAATGTTGAAACCAATGTTATTGAAACTGTAACCCCGGAGGAATACATAAGGGGCACTTTCCAGAACGATTCAGACTCCGAAAAGGAAGAGGTATGTGTTATGGTAAGTAAACCGACTCCAAAACAGTTCTAATGACAATTTTTCACCATTTTGGAATATTTAGAAAAATAGAAAAATATGAGGCAGTCCGGAAAGGACACGAGGCGTCCACAAGGGTGGAGGGCGCGCCCTACCCCCTGTTCGCGCCCCCTGCCTCGTGGGCACCTCGTGTGCATCCCGGACTCCGATTTCTTGCATGTTACTTCTTTTAGTCAGTAAAAATTCACTATATATGCTCCCGAAAGTTTTGACCACCGCATCACGCAAAAATCCTCTGTTTTTGTTTCGAGCTATTTCGTGCTAGGGTTGACAAGGCCAGGCATCATGTCGTCCTCCTCCTCCAACAATGAGGGCAATGATGCTTGGCTAATGAAGATAGAGCTGAAGAGGGAAGAACCTAAGAATATCACATCACCACCTCTGAAGAAAGAAACATAATCATATGGGTATGGGCACTCCCCTTGGCAGCTGCCAAGCTTGGGGGAGGTGCCCCGGTATCGTATCACCATCACACTCCTATCTTTACCGTTTTTCTTAGTTCGATCCTTTTGGTAATATCTTGATCTAGTAGAATAAAGTTTAGTATGATCTAGTTGTGAGCTCTTGCTTTTTGATCTTTATCTCTGTAATTGAGTCCGTGAGCTATATAACAAAGATTAGTGTTGAGTCAAGGTCTTGATTCTCTCGCTATGGTCATGAGAGAATAAAAGAAAATATAAAAAGTATCAAAGAGATCATATTGATCTTATGGAAGGTAATGACTTCACATATAAAGAGTATGATGAATAAAAGTTGATGAGAGTTGACAAACATAGTTTTGGTCATTGTTGCAATTAATAGGAAGTAATAAATAAAGAGAGGTTTTCACATACAAATATACTATCTCGGACATCTTTTATGATTGTGAGCACTCATTAAAATATGATATGCTAAAGAGTTGATGTTGGACAAGGAAGACAACATAATGGATTATGTTTTCTTATATCTAAAATAAAGTATATTGTCATGGATCATCCAACATGTTGAGCTTGCCTTTCCCCCTCATGCTAGACAAAACTCCTTGCACCAAGTAGAAATACTACTTGTGCTTCCATACATCCTTAAACCCAGTTTTGCCATGAGAGTCCACCATACCTACCTATGGATTGAGTAAGATCCTTTAAGTAAGTTGTCATTGTTGCAAACTCTCTAAAATATGTATGATTAGTGTGGAGAAAATAAGTTTTATACGATCTTGTGATAAGGAAGTAAGAAAAGCGACGGGCTGCATAATAAAGGTCCCTATCACAAGTGACAATATAAAGTGACACTCTTTTGCGCTAAGATTTTGTACATCCAACCATAAAAGCACATGACAACCTCTGCTTCCCTCTGCGAAGGGCCTATCTATTACTCTTGCCTTATAAGAGTCAAGGTGATTTTCTCCTTTCCTTTTTACATTTTATCCTTTGGCAAGCACATTGTGTTGGAAAGATCCTGACATATATACCCACTTGGATGTAAGCTATCATGATCTATTACTGTTGACATTACCCTTGAGGTAAAAGGTTGGGAGGCAGCACTATAAGCCCCTATCTTTCTCTGTGTCCGATTAAACTCCATACCCATAAGTATTGCGTGAGTGTTAGCAATTGTGAAAGACTAGATGATAGTTGAGTATGTGGACTTGCTGAAAAGCTCTTATATTGACTCTTTCCGATGTTATGATAAATTGCAATTGCTTCAATGACTGAGATCATAGTTTGTTGGTTTTCAATGAAGTTTCTGATTCATACTTGACATTGTGAATGGATTGTTACTTTAGCATAAGAGTCATATGACTATATATATATATATATATATATATATATATATATATATATATATATATATATATATATATCTGTGTGTGTGTGTGTGTGTTGCTGTTATAAGAATGATCATGATGCCCTCATGTCCGTATTTTATTTTTATCGACACCTCTATCTCTAAACATGTGGACATATTTTTCGACATCGGCTTTCGCTTGAGGACAAGCGAGGTCTAACCTTGGGGGAGTTGATACGTCCATTTTGCATCATGCTTTTATATTGATATTTATTGCACTATGGGCTGTTATTACACGTTATGTCACAATACTTATGCCTTTTCTCTCTTATTTTACAAGGTTTACATGAAGGGGGAGAATGCCGGCAGCTGGAATTCTGGGCTGGAAAAGGAGCAAACATTGGAGACCTATTATGCACAACTCAAAAAGCCTCGAAACTCCACGAAACACCGTTTCAGAAAATATAAAAAATATCTGACGAAAGAGATACGTCAAGGGGGCCACCACCTATCCACGAGTGTGGGTGGCGCCCCCCTGGGCGCGCCCCTGCCTCGTGGGCCACCTGGTGACTCCCCGATGCCCATCTTCTCCTATATGGGGTGTTTTGACCTGGAAAAAAAATCAGAAAGAGGCTTTAGGGACAAAACGCCACCGTCTCGAGGCGGAACCTTGGCGGAACCAATCTAGGGCTCCGGCGGAGCTGTTCTGCCGGGGATACTTCCCTCCGGGAGGGGGAAATCGTCACCGCCGTCATCACCAACAACTCTACCACCTTGGGGAGGGTTATCTTCATCAACATATTCACCAACACCATCTCCTCTCAAACCCTAGTTCATCTCTTGCATCCAACCTTTGTACCAAAACCTCAGACTGGTACCTGTAGGTTGCTAGTAGTGTTGATTACTCCTTGTAGTTGATGCTAGTTGGTTTACTTGGTGGAAGATCATATGTTCAGATCCATTATGCATATTAATACCTCTTTGATTATGACCATGAATATGCTTTGTGAGTAGTTACGTTTGTTCCTGAGGACATGGGAGAAGTCTTGCTATAAGTAGTCATGTGAATTTGGTATTCGTTCGATGTTTTGATGAGATGTATGTTGTCTTTCCTCTAGTGGTGTCATGTGAACGTCGACTACATGACACTTCACCATTGTTTGGGCCTAGAGGAAGGCATTGGGAAGTAATAAGTAGATGATGGGTTGCTAGAGTGATAGAAGCTTAAACCCTAATTTATGCGTTGCTTCGTAAGGGGCTGATTTGGATCCACATGTTTCATGCTATGGTTAGGTTTACCTTAATACTTCTTTTGTAGTTGCGGATGCTTGCAATAGAGGTTAATCATAAGTGGGATGTTTGTCCAAGTAAGGGCAGCACCCAAGCACCGGTCCACCGATATACCAAATTATCAAAGTAACGAACGCGAATCATATGAACATGATGAAAACTAGCTTGACGATAATTCCCATGTGTCCTCGGGAGCGCTTTCCTTCATATAAGAGTTTGTCCATGCTTGTCCTTTGCTACAAAAAGGATTGGGCCATCTTGCTGCACCTTATTTACTTTTACTATTTGTCACTTGTTACCAATTACCTTATCACAAAACTATCTGTTACCGATAACTTCAGTGTTTGCAGAAAATACCTTACTGAAAACTGCCTATCATTTCCTTCCGCTCCTCGTTGGGTTCGACACTCTTACTTATCGAAAGGACTACGATAGATCCCCTACACTTGTGGGTCATCAATAGTGCAACTTATTTGTGGCACTGCCGTTTAGGTCATATTGGTGTAAAGTGCATGAAGAAACTCCATGCTGATGGACTTTTGGAATCACTTGATTATGAATCACTTGGTGCTTGCGAACCATGCCTCGAAGGCAAGATGACTAAAACTCCGTTCTCCGAAACAATGGAGCGAGCAACTGACTTGTTGGAAATCATACATACTGATGTATGCGGACCGATAAGTGTTGAGGCTCGTGGCGGGTATCGTTATTTTCTGACCTTCACTGATGATTTGAGCAGATATGGGTATATCTACTCGATGAAGCACAAGTCTGAAACATTTGAAAAGTTCAAAGAATTTCAGAGTGAAGTAGAGAATCATCGTAACAAGAAAATAAAGTTTCTACGATATGACCGCGGAGGCGAATATTTGAGTTACGAGTTTGGTCTTCATTTGAAACAATGTGGAATAGTTTCACAACTCACGCCATCTGGAACACCACAGCGTAATGGTGTGTCCGAACGCCGTAACCGTACTTTATTAGATATGGTGCGATCTATGATGTCTCTTACCGATTTACCACTATCGTTTTGGGGTTATGCTTTAGAGACAGCTGCATTCACGTTAAGTAGGGCACCATCTAAATCCGTTGAGACGACGCCTTATGAACTGTGGTTTGGTAAGAAACCCAAGTCGTCGTTTCTTAAAGTTTGGGGCTGCGATGCTTATGTGAAGAAACTTCAACCTGATAAGCACGAACCCGAGTCGGAGAAATGTGCCTTCATAGGATACCCAAAAGAAACTATTGGGTACACCTTCTATCACAGATCTGAGGGCAAGATATTCGTTGCTAAGAATAGATCCTTTATAGAGAAGGAGTTTCTCTCGAAAGAAGTGAGTGGGAGGAAAGTAGAACTTGATGAGGTAATTGTACCTTCTCAAGAATTGGAAAGTAGTACATCTCAAAAACTAGTTCCAGTGATTCCTACACCGATTAGTGAGGAAGCTAATGATGATGATCATGAAACTTCAGATCAAGTTATTACTGAACCTTGTAGGTCAACCAGAGTGCGTTCCGCGCCAGAGTGGTTCGGTGACCCGGTTCTGGAAGTCATGTTACTAGTCCATGGTAAACCTACGAACTATGAGGAAGCGATGATGAGCCCAGATTCTGCAAAATGGCTTGAGGCCATGAAATCTGAGATTGGATCCATGTATGAGAACAAAGTGTGGACTTTGGTTGACTTGCCTGATGATCGGCAAGCCATTGAAAATAAATGGATCTTTAAGAGGAAGACTAACGCTGATGGTAATGTTACTGTCTACAGAGCTTGACTTGTTGCAAAAGGTTTTCGACAAGTTCAAGGAGTTGACTACGATGAGACTTTCTCACCTGTAGCGATGCTTAAGTCTGTCCGAATCATGTTAGCAATTGCCGCATTTTATGATTATAAATCTGGCAAATGGATGTCAAAACTGCATTTCTTAATGGATATCTCAAAGAAGAGTTGTATATGATGCAACCAGAAGGTTTTGTCGATCCTAAAGGTGCTAACAAAGTGTGCAAGCTCCAGTGATCCATCTGTGGACTGGTGCAAACATCTCGGAGTTGGAATATACGCTTTGATGAGGTGATCAAAGCATATGGTTTTATACAGACTTTTGGAGAAGCCTGTATTTACAAGAAAGTGAGTGGGAGCTCTGTAGCATTTTTGATATTATATGTAGATGATATATTGTTGATTGGAAATGATATAAAATTTCTGGATGGCATAAAAGGATACTTGAATAAGAATTTTTCAATGAAAGAACTCGATGAAGCTACTTATATATTGGGCATCAAGATCTATAGAGATAGATCAAGACGCTTAATTGGACTTTCACAAAGCATATACCTTGATAAAGTTTTGAAGAAGTTCAAAATGGATCAGTCAAAGAAAGGGTTCTTGCACGTGTTACAAGGTGTGAAGTTGAATAAGACTCAATGCCCGACCACTGCAGAAGATAGAGAGAAAATTAAAGTCATTCCCTATGCCTCAGCCATAGGATCTATCATGTATGCAATGCTGTGTACCAGACCTGATGTGTGACTTGCTATAAGTTTAGCAGGGAGGTACCAAAGTAATCCAGGAGTGGATCACTGGACAGCGGTCAAGAACATCCTGAAGTACCTGAAAAGGACAAATGATATTTTCTCGTTTATGGAGGTGACAAAGAGCTCGTCGTAAACGACTACGTCGATTCAAGCTTTGACACTGGTCCGGATGACTCTAAGTCACAAACCGGATATGTATTTTTGTTGAACGGTGGAGCTGTCAGTTGGTGCAGTTCCAAGGAGAGCGTCGTGGCAGGATCTACATGTGAAGCGGAGTACATAGCTGCTTCGGAAGCAGCAAATGAAGGAGTCTGGATGAAGGAGTTCATATCCGATCTAGGTGTAATATCTAGTGCATCGGGTCCAATGAAAATCTTTTGTGACAACATTGGAGCAATAGCCTTGGCAAAGGAATCCAGGTTTCACAAGAGAACCAAGCACATCAAGAGACGCTTCAATTCCATCCGCGATCAAGTCAAGGAGGGAGACATAGAAATTTGCAAGATACATACGGATCTGAATGTTGCAGACCCGTTGACTAAGCCTCTTCCACGAGCAAAACATGATCAGCACCAAGACTCCACGGGTGTTAGAATCATTACTATGTAATCTAAATTATTGACTCTAGTGCAAGTGGGAGACTGAAGGAAATATGCCCTAGAGGTAATAATAAAGTTGTTATTTATATTTCCTTATATATCATGATAAATATATTTTATTCATGCTAGAATTGTATTAACCGGAAACTTGATACATGTGTGAATACATAGACAAAACATAGTGTCCATAGTATGCCTCTACTATACTAGCTCGTTAATCAAAGATGGTTATGTTTCCTGACCATAAACACGTGTTGTCATTTGATCAATGCGATCACATCATTATGAGAATTATGTGATGGACAAGACCCATCCGTTAGCTTAGCACTATGATCGTTTAGTTTTACTACTATTGCTTTCCTCATGACTAATACATGTTCCTATGACTATGAGATTATGCAACTCCCGAATACCGGAGGAACACCTTGTGTGCTATCAAACATCAAAACGTAACTGGGTGATTATAAATATGCTCTACAGGTGTCTCCGAAGGTGTTTGTGGTGTTGGCATAGATCAAGAATAGGATGTGTCACTTCGAGTGTCGGAGAGGTATCTCTGGGCCCTCTCGATAATACACATCGTAATCAGCCTTGCAAGAAAATGACTAATTAGTTAGTCACGAGATGATGTATTACGGAACGAGTAAAGAGACTTGTCGGTGATGAGATTGAACTAGGTATGATGATACCGATGATCGAATCTCGGGCAAGTAACATACCAATGACAAAGGGAACAACGTATGTTGTTATGCGGTTTGACCGATAAAGATCTTCGTAGAATATGTAGGAACCAATATGAGCATCTAGGTTCCGCTATTGGTTATTGACCAAAGATGAGTCTCGGTCATGTCTACATAGTTCTCGAACCCGTAGGGTCCGCACGCTTAACATTCGATGACGATAGGGATTACGAGTTTATCTGTTTTGATGTACCGAAGGTAGTTCGGAGTCCCGTATGTGATCACGGACATGACGAGGAGTCTCGAAATGATCGAGACATAAAGATTGATATATTGGAAGGTTATATTCGGACACCGGAAGGGTTTCGGGGGTCACCAGATAAATACCGGAGTACCATGAGGTTACCGAAACCCCCCGGTGAGTAAATGGGCCTTATTGGGCTTTAGGGGAGAGAGAGAGAGGCAACCTAGGGCGGGTCGCGTGCCCCTCCATGGCCTAGTCCGAATTGGACTAGGGGGAGGGGCGGCGCCCCCTCCTTCCTTCTCTTATCCCCCTCCCCTTCCTTCTTCTCCTACTCCTACTAGGAAAGGGGGAATCCTACTCCTAGTGGGAGTAGGACTCCTCCCTTGGGGGCGCCATAGGAGGGTCGGCCCTCTCCTCCTTTATATATGTGGCCAGGGGGCACCCCATAGACACACAAGTTGATTTCTTAGCCGTGTGCGGTGCCCCTCTCCACAGTTACACACCTCGGTCATATCGTCGTAGTGCTTAGGCGAAGCCCTGTGCCAGTAACTTCATCATCACCGTCACCACGCCGTCGTGCTGACGGAACTCTCCCTCGACCTCAACTAGATCAAGAGTTCATGGGACATCATCGAGCTGAACGTGTGCTGAACGCGGAGGTGTCATATGTTCGGTGCTTGGATCGGTTGGATCGCGAAGACGTGCGACTACATCAACGTCGTTACTAAATGCTTCCACTTTCGGTCTACGAGGATACGTGGACACACTCTCCCCACTCGTTGCTATGATTCTCCTAGATAGATCTTGCGTGATCGTAGATTTTTTTTTGAAATGCTACGTTCCCCAACAGAAGGCTCGTCTACTTATAAACGCCCACGAACGTGAAGTAGGAGGTCTCTTTAACAAAGGGAAAGGTTTTCAAGGACGGGAGTTTGAGAGGAATTCAAGGAGCTGCATTTCAGCGATTACGGGCTTGTTTGGTCACCTTTAACCCCTCCCCCCGCCCCCAAATAGGCCACTGAAATTAAGAAAAACTCATTGGTGAAGTACACGATGTGTTGATCTGCACGCACACGGAACTTCAAGAAATCAAGAGCCTGGCTCGCTAGGAACGCTCGAATCATTAGCTTCCAACGAGCCACATTGAGTCGAGCACAAAATGGGGAGTGTGGTACATGTCGATGTAGGCGGGATCGACATGGAGATGGTGGGAGACCAAAATCTACTAGCACGGGGTGGCGTGAGATCGGGTCTCACCCCCTATTTTACTCACTCACCTCTGGCGGTAGGACAAATCCAACCTCAGTTCCGGCGCACTACTACAGATCCGAACAACACTGACCTTCATCACTGACCGACCACTGGCCAAGCGTCAGTCATGAGGGCCATCACAGACCGATAGGGAAAGCGCATCGATGATATGTATCCCTGGTCTCGGTTTGAAGGTTATCACTCACCGTTCTGTGAAACGACATGTCTATGATATGATGTACCGATGAGCACAAATGGTCGATTGTAATCACTGACTAGGCGCTCGCCTGCTCCATCTGCCCGTATGTATGTCAAGTTTTTGCATATGCTATCTCTCTATTTTATACTATAAGGATAGATCCCCGCCTCTGCATTAACTCATTCATACAACCATATTATTAATTATTGAAGAACAATGGAGCAAATCCAAGCATTACCACCGAACAGATCGGCCTATCTATATCTATACCTACTAATAAAGCAAGGTGATATTCTTAGTTTCGTCCTGCTTAGGTGATTTTTTAAGATGAAATACATTATGATGAGAGCTACACAAAAAAGACAAATCACATTTTTCAAACTGATGAACAGTGCAAACACTATCCATTATTGTAATCACATGAACATCGCCAGCTATCGACAAGGGTGAGAACGAGAGTATAAGTAGTGACATGGGTGAGACGCCATGTTAAAATAGATGACGTAGATCAGCACAACGTCTTGGGCCATGCTTATTATGTATTTTAGAAACATACTGAAACTTTTCTGCCGTTGCAACGCACGGGCATATGTGCTAGTCTCTACCTAATATTAAAGGGGATTCTTTCTCCACTTTTTTTGGTCCAATTAGGGTTTTTTGGTCCGTCGTCCATTTTCATACCTTTTTGTACCGTACAATAAAAAATTTGCGTTCTATTTTGCCTCAAAAAATAAGTCGTGTTATATATGGGACTCGAACCGGTCCGGTTAGCTTGTCCCTAAAGATTGGGCCAACCTTGTCGTGTTATATATGACACACATACCAATCCGCCTAGCTACCTTGTCGTTGATTAAGTTTTTTGTAGACAACCTTACCGTTGATTAAGTAAAGACATATACCCTTTTATATTTATTTCCCTAAAGCTTGGGCCATGCAGCCACATTTGCTAGTTCATATGTTTATTGGGCCTAGCTGGGACTGATCTACATCTTTTTTCCATGATTGGGGAGTAGCGAAAAAAGAAGTAGTTGTATGGTTTCTATGTCACAACATCTCGCTCCAATTCCCAAGGGCGCAACCAACTGAACAGTTTATGATTGCATGTAAAAATATGGTTTGCTGTGAACTAATTAGTCCCACCTTGCCCCTTGATAAATGATAGTATAATAGATTGTCTAATCATGTGTTAAAGAATGATGCTTTAATTGCGGGATTGAGAGATTGGTGGCGCATAATTAAAAATAGGGGCACATTAATTGTGAGACCGAGAGATCAATTAAAATCGGCGGTGAGAACTAAAAAAACCACTTTCATATGGGAGACACATTATAATTGTGGGATTTGAGGGATCCATGTAAATCAGACATGCATAAGTGGTTAGTGATACGTCTCCGTCGTATCTATAATTTTTAATTGTTCCATGCAATATTCTATAACTTTCATATACTTTTGGCAACTTTTTATACTATTTTTGGGACTAACATATTGATCCAGTGCCCAGTGCCAGTTCCTGTTTGTTGCATGTTTTTGTTTCGCAGAATATCCATATCAAACGGAGTCCAAACGGGATAAAAATGAACGGAGTTTTTTGGAATATATGTGAATTTTGGGAAGTGGAATCAACGTGAGACGATGCCCGAGTGGCCCACGAGGGTGAGGGGCGCGCCCTGGGCCCTCATGGCCACCCCGTAAGGTGGTTGGTGCCCTTCTTTCGCCGCAAGAAAGCTAATATCCGGAACCGTATCCAAAATTCAGCCCAATCGGAGTTACGGATCTCCGGGAATTTAAGAAACGGTGGATGGCCAAAATCTGGGAACACGGAATCAGAGAGAGACAGAGAGACTTAACCAATCTTGGAGGGGCTCTCGCCCCTCAGCCGCCATGGAGGCCATGGACCAGAGGGGAAACCCTTCTCCCATCAAGGGAGAAGGTCAAGGAAGAAGAAGAAGGAGGAGGGCTATCTCCCCCTCGCTTCCGGTGGCGCCGGAGTGCCACCGGGGCCATCATCATGTGACGGCGATCTACACCAACACCTCCGTCATCTTCACAAACATCTTCATCACCTTCCCCCATCTATCTACATCGGTCCACTCTCCCGCAACCCGCTGTACCCTCTACTTGAACATGGTGCTTTATGCTTCATATTATTATCCAATGATGTGTTGCCATCCTATGATGTCTGAGTAGATTTTTGTTATCCTATCGGTAATTGGTGAATTGCTATGATTGGTTTAAATTTCTTGTGGTTATGTTCTTGTACTTTGGTGCCCATCATATGAGCACGCGCGTGGATCACACCATAGGGTTAGTTGTATGCTGATAGGGCTATGTATTGGAGGGCAAGAGTGACAGAAGCTTCAACCTAGCATAGAAATTGATGCATACGGGATTGAAGGGGGACCAATATAACTTAATGCTATGGTTGGGTTTTACCTTAATGAATGTTAGTAGTTGCGGATGCTTGCTAATAGTTCCAATCATAAGTGCATAGAATTCCAAGTCAGGGATGACATGCTAGCAATGGCCTCTCCCACATAAAACTTGCTATCGGTCTAGTAACGTAGTCAATTGCTTAGGCACAATTTCGTAACTCTTACCACCACTTTTCCACACTCGCTATCCTAACTTTATTGTGTCTTTATCTAATCAGCCCCTAGTTTTATTTACGTGCTCTTTATATTCTTGCAAACCTATCCCGTTACACCTACAAAGTACTTCCAGTTTTATACTTGTTCTAGGTAAAGCGAACGTCAAGCGTGCGTAGAGTTGTATCGGTGGTCGATAGAACTTGAGGGAATATTTGTTCTACCTTTAGCTCCTCGCTGGGTTCGACACTCTTACTTATCGAAAGAGGCTACAATTGATCCCCTATACTTGTGGGTTATCAAGACCTTTTCTGGCGCCGTTGCCGGGGAGTTATAGCGTGGGGTGAATATTCTCGTATGTGCTTGTTAGCTTTATCACTAAGTAGATTTTATTTGCTGTTCTAAGTTTTTTTCTATCTTTAGTTATGGGTAGGAAACGCAAAATACCAAAAAAAATAGTGGTACCTACTAAACCAATGGTTAAAGAACCACTCAAAATCTATCACACTCCTGAAGCTTTTTACTTGGATCATCTTCGATCCCTTTGTGCTCGTGCTGAAACCCCAACTAGATTAGTTGAGGGCAAATCTTTAGATGAGCATGCTTGTTATGTGCGACACCACATATCTGAAAAAGGGAAACTTTTACTGGATCAAATTCATCGGTTGCAGTGCTATGCTTGGAATTTATGTGAAATATATGATTTTACTTGTTGTCCTGAAGACCCTAAGAAACACCTTCCCTACCAATGTGAGTTTAGGGATAATAGAATCGTATCTTCGTATGCTAAGGGTGTTTATAGTTACTATGATGTTCAACAAATTGAAGAATTTGTTGCTTTTAAGGGTGCTTATGAAATTGCTTCTTTGATTGAAAAGTATGATGCTACTCTTTACAAATCTGAATTTTTTTCCATATTTAAATATTGTTATGATGATTATACTTCTAATGCCTATGTTAAACCATATATTGAGGACTCCTCCGCTGTCCAAGAAGAGACTAATATTTTGCAGGAGTCTATGGAAGAAGAAATTAATGACATTGTAAGCTCATTGGACGAAAAAGATGAGAAGGAGAGCGAAGAACAAAAGGAGGAAGAGCGGATTGATCACCCGTGCCCACCTTCTAATGAGAGTAACTTTTTATCCCATACATTGTATAATTTCCCTTCGTGACTACCGAAGGATGAATGCTATGATGATTGTTATGATCCCGTTGATTCTTTTGAAATATCCCTTTTTGATGATGCTTGCTATGCTTGTGGCCAAGAGGCCAATATGAATTATGCTTATGGAGATGAACTTGTTATAGTTCCTTATGATAAAGAAGAGATGGTTGCTATTGCCTCCACACATGATAGTCCTATTATCTTTTTGAATTCTCCAAACTACACTATATCGGAGAAGTTTGCACTTATTAAGGATTATATTGATGAGTTGCCTTTTTCCGTTGCACATGATGATTTTGATGAGTATAATATGCATGTGCTTGCTGCTCCTACTTGCAATTATTATGAGAGAGGAACTATATCCCCGCCTCTCTATGTTTCCAACACGGTAAAATTGCAAGAAACTGCTTATACTATGCATTGGCCTTTACTTGATGTGCATGAATTGTTCTTGTATGACATGCCTATGCATAGGAAGAGAGCTAGACTTCGTTTTTGCATGACACATATCACTTTGTGCTCACTACTAAATGCCAAATCATTGTTAATTAAAATTGGATTTCATATAGTACCTTGGGATCTGGGTGGATCCATTACTTGAGCACCATATGCTGATATGTCTCCAACGTATCTATAATTTTTGATTTTTCCATGCTATTATTTATGATGTTTTGGATGTTTAATGGGCTTTGTTATACACTTCTATATTATTTTTGGGACTAACCTATTAACCCAAAGGCCCAGTCCAGACTGTTGTCTTTTTTGCCTATTTCAGGGTTTTACAAAAAAGGAATATGAGACGGACTCCAAACGGAATGAAACTTCGGGAGAGATATTTTTGGAGCAAAATACGCATGGGAGACTTGAGAACCATGGAGTAGGTCTGATGTGGCATCCACGAGGGTGGGGGGTGCGCCCCCTATAGGGCACGCCCCCTGCCTCGTGGGCACCCCGTCTGGCCCTCGGTGCCCTCCTTCCTCCTATATATACCTACGTACCCCGAAACCATCAGAACAACAGAGAGAACCCTAGTTCCAACGCCGCAACCTTCTGTTCTCGTGAGATCCCATCTTGGGGCCTGTTCCGGAGCTCCACCGGAGGGGAGATCTACCACAGAGTGCTTCTACATCATCATCATCGCCTCACCATGAGTTGTGAGTAGTTTACCTGTGATAGCCTGGCTTAATAGGGATTATAGACTACTCATATCAATAAGGAATTCCTTCTTTTCCGGGAGCCATTCAGATAGAACTCCAAAGTTAAGCGTGCTCAGCTTGGAGTAGTTTCAGGATGGGTGACCGACCGGGAAGTTGCTCCCGAGTGCGCACGAGTGAGGACAAAGTGCGGAGAAAAGACTAGTATTGATATGTGGGGCAAGTCTAGATCCCACCAGGAGTAACGACCACCGGCGGGTGTGTCCGGAGCGTTACAAGTTGGTATCAGAGCCGACCCTCGTGGTTACACGGATGGTTGCGGACAGGTGCTCGGTCATGTTATTCATGACGTTTGTGACCCATCGTGGCACACGGCATGGCACATGTACCAGACTAGATGCACATACATATGTACCAAGAGGGAACATTCCTGTGGGCCGACGAGGACGTCGGTTCCTTCGAGTGAGGGTGTATGTGATAGCCTGGCTTAATAGGGATGATAGACTACTCATATCAATAAGGAACTCCTTCTTTTCCGGGAGCCCATTCAGATAGAACTCCAAAGTTAAGCGTGCTCAGCTTGGAGTAGTTTCAGGATGGATGACCGACCGAGAAGTTGCTCTCGGGTGCGCACGAGTGAGGACAAAGTGCGCAGAAAAGACTAGTATTGATATGTGGGGCAAGTCTAGATCCCACCAGGAGTAACGACCACCGGCGGGTGTGTCCGGGACGTTACATTACCACAGACCTTCGGGTCCATAGCTAGTATGTAGATGGCTTCTTCTCTCTCTTTGGATCTCAATACCAAGTTCTCCTCGGTCTTCGAGGAGATCTATTCGATGTAATCTCTTTTTGTGGTGTGTTTGTTGAGACCCGATGAATTGTGGGTTTATGATCAAGATTATCTATGAGCAATATTTGGTTCTTTTCTGAACTCTTTATGTATGATTATAATATCCTTGCAAGTCTCTTAGAATTATTGGCTTGGTTTGGCCTACTAGATCTATAGTTCCTGCAATGGGAGAAGTGCTTGGCTTTGGGTTCAATCTTGAAGTGTCCATTCCCAGTGACAGTAGGGGCAACAAGGCACGTATTGTATTGTTGCCATCGAGGATAAAAAGATGGGGTTTATATCACTATGTTTGAGTTTATCCCTCTACATCATGTCATCTTGCTTAAGGCGTTACTCTGTTCTTATGAACTTAATACTCTCGATGCATGCTGGATAGCGGTCGGTGTGTGGAGAAATAGTAGTAGATGCAGAATCGTTTCGGTCTACTTGTCTCGGACGTGATGCCTATATATAATGATCATGCCTAGATAGTCTCATGATTATTC
The DNA here is from genome assembly GCA_902687465.1 of Secale cereale. NCBI lineage: Eukaryota > Viridiplantae > Streptophyta > Magnoliopsida > Poales > Poaceae > Secale > Secale cereale. The sequence continues at coordinate 140,075,439 of LR738712.1, read as the reverse complement.
TCTTTTCTATCAATTGCTCGACAGTAATTTGTTTACCCGCCGTAGAATATCGCTATCATGAGAGAAGCCACTAGAGAACACTATGGCCCCCGGGTCTATTCTCAACATATCAATCTACAATCTACTTTACTTTTCCGCTTTTACTTTCTGTTCTTATATCCAAAAATACCAAAAATATCAAACTATCATCTCTATCAGATCTCACTTTCGTAAGTGACCGTAAAGGGATTGACAACCCCTTATCGTGTTGGCTGCGAAGTTCTTATTTGTTTGTGCAGGTGCGAGGGACCCGCGCGTGGCCTCCTACTGGATTGATACCTTGGTTCTCAAAAACTGAGGGAAATACTTACGCTACTGTGCTGCATCACCCTTTCCTCTTCGAGGTAATACAACGCAAGCTCGAGAAGTAGCAAGAAGAATTTCTGGCGCCGTTGCCGGGGAGGCTTACGCAAAAGTCATATACCAAGTACCTATCACAAACCTTATCCTTCGCATTACATTTATTTGCCTCTCGTTTTCCTCTCCCCCACTTCATCCTTGCTGTTTTATTGGCCCTTCTTTTGCCGTGTGTTTATCGTTCGCTTGCTTCTTGTTTGCTTGTGTGTTGGATTGCTTGCTTGTCACTATGGCTCAGAACAATACCAAATTGTGTGACTTCTCCAATACCAAAAATAATGATTTTATTAGCACTCTGATTGCTCCTATTACCGATGTTGAATCTTGTGAGATCAATGCTGCTCTGTTGAATCTTGTCATGAAAGATCAATTTTTCGGCCTTCCTAGTGAAGATGCCGCTACACATCTAAACAATTTTGTTGATTTGTGTGATATGCAAAAGAAAAGGGATACGGATAACGATATTGTTCAATTGAAGTTATTTCCGTTTTCACTTAGAGATCGTGCTAAAACTTGGTTTTCCTCTTTGCCTAGAAATAGTATTGATTCATAGAATAAGTGCAAAGATGCTTTTATCTCTAAGTATTTCCCTCCTGCTAATATCATCTCTCTTAGAAACGATATTATGAATTTTAAGCAACTAGATCATGAGCATGTTGCACAAGCTTGGGAGAGAATGAAATTAATGTTACGTAATTGCTCTACACATGGTTTGAACTTATGGATGATTATTCAAAACTTTTATGCTGGCTTGAATTTTGCTTCTAGAAATCTTTTAGATTCGACCGTAGGAGGCACTTTCATGGAAACTACCTTAGGAGAAGCTACCAAACTCCTAGATAATATTATGGTTAATTATTCTCAATGGCACACCAAATATCTACTAGTAAAAAAAGTAGATGCTATTGAAGAGATTAGTGTTTTGAGTGGAAAGATGGATGAACTTATGAAATTATTTGCTGCTGAGAGTGCTTCTTCTGATCCTAATGATATGCCTTTGTCCACTTTGATTGAAAATAATAATGAATCTTTGGATGTGAATGCTTATAGAGGGAACTTTAATCCTAGGCATTTTCCTAGTAATTCCTCTAATAATTATGGAAATTCCTACAATAACTCTTATGGAAAGATGCCTTCTGAATTTGAAACTAGTGTTAAGGAGTTTATGAATTCGCAAAACAATTTCAATGCTTTGCTTGAAGAAAAATTGCTTAAGATTGATGAATTGGCTAGAAGTGTGGATATAATTACTCTTGATGTTGATTCTTTGAAATTTAGATCTATCCCACCTAAGCATGATATCAATGAGTCTCTCAAATCCATGAGAATTTCCATTGATGAATGCAAAGAAAGAACCGCTAGGATGCGTGCTAAAAGAGAGAATTATATAAAAGTGTTTTCTTCTAGTTATCATGAAAATAAAGATGAAGATATGAAAGTTATTGATGTGTCTCCTATTAGATCCTTGTTTTCTAGTATGAATCTTGATAAAGATAGGATTGGAGATGAGTCTGCTTTAAGGTGTCCCAATGATTCAGAGTTTTTAGATCTTGATGCTAAAATTGTTAAAAGTGGGAGTGAAGAGATTAAAACTTTGCATAGTGATGAACCCACTACTTTGGATTTCAAGGGATTCAATTATGATAATTGCTCTTTGATTGATTGTATTTCCTTGTTGCAATCCGTACTAAACTCTCCGCATGCTTATAGTCAAAATAAAGCTTTCACCAAACACATAGTTGATGCTTTGATGCAATCTTATGAAGAAAAACTTGAGTTAGAAGTTTCTATCCCTAGAAAGCTTTATGATGAGTGGGAACCTACTATAAAAATAAAAATTAAAGATCATGAATGCTTTGCTTTGTGTGATTTGGGTGCAAGTGTTTCCACTATGCCAAAAACTTTGTGTGATTTGCTAGGGTTCCATGAGCTTGATGATTGTTCTTTAAATTTGCATCTTGCGGATTCCACTATTAAGAAACCTATGGGAAGGATCAATGATGTTCTTATTGTTGCCAATAGGAATTATGTGCCCGTAGATTTCATTGTTCTTGATATAGATTGCAATCCTTCATGTCCTATTATTTTTGGTAAACCTTTCCTTAGAACGATTGGTGCAATTATTGATATGAAGGAAGGAAATATTAGATTCCAATTTTCGTTAAGGAAAGGCATGGAACACTTTCCTAAGAAGAAATTTAAATTACCATATGAATCTATTATGAGAGCCACTTATGGATTTCCTTCCAAAGATGGCAATACCTAGAAATATCCATGTATCGTGCCTTGCTAGGGGCGTAAAACGATAGTGCTTGTTGGGAGGCAACCCAATTTTGTATTTATTGTTTTTGCTTATGTTTAGGAATAAATATTGCATCTAGCTTCTGTTTAGATGTGGTTTTGTGTTTTAATTAGTGTTTGTGCCAAGTAGAACCTTTGGGAAGACTTGTGTGAAGTTTATATGATCTTGCTGTAAAAAAACGTTAGCGCTCGCTAGAATGGTCACCAGATTTTACTGGAGTGTGCTATTCAGTTGATTCTTTTTGCAGATGATTAGTAGACAAATTCCTTACGTTTACCAATTTATTTCAATTTTGTCGGAGTTACAGAAGTATGAGAAAGTTACATATTACTACAGACTATTCTGTTTTTGACAGATTCTGTTTTTCGTGTGATGTTTGCTTATTTCGATGCATCTATGAATAGTATTGGGAAGTATGAATCATAGAGAAGTTATAATACATTAGGTTTAACACCAATATAAGCAAAGAATTAATTCATTACAGTACCTTTGAGTAGTGGTTTGTTTTCTTATACTAATGGAGCTCACGAGATTTTTGTCTAAGTTTTGTGTTGTGAAGTTTTCAAGTTTTGAGTATTGCTTTGATGGACTATGGAACAAAGAGTGGCAAGAAACTAAGCTTGGGGATGCCCAAGGCACCCCAAGGTAAAATTCAAGGACAACCAAGAGCCTAAGCTTGGGGATGCCCCGGGAAGGCATCCCCTCTTTCGTCTTCATCTATCGGTAACTATACTCGGACCTATATTTTTATTCACCACATGATATGTGTTTTGCTTGGAGCGTCATGTATAATTTGAGTCTTTGCTTGTTAGTTTGCCACAATTATCTTTGCTGGACACACCTTTTTGAGAGAGTTAAATATGGCCTAGGAATTGTTAGAACACTCTATGTGCTTCACTTATATCTCTTGAGTTGAATAGTTTTTGCTCTAGTGCTTCACTTGTATCTTTTAGAGCACGGTGGTGATTATATTTTGTAGAAATTGTTGATCTCTCATGCTTCACTTATATCCTTTTGAGAGTCTATTAAAAAACATGGTAATGTGCTTTGGCTATGAAACTAGCCTTCACATGATTGACATCCAAGATCAATGTAGTAAAAACTCTCACACTAAGTGCATTGAATATGATGAGAAGTTGGATGCTTGAAAATTGTTTTGAGATATGAGGATAGTGATATTAGAGTCATGCTAGTGGAGTCATTATGAAATTGAGAAATGCTTGTGTTAAAGTTAGTGATTCCCGTAGCATGCACGTATGGTGAACCGCTATGTGACAAAGTTAGAGCATGAGGTATTTGTAGAAGTGTCATCCTTTGTGTGGAGGTCGGGGGCGCGCGATGGTTAACTCCTACCAACCTCCCCCCTAGGAGCATGCGTTGATTGCTTTGTTTTGATGACTCATAAATTTTTGCAAGAAGTATATGAGTTCTTATGACTAATGTTGAGTCCATGGATATTACGCACTCTCACCCTTCCACCATTGCTAGCCTCTTGTACCGTGCAACTTTCGCCGGTACCATACACCCACCATATACCTTCCTCAGAACAGCCACCATATATCTTCCTCAAAATAGCCACCATACCTACCTATCATGGCATTTCCATAGTCATTCCGAGATATATTGCCATGCAACTTTCCACCGTTCCGTTCATATGACACGCTTCATATTGTCATATTGCCATGCATGATCATGTGGTTGACATCGTATTTGTGGCTAGGCCACCATGCATAATTTTTCATACATGTCACTCTTGATTCATTGCACCTCCCGGTACATCGCCGGAGGCATTCATATAGGTCATACTTTGTTCTAGTATCGAGTTGTAATTCAATGAAAGTGTGATGATCATCGTTATTAGAGCATTCTCCCATGTGAGGAAAGGCTAAATCAAGAAAGCCCCTCCAAAGAGAAAAAAGAAAAAGAAAAAAAGGCCAAAGAAAAAGAAAAGAAAGCCCCCCCCCAAAAAAAGGGGCAATTGCTACTATCTTTTTCCACACTTGTGCTTCAAAGTAGCACCATGTTCTTCATGATAGAGAGTCTCATGTTTAGTCACTTTTATACACTAGTTGGAATTTTCATTATAGAACTTGGCGTATATTCCAACGATGGCTTCCTCAAATTCCCTAGGTCTTCGTGAGCAAGCAAGTTGGATGCACACCCACTTAGTTTCTTTTGTTGAGCTTTCATACATTTTTAGCTCCAGTGCATCCGTTGCATGGCAATCCCTACTCACTCACATTGATATCTATTGATGGGCATCTCCATAGCCTGTTGATACACCTAGTTGATGTGAGACTATCTCCCTCCTTTTTGTCTTCTCCACAACCACCTCTCTTCCACATAGTGCTATGTCCATGGCTCACGCTCATGTATTGCGTGAAATTTGAAAAGTTTGAAAGAATAGAGTATGAAAACAAGTGCTTGGATGAAACCAGGGTTGTGCATGATATGAATATTTTGTGTGATGAAGAGGGAGCATAGCCAGACTATATGATTTTGTAGGGATAACTTTCTTTAGCCATAGTATTTTGAGAAGACATGATTGCTTTGTTAGTATGCTTGAAGTATTATTATTTCTTATGTCAATATAGACTTTTGTCTTGAATCTTTCAGATCTGAACATTCATGCCACAATTAAGAGAATTACATTGAAAACTATGTTGGTTAGCATTCCACATCAAAAATTCTGTTTTTATCATTTACCTACTCGAGGACGAGCATGAATTAAGCTTGGGGAGGCTTGATACGTCTCCAACATATCTATAATTTTTTATTGTTCCATGCTATTATTTATGATGTTTTGGATGTTTAATGGGCTTTGTTATACACTTTTATATTATTTTTGGGACTAACCTATTAACCCAAAGGCCCAGTCCAGATTGCTGTTTTTTGCCTATTTCAGGGTTTTACAGAAAACGAATATCAAACGAAGTCCAAACGGAATAAAACTTTGGGAGAGATATTTTTGGAGCAAAATATGAGTGGGAGACTTGAGAACCACGGAGTAGGGCTGACGTGGCGTCCATGAGGGTGGGGGGCTCCCCCCTATAGGGCGCGCCCCCTGCCTCGTGGGCACCCCGTCTGGCCCCCGGCGCCCTCCTTCCTCATATATATACCTACGTACCCCGAAACCATCGGAACAACAGAGAAAACCCTAGTTCCACCGCCACAACCTTCTGTTCCTGTGAGATCCCATCTTGGGGCCTGTTCCGGAGCTCTGCCGGAGGGGGGATCTACCACGGAGTGCTTCTACATCATCATCATCGCCTCACCATGAGTTGTGAGTAGTTTACCACAGACCTTCTGGTCCATAGCTAGTATCTAGATGGCTTCTTCTCTCTCTCTTTGGATCTCAATACCAAGTTCTCCTCGGTCTTCGAGGAGATCTATTCGATGTAATCTCTTTTTGCGGTGTGTTTGTCGAGATCCGATGAATTGTGGGTTTATGATCAAGATTATCTATGCGAAATATTTGGTTCTTTTCTGAACTCTTTATGTATGATTATAATATCCTTGCAAGTCTCTTCGAATTATTGGTTTGGTTTGGCCTACTAGATCTATAGTTCTTGCAATGGGAGAAGTGCTTGGCTTTGGGTTCAATCTTGCGGTGTCCTTTCCTAGTCACAGTGGCGGCAGCAAGGCACGTATTGTATTGTTGCCATCGAGGATAAAAAGATGGGGTTTATATCACTATGTTTGAGTTTACCCCTCTACATCATGTCATCTTGCTTAAGACGTTACTCTGTTCTTAGGTACTTAATACTCTAGATGCATGCTGGATAGCGGTCGATGTGTGGAGTAATAGTAGTAGATGCATAATCGTTTCGGTCTACTTATCTCGGACATGATGCCTGTATATAATGATCATGCCTAGATAGTCTCATAATTATTCGCTTTTCTATCAATTGCTCAACAGTAATTTGTTTACCCGCCGTAGAATATCGCTATCATGAGAGAAGCCACTAGAGAACACTATGACCCCCGGGTCTATTCTCAACATACAATCTACAATCTACTTTACTTTTCCGCTTTTACTTTTTGTTCTTATATCCAAAAATACCAAAATTATCAAACTATCATCTCTATCAGATCTCACTTTCGTAAGTGACCGTAAAGGGATTGACAACCCCTTATCGCGTTGGCTGCGAAGTTCTTATTTGTTTGTGCAGGTGCGAGGGACTCGCGCGTGGTCTCCTACAGGATTGATACCTTGGTTCTCAAAAACTGAGGGAAATACTTACGCTACTGTGCTGCATCACCCTTTCCTCTTCGAGGGAATACAACGCAAGCTCGAGAAGTAGCATATGCCTAGCTTAATGGCTTTAAAGAAAGCGCTGCCAGGGAGACAACCCGGAAGTTTTAGAGAGTCATTTATTTATGTTGTGTGCTTTTATAAAGTTTTAAAAAATAAAAAATAAAGAGGGGAACCTAAAACTTTTTTCAAAAAGAAAAGTGAAAGTAAGAAGGACGAGCACCGTTGAAATGGGGGAGCTCCTTGAACTTTGTTCATGCCCATGGAAACTTTGCAAATCTTGAATTACAGAAACTTTTCAACAAAAATAATTATCCCCTTGTACAATTCCATTGTATTATAAAAATAACGTGCCAAGTGTTTCCTTTAGGATGATTAAATTGCTTGTTGGTTTGTGCGGTGCAAAAACAAAAAACTTTGGCTGTAGTGCACGATTTTACATTTTTTACTGGAACATCTAAAGGATCTGAAACTTTTTGCAAAGTTTTTCTATACAAATTGTTGATTTTTCCTAATTTTTCCAGAATGTTTAGAGTTACAGAAGTATGGTTAATGTTCAGATTACTATAGACTGTCTTGTTTCCACAGATTGCTGTTATAGCTTCATTGTTTGCATATGTTTGAATTCTTATTGAAGCCTCGTTGACTTGGGGCCATAGAATTGTGATAGCATACAGTGGGTAATTTTTGTCCATAATTATACAATAATGTTAGAGCACTACATGATGGGATTTCATTGATCATATGCACTAACCCCGCCACTAAAAGTTCGGTTAAGTTTTGTGTGGATGAAATGTTCGAAGATCGAGGAGGTCTCGATGTGAGAAGAAGGAGGAGAGGCAAGAGCTCAAGCTTGGGGATGCCCAAGGTACCCCAAGTAAATATTCAAGGAGACTCAAGCGTCTAAGCTTGGAGATGCCCCGGAAGGCATCCCATCTTTCTTCAACAAGTATCAGTATGTTTTCGGATTCGTTTCATTCACATGATATGCGTTAACTCTTGGAGCGTCGTGTGCTTTTTATTTTTCCTTTTAATAAATGCACCATGCTGGTATGAGATAATCTTTGGTTGATTTATAGAATGCTCTTTGCACTTCACGTATATCTTTTGAGTATGGCTTTATAGAATGCTTCATGTGCTTCACTTATATCATTTGAAGTTTGGATTGCCTGTTTCTCCTCACATAGAAAACCACCATTTGTAGAATGCTCTTTTGCTTCACTTATAATTGTTAGAGCGTGGGCATATCTTTTGTAGAAAGAATTAAAACTCTCTTTCTTCACTTATATATATATTTAGAGAGTTGACATGAATTGGTCATTCACATGGTTAGTCATATAATCCTACATAAACTTGTAGATTGCTGAATATGATATGTTTGATTCCTTGCAATAGTTTTGCGATATAGAGATGCTAATATGTGGGAGGTACTAGTGAATGATTGTGGTTTAGTAAAAATATTGGTGTTAAGGTTTGTGATTCCCGAAGCATGCACGTATGGTCTCCTAAATATGTAACCAAATTGGCGCGCATAGTATTTTGATTGTTTATCTTTGTGTGAATGTCGGGGGCGCGCGATGGTTAACTCCTAGCAACCTCCCCCTAGGAGCATGCGTCGTAGTATTTTGCTTCGAGGGCTAATAGATTTTTCGTAATAAGTATGTGAGTTCTTTATGACTAATGTTGAGTCCATGGATTATATGCACTCTCACCCTTCCACCTTGCTAGCCACTCTAGTACTGCGCACTTTTTGCCGGTGCATCAAACCACCTTATACCCTTCCTCAAAACGGCCACCATACCTACCTATTATGGCATTTCCATAGCCATTCCGAGATATATTGCCATGTAACTCCACCGTTCCGTTTATTATGACACACACCATCATTGTCATATTGCCTTGCATGATCGTAAGACAGCTAGCATGATGTTTCCATGGCTTGTCCCTTTTTTGATGTCATTGCTACGCTAGATCATTGTACATCCCGGTACACCGTCGGAGACATTCATATAGAGTCATACTTTGTTCTAGCATCGAGTTGTAATATCGAGTTGTAAGTAAATAAAAGTGTGATGATCATCATTATTAGAGCATTATCCCGAAAAAAGGCCAAATAAAAAAAGGCAAAAAAAGGAGAAAGGCCAAATATAAAAGGAAGGCCCAAAAAAAAGGGACAATGCTACTATATTTTTTCCACACTTGTGCTTCAGAGTAGCACCATGTTCTTCATATAGAGAGTCTCCTATATTGTCACTTCCATATACTAGTGGGAATTTTCATTATAGAACTTGGATTGTATATTCCAACGATGGGCTTCCTCAAATGCCCTAGGTCTTCATGAGCAAGCAAGTTGATGCACACCCACTAGTTTTATTTTGAGCTTTCATACACTTATAGCTCTAGTGCATCCGTTACATGACAATCCCTACTCACTCACATTGATATCAATTGATGGACATCTCCATAGTCCATTGATTTGCCTAGTCGATGTGAGACTTTCTTCCTCCTTTTATCTATCACCACCTTCTATTCCACCCATAGTGCTATGTACATGGCTCACGCTCATGTATTGCGTGAAGAGTTGAAAATGTTTGAAAAGTAAAGTATGAAAACAATTGCTTGGCTGACACCGGGATGGGCATGAGGGGTACATTGTGTTAAGAAAGGGAGCATAAAAGACTATATGATTTTGTAGGGCTAACGTTCTTTAGCATTGATATTTTGAAAGACTTGATTGTTTGTTGGGATGCCCGAGTATTAAATTATTTTATGTCAAATGATAGACTATTGCTTTGAATCACTCGTGTCTTAATATTCATGCCATGATTAGATTACATGATCCAGATTATGCTAGGTAGCATTCCACATCGAAAATCATCTTTTTTATCATTTACCTACTCGAGGCGAGCAGTAATTAAGCTTGGGGATGCTGATGCATCTCCGTCGTATCTATAATTTTTTGTTGTTCCATGCCAATATTCTACAACTTTCATATACTTTTGGCAACTTTTTATACTATTTTTGGGACTAACATATTGATCCAGTACCCAGTGACAGTTCCTGTTTGTTGCATGTTTTTTGTTTCGTAGAATATCCATATCAAACGGAGTCCAAACGGGATAAAAATGGACGGATATTTTTTTGGAATATATGTGAATTTTGGGAAGTGGAATCAACGTGAGACGATGCCCGAGTGGCCCACGAGGGTGAGGGGCGCGCCCTGGGCCCTCGTGGCCACCCCGTAAGGCGGTTTGTGCCGTTCTTTCGCCGCAAGAAAGCTAATATCCGGATAAAAATCTTGTCCAAAATTCAGCCCAATCGGAGTTACGGATCTCCGGAAATTTAAAAAATGGTGGAAGGCCAAAATCTGGGAACGCAGAAACAGAGAAAGACAGAGAGACGGATTCAATCTCGGAGGGGCTCTCGCCCCTCAGCCGCCATGGAGGCCATGGACCAGAGGGGAAACCCTTCTCCCATCAAGGGAGAAGGTCAAGGAAGAAGAAGAAGGAGGGGGACTCTCTCCCCCTCGCTTCCGGTGGCGCCGGAGTGCCACCAGGGCCATCATCGTGCGACGGCGATCTACACCAACACCTCCGTCTTCTTCACTAATATCTTCATCACCTTCCCCCATATATCTACAGCGGTCCACTCTCCCGCAACCCGCTGTACCCTCTACTTGAACATGGTGCTTTATGCTTCATATTATTATCCAATGATGTGTTGCCATCCTATGATGTCTGAGTAAATTTTTGTTGTCCTATCGGTAATTGGTGAATTGCTATGATTGGTTTAAATTGCTTGTGGTTATGTTGCTATCCTTTGGTGCCCATCATATGAGCGCGCGTGTGGATCACACCATAGGGTTAGTTGTATGTTGATAGGGCTATGTATTGGAGGGCAAGAGTGACAGAAGCTTCAACCTAGCATAGAAATTTATGCATACGGGATTGAAGGGGGACCAATATATCTTAATGCTATGGTTGGGTTTTACCTTAATGAACGTTAGTAGTTGCGGATGCTTGCTAATAGTTCCAATCATAAGTGCATAGAATTTCAAGTCAAGGATAACATGCTAGCAGTGGCCTCTCCCACATAAAACTTGTTATCGGTCTAGTAACGTAGTCAATTTCTTAGGGACAATTTCGCAACTCTTACCACTAATTTTCCAGACTCGCTATCCTAACTTTATCGCGTCTTTATCTAATCAGCACCTAGTTTTATTTACGTGCTCTTTATATTCTTGCAAACCTATCCCGTTACACCTACAAAGTATTTCCAGTTTTATACTTGTTCTTGGTAAAGCGAACGTCAAGCGTGCGTTGTATCGGTGGTCGATAGAACTTGAGGGAATATTTGTTCTACCTTTAGCTCCTCGTTGGGTTCGACACTCTTACTTATCGAAAGAGGCTACAATTGATCCCCTATACTTGTGGGTTATAAGTTAGCACTAAACCCGAGTTTGTGAGCACGAAAAATAACCAGATTCATGTGGGGGACATATTATAATTGTGGGATTCGAGAGAGACCCAATTAAATCGGACATGCATCGATGATGAGCACTAAAGAAGCCAAATTCATGTGGGGAGGGGGGCAAATTAAAATTGTGAGATTTGAGAGACCCGATTAAATTAGACATGCATAGGTGGTGAGCAGTAAAATAGAATTCATGTGAGAATATATTTGAAAAATTCCTTACATTGTCGTAATTCAGTGTCAGGTGTGTCATGCAGTGCACGAGATCACTGCCTTAGGATTTACCATGTTTTTTGATGCACTGTGATCATGTAGGCACAACCCCTTTGACGGTGAGGGTGAGAAGGAAGATAAGCCATGAGATGACGGCGTGTCACATTGAAATGAAGTACACATACCGGTGAAGAGTCTTGAGTCATGCTTATTCACTTAGAGCCATGTGATTTTTTCTCTCGTTGCAATGTATGGGCATGTTTGCTAGTAAATATAAAATCAAAACACAAAGACATCCATATTAGACGTGCCTCACAAAATTTAGGGTTAAATCTTTTTCTTTTCCCTTCCGCAAGGCGACTAGGGAAAGCCTTCTTCACTTCGATATTCGTCGGTGAGCCTGTGGATTTGCCTCCCCTCCGCTTGCCGCTCTGGCGGACGATAGCGGAGAGGGTATTCCTAGTGCCTCGGCTTAGATAGGTAGGATTTTGGTTCTCGTAAGTGCGGCGCTTGAACGAATGGTGACGCTTCTTCTTTGAGCCAGTCTTTCGGGCTCCGATCCTCCTCAAGTTCGTTCATCGGGACAGATTAGACGGAGCTCCGACTTACAATTCTGTTAGCTCATCAGAGCGGTGAGGTTAGGGTTTCTCGTCGTGCGTATGGAACGACGAGATTTGGTGTTAGATTCTTCAAATCGATTCAAGGATTAAATAGCGACGACTGCGGCTCCCGAGTGTTGGTCCTTAAGTGCACGTGCACGGAGACTTCTCGGATATCATTGACAAGGTCAGACTATGAGAGCGGCGACAACGACGCTTCGGCGACTTGTTCTGGCGGCAGCAATGGTCCTTCGGTTATCCATGTACTTCAATGTAAATTTTATTATATTTGGGGTATTTTGTATTTCCGATGAATCTTTATGATAAATCTAATCTTTTCGCAATAATAATAATAATAGATGTGCCTCACGGTAGCCTCTTCGAAATATTTCTACGAGAAAGCCTACACACAATACGCTAGCATACAAACCGCGGAACAGTTGCTCCAAAAATAATAATCGTGGAACGCTTCAAAACAACGTCTACAAAAAAAGGAATTGGAATTGATGATCCTAGTATCAAACTCATAAACCCTTGTTCCAGGTCTTCTTGGACCTGGCGATGGCGATGCTCCTCGCCGTAATCCTTTCCAGAAGGCATCGTCTAGGAGTTTGGTCCGTGAGTTCTACTGTTGTTTGCTGCGGGGATGCTTGAGCGACGGCCCTGGATCTGTGGGGCGTGGTCTCCTGTTTGGCGACGATGGCGGCCGCGAGCGGGAATGGTCTGCGACTGAGTTTTGGTAGTCGGTGTCTTCCGGCGTGTTCGAGGGGTTCTCGTGCCTCGCCGTGTCTTTTGTGGAGTCGGAGCTACGGAGGAAGAGCCACTGTGGTAACGATGGCACGGGATTGGTGTTCGGTTGCCGGGGCCTGGTCGACGCAAGCTCGGCGCTTTTCTCCTACTTGGCTCACGGCTCAAGTCGGAGTTGTCTCGTCTTCGCGCAGGTGGTCGATTGTTTGGCATGGGTCGACATGGGTGCGAGCGTCTGTTGCGGCGAGGGCTTCACTGGTGGTCGTCGAAGGTGAAGTCGGAGTCGCTGGCTCGAGGAGGAGTGACGATGATGACGCTAGATGGCAACCTCAACAATGCTTTTTTCTTTCGACAGTGTGTGTGTGTCTTTGTGTGGGTAGCCAGGCTGGCTGTTGTTGCCCTGTGTGGGTCGTTGTGACGGTTTTCGTCCGGTTTTCCATAAATTAACCGGACAACTCTACTTCTTTTTTATTAATGAGATGAGACAACTCTTTTGCTTATGTTTCAAAAATAATATAAACGATGCTGTAAAAGAAGAGCTTTTGGAACGGCCTAACGATTCACACGACTAGCGGTACATTGTCCGGCATAAAAATTGCAAGTTGCTTAATGGCAGTTGCTTTCCTTCCTAGGTGCGTCCGCCCACTTGGGGCGTGCCCGTGCAATGCATTGGCAGGAGGGACTGCTAAATGAAGACAAAAGAGAAAACTTTGCCCACACACATTTCCAACCCCGTGCAAACAGCGCACGTACATCCTGAACCGGGAGTCAGTTTGGGTCCTGTTCTAGCAAAGGCAGACCCGGAAGAAGGAAAACCGTCACGGGCTTCTGCTGCATTGCCCGCAATGCAGTGATCCTAGTACTCACACTCGGTAGACAGTAGGTGGAGCACCGCTACTTGGTGCTACTTTCACGCGAACGCTCCCACATCAACATCTCCGTAGCTTTATTTGGTTTTCTTTTCGAACAGCGTCTTCTCTCAACAGTGCGGCAGCAGCTCTGCTAGCGACGGCTCTGCTCCTCCCTCCTTCCCCAGCGAATGGCGGGGAAAAGGCGTGAGAGGTAGGGAAGGAAGGCCCCTCTTCTCCACCCAGATCGAAAATCACGGCACTTTGGCGGCAGTACCAGTACCAGTAGCCTAATCAAAATTCCCTCAATCTTTTTTTTGAATGTTAAAACTCCCTCGATCTTATCGCGTAGTGTAGTGCCCTTGCTCGCCGACACACTACGGGGACTACGCGCCGGCCGGGCCAGAAAAGCGGCTGCAGCGAGGGCGCGCGCTACGGGTGGAAAGGTGGCGGTGAGCCAAGCCATTCTGGAGCGCACCTTTTTTATATATTTTTCCTGCATGAAATCCCGCTGGTTTTAAGGTGGTCGGCCCACCCAGCACCGAGGGCTAGTAGCGTCGATGCAATCATGCGTGTCAGCCTGTGCCTTCGCCACCGGCTAGTTTAAAACCAGAGCTGCCACCGCGCCCACCCTCACTTTCTCGTCTTGCTTCCTCATCTCTTCTTCTTCCTCCTGCCCGCCTCCCTCTCGGCTGGCTGGCTCTTCTTGCTTTGCCACCAGCGGTTACTACCAAGGAGGGTGAACCGGTAAGACCTTCTCTGCTCTCTTCATTAGCGCGCGTCTTCTCCTACATGCTCCGAGTTTTTCCTGGTACGCACGCAAGCACAATCAAAGTTCATCAACTGCTATGAAATCCTTGCGCCTTGAAACGCCCTCTCTCTCTCGCGCGCGAGGATTGAAACTCTTTTTTTGTAACGGGGCAGAAGATCTCTAATGCTAGTAGATCCATGTTCAGATGATCAGCACAGTACTTTTGGTGTACTGTGACTAACGCTTGGTGGGATAGCTGATTGCTTTGTGCTCTGTCCACCAAAGTAGGAGACGTGAAGTAGAGATCAAGGCAACGGCCGATATGCTTTCCTCTTTCTCTTTAAAATAAACTGACCAACTACCTAGCTACTCCTACTGTAGCTATTAGTTGTTGATCCGGGGATATGTCGGCCGGAGAAGTAGTCAATATTCCCAAGAAATTAGGATTCTGATTCATTCATCCTCTGCTTCTCTCCTGACAGAAAACCACTGCAAGATTCTCTTCAGGTCAATTAGTGTCTGTCCTTTATGCACTAACTAATATAAACTGAACCGGTAGTAAATTTGTTAGGGAATGTAACAAAACAAGTTTGGACTAATTGCAAGATACTATTTTCTTCTCAGATGTCGACAATCATCATGAGAGTCGACCTTGACTGCGACCGATGCTACAAGAAGATCAGAAAGGTCCTCTGCAAGCTCCAAGGTTAATTTCCCCGAGATCTTAATTGCAACATACTATCAGGAGCAAATTGCAATAGAAAGATTCTTGATCCATGGACTAGACAACTCACTTCTGTTTCTGTATGCATCAACAGACAGAGAAAACGTCAAGATGATCTCGTACGACGAGAAGAGCAACACGGTGACGGTGTCCGGCTCCTTCGACGCCGAGGAGGTCGCCGACAGGCTCTGCTCCGATGCTGGCAAGGTGATCACCGACGTACAAGTCGCCAGAGGGAACCAGATGAACCCCGGCGCCAAGGTGGCGCCCAAGCAGCACGGCAAGGAGGGCCACGGCCCCGGCCCCCAAGCGCACGGTAACGGCGGCAAGCCGGAGAAGACCAAGCACGTCCAGTTCGGCATGGACGACGACGGGCGAATCGATCGGCACGGCCCTGGCCCGCAAGCGCACGGTCACGGCGGCAAGCCGGAGAAGACCAAGCACGTCCAGTTCGGCATGGAAGACGACGAACGAATCGATCGGCGCGGCCACCACGACCAAGGCCACGGACACGGACACGGACATGGACAAGGACATGGACATGGACACGGACACGGCAATGGCCATGGCGGCAAGCCGAAGGTTGTAACTACCACGGCGATGTCACGGAATGAGGCCCCGCGCGCCCAGCAGCCGGCGTCCATGACGACCATGGCGCCGATGCGGATGCCGGTGCCGGGGCCTAGCATGACGATGATGCCGCAGGCGATGGCCACACCGTCCATCTGGCCGGCCGCCCCTGAGTGGGGATACAGCGCACCCCCATACGGGTACGCCGGAGGGGCACCTGCCGGAGGGTACTACGGCGGGCCCGTGTACGACCAGGGCGCGTACGGGGCGTACGTCGGAGGGTACGGCAGGAATCCGTACCAGCCGCAGTGCTACGAGGAGGAGCCTAGCGCTGGCTGCAGCGTCATGTGATGAGCTGAACACCGCACTGGGAGCGCACATGAAAACCTTGCTCACTTGCTCAGTTTGTGCCTATCACGTTGGTGTGTGATATGATGTGAAACGATAGGCGAGTAGATAGTTTAACTCTTTCTGTGTATTCCATTACTCTGTAATCTTCTCTTCCCCTAACTTATTGTAACAACCTATATAATCTTACTCTGTAATCTTCCCGAACTTGTTTTTTCCTTTTTTGTGACAACCTATATAATCCGGCACTACCAAATCCGGCTTCGACGCGCCCGACATGTCAATCCTCAAATTCTCGGTCGCATAGCTACGTACCTCATATCCCTACATCCATACTACGCATGTAATGTGATGAACTACTCATCAAACAACTGACAACAAAATTGACATCAAACTGACATCAAACGGACAACAGAATGCAATACACATAAATTCACTTTACATCATCTGAAAAATCACCACAATTCATCGCCGGACAAGTTCTAACTTAAACGACTAAAAAATGATTCTTTAGGACAAGTTCTAACTTAAAACAACTAAAAGCGATTCAACAAAATTGACATCAAATCGACAACAAAATGTAATTCACATAAACCCACTTCACATCATTCAAAAGATCACCATAATTCATTGCCGGACAAGTTCTAAATTTAAACAACTAAAAAACAATAATATAAACGGAGGAGGAGCGGGATCACCACTTCCTCGTCGGGCCTTTGCCCTTCCGGTTGTTGGCGTAGCTGTAGGAGTTCGTGGCTGGTGGTGGGTCGGAGTTGTCAGAGGTGAAGTTGTGGTCTTCGCCGTTGTCGGACGGTGAGCCCATTCGTCCGCTAGACGACACTATCCCGCTGCCGCTTGAGCTTGCCCACCCGAGCCACCTCCTCTGCTGCCTCCACCGCATCGTGCTCCTATTGCTCAATGGCAAATCAGAGCGCTTTCACGTTCTTCCTACGTAGCAAGCGAGTGTCTGTCTCCGTCATCGTCAGTGACCGGTGGTTGAACCAAGCGAGGAGTCGCTCGTCCTCGTCGGGCACCGCCGGCAGCGGCGCACAGATTGCTCTGCTGTGTCCCTCTCCCTTGCCCTCTACCTCTCACGGCGGGCAGCACATGCCTCCGATTTTGGCATGCTCATCTGGACCGGCGGAGCGGGGACTAGCACCCACCATTGCCCTTGCGGATCAGCGGCCTATGGGAAAAGGGGGCGGAGTGGGGCGGAGCGGGGACTAGCACCCATCATTGCCCTTGCGGAGCAGCGGCCTATGGGGGAAGGGGCGGAGTGGGGCGGAGCGGTCTGTGCAGTCCTCGCGGAGCTGCGCCCAGGTCGGGAGGGGTCCACTCTGGCATCCGCGCTGCTTCGGCGCGGGAGCGACGATGGGGTAGATTTGAAGCTCCCCCGTGTCCACCTTGGACTTGTCCAACGCAATGTAGAGGGCCAGCTCCTCGTAGATATCGAGGTCGGAGCCAGAGTGGTTGTCGGAGCTTGACATCTTGCCGGAGTCGTCCGATTCGATCAAAATCGGAGAGGGGAGAGGAGGGGAAGGAGCGAGAGAGAAGAGTGGAGTGAGCTAGGGTTCGGAGAGGGGGTGATGTGCCGAGTTGACACGACGAACGCGACCGAGGCGCCCCATATCCTCCCTACACTTGGGCTGGATAAGAGGGGAGTTAGAAAGAATAGTTTGCCGTGCAGTACCCGAGGGGCAGGTCATGTATTTATATGGGCAATGACTTGATTGCCAAGATTACAAGTACATGATAACTACAACAACCGTAGAGGTATATCCTGGTTGTTTAAGCTAGATATACATGACCTAAACCTAACATATGTTGGTTAGGATCTTGTACGTTAACATTCCCCCTCAATGTCAACATGTATGAAGGTAAAGATTGGAACGAAGACATGCACGCATCAACTTTTGTCAAGGGTTTTGTGAATGCATCAGCAATCTGATCAGCGGAGGAGATGTACCGCACTTCCAATGATTTCATGGCCACCTTCTCTCTCGCAAAATGGAAATCTACCTCAATGTGCTTGGTGCGAGCGTGGAACACCGGATTGGCAGTGAGGTAATTTGCACCGAGGTTGTCGCACCAAAGAATAGGAGCTCGAGGCTGAGGTACTCCGAGTTCTCTTAATAAGGACTGCAGCCATGTTGCCTCTATTGTTCCATTTGCCAGGGCTTTGTACTCCACTTCAGTTGACGATCGTGCCACCGTTGGCTGTTTCCGTGCGCTCCATGAGATGAGGTTAGGTCCGAAGAAAATAGCGAAGCCACCTGTGGACCTACGATCATATGCACAACCAGGCCAATCCACATCGATGTAGATGCTTATTAAGGTTGATGGGGATCGCTGAAGCGTCAATCCTGTAGACACGATGCCTTTCACAAAACACATATTCTCTTCACAGCCTCTCAATGCACATCAGTAGGTCGTGACAAATACTGGAAAACCTTGTTAACGGGAAAGGATAAATCAGGCCGCGTCAAGGTCAAATACTGAAGTGCCCCGACCGTGCTTCTGTACTGAAACGACTCTTCCTCATTCAGGTCACGTACATAATCTCTTGTGAGTTTGGCATGGGTACACATGGGTGTCAATACTGCTTTGCAATTCACCATGTTGGTGTGCTGCAAGAGATCAAGTGCATATTTCTGTTGCGATAGAATCACCCCCTGAGTTGCGAAGGACCTCGATACCCAAGAAGTACTGTAAAGATCCAAGATCCTTCACCGGAAAAGTAGCAGACAGTTGACGGAGAAGGTGGTCCAATGCTGATGAAGAGGAGATGGCTATGACAATGTCATCAACGTACACAAACATGTAAATGGTAACATCACCATGAGCAAAGATGAACATGAAGGTGTCAGCTGTTGATGATGTAAAGCCCAGCTGCTAAAGACGGTCACTTAGGCGAGCATACCAGGCCCGAGGTGACTGTTTTAACCCATATAATGCTTTGTGCAGTTTGCAGACATAATCAGGATGAACAGTGTCATGGAAGCCGGGGGTTGCTGTATATTAGTTAGAACACCGTGTAGGAACGCGTGGCTGATATCCACTTGCCGCAGGTGCCTCCCACGAGACACAGCTAGAGAAAGCACAAGACGCACCGTGGTTGGTTTGACGACAGGAGAAAAGGTATCCATGTAATCAATACCATGCTATTGAGTGAAGCCGCGAGCGACAAGGCGAGCCTTGAATTTGTCCAGGGAGCCATCAGACTTATGCTTTACTTTAAAGACCCACTTACAACTGATGATGTTCTTGCCAGCAGGACGAGGCACGAGTGTCGAAGTGTTGTTCTGTTGAAGAGCAGAAAACTCATCTTCCATGGCGGAGCGCCACTGTACATCATTGAGAGCAAGATGATAGGACCCAGGGGGCGCATGAAAGGTGCGTCGTCGAGGGTCATAGCGCACGGTGCCGTCGGATGGGACCAACATCTTGACAATGTTGTCGCGGAGCCATGTTGTCATCGAATGTGGTGCAGTCGGCGGCGGCGTGACAACAGAAGGAGAAGCCGACGGTGCAGAGGTCATCTCATGGGACGTGGATGCCGAAGGAGTTGCTGAGGCTGGGAAGCGGGCTTCGCAGGGGAAGCCACATCAGGCCATCATGGGCTGGGGCTAGGTACCGAGGCCCGATGGGTGTTGAAGGCACAGGCCCATCTGCATGGTGCATGCAGGGAGACGTCGAGCCAGGGGGCGACGTCGATCAGGAGGGCGACGGTGGAGCAGTACGTGCGGTCAAAGGAGAGATGCACGATGTGTCAGGGAGCAAAGAAATATCATATCGTCGCATGCGATCATCCACTATAGTTGGCTGGGTAACCGGAAAGATGGAAGGAGTAGGAAGAAGGGGCTCGGTTGGTTGTGTTTGTGGTGGAGAAGTTGCAAACGGAAACACATGTTCATCAAAAACAACATCACGTGAGATGTAGATGCGACCACTAGTCCGATCCAGACACTTATACCTGTTGTGCATGGAACTGTACCCGAGAAAAACACATTGACGTGAGTGAAACTGGAGTTTCATGTTGTTGTATGGCCGAAGATTCGGCCATCAAGCACAACCGAATGCACGAAGAAAGGTGTAGTCTGGTTTCTCATT
The DNA here is from genome assembly GCA_902687465.1 of Secale cereale. Lineage (NCBI taxonomy): Eukaryota > Viridiplantae > Streptophyta > Magnoliopsida > Poales > Poaceae > Secale > Secale cereale. The sequence continues at coordinate 140,055,103 of LR738712.1, read as the reverse complement.
CAAAAGACAAGAAACAAGAGTGGAATTTTTGAGGACATGTGTTGCCATACGCTTAATGAGGTAGCACGCAGTGAGGAAGGCCTCATCCCAAAAACGAAGGGAAAGTGATGAATAAGTATGAAGAGCGATGCCTGTTTCAACTATATGTTGATGTTTTCGTTCGTCGTTGCCGTTTTGTGTGACGTATGTGGGCAAGTGACACGGTGTGTGATGCCTTCTCGAGCAAAGTAGCGATCGATGCGGTGATACTCACCGCCCCAGTCGGATTGAACAACTTTGATCTTAGTATCAAGCATGCGTTCGACATGTTTCTGAAAAGTGTAGAGAGCTTGTTCTACATCAGATTTGCGTTTTAAAAGGTAAATCCAGGTAAAACGACTGAAGTTATCCAACAAACTCACATAGTGTCGTGGAATTAGCACGGCAGATGCCCGGTTTAGAGGACTTAGGTGTGAGGCCATCGCGCGGGTTAGCTTGAAGAGGTTAAAAGCACACAAAGGACACAGAGGGTTTATACTAGTTTGGCCCCTTCGATGAAGGTAAAAGCCTACGTCTAGTTTGGTGTGGTATTGGTTGTGCGTCGATGAACAGGGAGCGAATCGCTTGCCTGTGTTTCGCGCTGTTGTTTCTTGTCCTTGAACCGTCGCCGGGTCGTCCCTTTATATAGGAGGCGACGCCCGGTCCGGTTTACAGAGTCCCGAGGCCGGCTCATAAACGTGTCCGCCTCGGTCTCTACTCTTTCTATCTTACATCCCAAGTTACATGATATGACGGTTTACAAACCGTAGGCCTTACACATGGGCCCTAAACCTCTATGGGCTGTAAGCTTTTGTACATATTCTACTGGGCTTGTGATAATACAACCACGTAAGTGTAATCCGGATCTTCCTGGCCGGTTTATACCTGCTAGTAATATCCCTGACATTAGGCCCCATATTGATTTGAACTTGTTCATGTAAGTCTTCTAAGTCTTGCATAAATCTCTTTCTCTGCAATTTATCTGCTTCATAAACCGGCCATGACGTCATCCCCTAGAATCGCCTTAATCCATCGTGACATCATCTCCGTATTTAATGTTCACCTTTGTCTGTTACCTTTATTAAATACCGCACCAAAAATCGAGGCGACAGCGCGATCTTTATCCAATCTCTGGTCTCCTCGATTCCCGTGCTTACCGTTTTCACTTCTTCGGCTTATAAATACCGCTGGGGCATGCCTCTTTGTCACACCCTGATTTTCATGCCACATTGCTTAAGCTAATAATCATGCTAAAAATGTGGTTTGACAAAAACTTTTGAGTGTTTTGGGCATTGCTTGATTTGATTTTTGTCTGCTGTTTGCTAGTGCTCTAAAAATCAAATAAATCCTCCAACTCTTATACTTTATCTCCTTGATCCAAAACCTTTTCCCAATGATCATGCCATGTGTATAGACCAGTATAATATTTTCTTATAAAAATATTTTGGCAAAATAGTATTTTCTAAAATTAGTTTTCCAAAAACCCCTAAATTGAGGTTTGCACTACAAGTACCTTATTTAGGGTGTGAAAAATCTTTCAAAAGGTATATTTAAATCCTATTAGGTATAGGACTCCCATAAACCACAAAATTATAATTTTAAAAGTTATTTTTATATTTTATTTAAAAGCTTTTTCTTAAGGCCAGAAATGGTCTTTAATAGGGAAAATTTATTTAATTATTTCAAAAATATTTGCCAAAATTCAGGGAAACTCATAGGACATATATTGTCCATATATAAGAGTTTCAACACATGGTCATGCTCAAAATATTGGACAAATCCTTCATTAACCCTTTCTAGATATTTCAAGCTTTTGAAATATTTACAAAGGAAATACTCTCCATAAATTCCAGGGAAATTCTATCATGTCAAATATGACATACTTGACGATCTTGCAAAGCCTCATGCCTTGAAAATCAAGGAAACATCATCTAATCCCCTCAAAACCATTTATGTCCATTTTGAAGTTTGAGCAACTTTACATAGCCAAACTTGTCCAAATGCTCTCAAACTTGGTGCACATGCTAGAATGGTCTAATTATGCATCTAGACCAAATGGCACAAGTATTGGAGAAGCATAACTTGATCTAAGTGCCCCAAAACCCTTTCTGACCAGATCCAAATTTGAACAACTCTACATTGCCAACTTTTTACTTGGGGCCTCAAATTTGGTGGACATGCTCACAAACCCAAATGATGACACTACACCAAGTGGTGCATCAAGGGGAGATGATTTACTTAACCTAATCTTGAGAAATCCATTTCTGTTGATTTCTAGGGTTTACAAAAGTTGCATTGGCAACTTTGCCCAAATGAGCTCAAATTTGGTGGAAGGGCCTAAATCTATGTGCCATTTCATCCTGTTAAGTCCCATGTCAAGTGGAGTTATTTTGCTTGCCCAAAACTGCATCAAACACCTTCTGCCATTTTACCAAAACCTCCGTTTGCCCCCTTTTACTATTCTACTTGAGCTCAACTTTCTACCACAGCTTCTCCTAGTCATCTCCTACCTCCAATAACTTCCCCATGGCCAGAGCTCAATGATTGAGGGGGGTAAAACCCGTTTTACTCTTCTGGACAGCAGCATTCTCCTCCTTCTCACCTCCCTCCTCACTCCAGTGGCCCTCCAGGGCATCCCAGGCCGTCTGTGCATTATTTACTAACCCATAGCACTGATGGACATAAGGGGACACGCATATGACACTTTTTCTATGCCATGGCATGCAGAGCTCGCGCTCTGGAGCACGCTACAGTGCCCTGGTGCACTGTAGCCACCCCCAATCAGGAGCCCCGACAGCCTCGGGCCTCCCCAGCATGTCCCCCGAGGCCGCCTCGACGTCCGGGACACGACAGTTGGTCGGCCCCTTCTTCCTCTCTCTCTCCGGCCCCTGCTCGCACGCGCGCCATGGCCGCCCGAGCGCTCCAGTAGGCAGCCTCACACGCGCGCTACCCTGACGCTCCCCCGCTCCTTCTCTCCCTTCCTCTCGACCTGGACCAACCCCACGAACACTCCGGACACACCCACGCGCGGCCCCGTGACCCGTGGCGACGCCAACATGCTCGCCGGCGCACGGGACCTCGATGGACCGTCGCCCGCCTATTTAAAGGCCACCCCCGAGCCCCCTTGCTGCTCCTTTGGCCCTCTCCCTCTCCCGTACGCCCCCTAGGCCAACCCACTGCTCCTCCCGTGCCCCCATTCTGCTCCACGGCCGGGAACCTTGCCGCCGGCCACTGCTCAAATTCGCGCCGCAGAAAGCCCCTCCTTCCCTCCTCTTTGCTCCAGAGCAACACATGAGCCACCGCCAACACTCCCCGCGCACTAGTTCTTCCTCCCCGTACCTTCCTCGCCGTGCCCATCTTCACCGTCGCCGGCCTTCGCCACGGCCGATGTTGCGCTCGCAGCAGACCACCCTCGAGGGCGTGGCGCACCTCTCCAGACGCGGCGCGACCCCCGGAACCCGTCGGTGTGCTGGGCGTCGCCGGAGGTAGCTGGGATCGCCGGGGGGAAATGCCGGCGCCGCTCGGCCTCGCCTCCCCTGCCTCTGCTCTGTTCGAGCGGGAGGTAGGCGACGGCCCGAGCGCTGGGGCCCACACATCAGTGAACCAGCGGGAGGGCCCCGCCCGTTTAAGTGGAAGCGGCGTCAGGCGAGCCCGTCTCTCCCGCGCGAAGGCGCACTTGCGGGAAGCCGCCTTCGACGTTGCCCGAGCGCCGCGAGGCTGAGCCTCTGGGCCGGCCCAGTGGCTATCCTGCGACCTGTGCATGCCCTAGGTGAATCCTACACCTTTTTTCCTTTTTCCTTTTACCAGACAACTTCATAAATACATAAACAATTAATTTGGACTCCAAATTGGATGATTCAAATTTTTTCTGGCTCCATAAATCATGCTCTATCACATGGTGCAACATGCACATTTTTTCAGGAACTTTTCCTTCACAAATATTATCAAAATGTCATTATTCATTTTCTGTGATAAACTTTAGAAAATCACAAAGAGCTCAAATTTGATCCAAATGCAGTGGTTCAAATTCCTTGGTGCTTGTCATATCCAAACTTAGTTTTGGAACATTTTTATTAATACTTTCTGTACCCCACCAAATAATGAGCCATTTCTTCATATTTATCAACTTTGCAAAATACTAGGGAATTCATTTGTACTCCAAATCCAGTGAAACCAACTCCTAGATGCTTCTAAAATCATGACTTGATTAATGGGTGCCTTTGCTCATCATTCAAAAATATATTTCTGTACACTTCTTTCAAATCCATAAACCCCTTGATTCCATCATATTGAAATGTGCCAAACCATCCATTGATCACACTCCAATGAAACCACCTTGGTTATTTTTCATATGACCAGAGGTATCCTAGAAAAGTCCAACTCCTATTTTTAGAGCACTTTTATTTTTGCCTTGTTGTGTTGCTTATTATGATTGTTTCCATCGTTAGTTGACGAAATAAACGGAGTACTCGGAGATGTACCAGAAGGTTTGAAGACTCGTAAGGACAAGGCAAGCAACCCTTTGACCATGTTCGAGAAACCTTTTTATGCATGTCTCATAGCACCTTATTATCAATGCATCGGAATCATGTTGAGGTGGAGGCCACTTTGGTTGCTACGTCTGTTACTTTACTATTGAAACTTGCATCAAGCATGACCCTACCTTCCTATGAGGGTTATGTGGGTGGGAGTAGTTAGGTTGCTATAGTAGTGGCTACGCAAATGGGACGAGTATATGCATGGTGACAAGAGGCAGATTACTTTCAAAAGACTTTTCGAAAACCCCATCGGGTACCATTTATGCCCGAGGGAGATGGTGAGATGGGTAACCACTTGATGATGAAGTGGTGTACCGAGGCAAGTGTGTGTGTTGTTTTGAAAACGGATTGGTTTAAGTTGCGACCGTTATTCCAACCTTACATGCGCAACCACTCTACCCTTATATGGGAAAGGGCATTATCGATTACCTAGGTCGATACTAGCATGGTGCCTGCATTACTAGTGACGGGGGTGACATGAGGTCACTCTCGGGACGGGGTCGTGCTTGGATAGGCGGCCATGACTGTTTTCACAGGGCACCGAACACACCGTTGGTACCCCGTGTCAGTGGTATGTGATGAATATGGGAGCGAGGCTCCACAATTTTCAAGACGTGAAATGTGGGCACGGGGGCTGCTACCAATCGAGTTGACTCCATGTTAGTGCCGTCTAGGGAAAGATAGTGATCGGGTGCTTACCCCGGGTACTTGAGGTACCGCGGGTCGTGGACGACATGGAAGTTCCCCGGATCTAGTGGGTAAAGTGTGCAACCTCTGCAGAGTGTAAAACTATTCGAATAGCCGTGTCCACGGTCAAGGACAGTTGGGTAACCGCTCTTGGGCTACGTCCAATGTTTGCGAAACCTGGTGTGTGTGCGTGTGAGGAAAACAACACGGTTCAGTGATATTGATGATGTGATTCTTGAGGAAGTCACAATGAGCTTGAGCATGAGTTGATTACAACTCTTTCTCGTTAATGATGTCTGTAACCTCCGGATTCTTGTTGCAGACACATGCATGTCCATGTTATATGTTGATCATACTTGCATATGAAAATCTAGCTTTCCGCAAAACTGCCGATTAGCAGTAGAGCCTTGCATAATTATTCTGTCATCACACTTGGGTTGCTTGCGAGTACATTCAAAGTACTCATTGGCTTGCCACTGGTTATTTTATTGGCCAGGCAGGAGAGAACAGGATATGATGAAGATCTCTTGGTGACGAACTTGCGAGCTAGGACGCTTCCCAGTCAGAATGCCTATAGGGTTAAGGCAGATGGCATGGGTCCAAGTTGTTATTGAAGATTTCCGCTGCAGTGATACATTCAAGACTTGACCATAATTGTCCTATTTGTGTAATACGGTATGTATGGATGTAAGACTCTTGTTATTCAGCTTCTGTGTGTTCAGTAAGCATTGATATCTGGGATCACTATACACGTGCATTCAGTGATCACGACTTATGAGTCGGGGTCCCCACAAAGCTGGTACCAGAGCCACTTGACTGTAGGAAGCCTTAGTTAGCATGGTCGTTAGTTAGGGTAAAATTATTTTTTTCAAAACTATTACTAGTTTTCAAAACTATCTATACTTCTCTTCCTTTCTCAGTTTTTCGAAAACTAGGCTATACTTAATCTCTTCCCCCTTCAAAACTGTTGGTCGCTAGAACCCTTATGCCCTAGACCACTGGATTTCCTTGCAATCCTCGTGGATAATCTAGAAGGAGTGCGCCTTGCCAAACACTCACCCATCTCTTCTAAACACAAGACTGGTGACACCACAACAAAACGATGCCAACAGAAGATACATCCTCGAGGAATGAGGACATGAAGACCTAGAAGATGGTGACACCCTTGACAATGCCCCAAGATGATGCAACATTGGCCTATGATGACCTGGGTATAGGTTATGCAAGACCATGATATACCTCGCTAATAAAGTAACCTTGTCACTATCATTGTTGTGTCGGCAACCACCGGTGGATGAGAACCTCGCCATTTGGTCCGCCTCACTATAGTGAGCAGGAAAACGGTTCTCTTTGTCCCTCGCTCTTGGTGTCGATGTTGTCATCAACGTAACCGACATGTTGAACCTCTACTATGCCTTGCTAATGTCATTGCATAAAGGATTGCCTACCTGATACCCTCGACGTCCCAGAAGGCACAAGGGATCGTCATGATTAAAGAGACAAGAGAAGACCAAGTCAACGCCAGCTACAAGGAGGCACCTTCACCACATCACTTCATTAGGCGAGAAGTTGGTGAAGATTCTTCAGGCTCAACCCGGATCGTTTATCAAACAACTACAAGGGACATAGCAACACCTGAGGAAAGCTCAGAAGACTGCACGAGGCACAAGTCACGACTGCTGAGTCCGAGAACCCCTAGGGTAGGATGAGTCGTGTACCCCCTATGCGCAGTTGAGTCCATATGATGGTTTGAATAGAACCATGATTGTGTGTTGCTTGCTTTTATTTGTTTGTGTTTTGATATAAGTCGCACTGTTGCCCTAGGCAACAAGTGCATGGCTATATAATATTCCTTGCCTTGTTTCTTTTGTTTCGGCCTTTTTGCACCTGTTTGTTTGCACCTGCACTATAGAACCCCCCCCCTTTAGGCATTCCCCTGCTCTACGCTACTTTTTCCCTCTCTTCTCTCTCCTCAACTGAAGACTCCTGCTACAACCTCCACGACCAAGTGCAACCCCGTAGAATTATGTTTAACCCTCCAGACTAGTAACCCATTCCTAGACCCTTTGAGACTTCACGAGATACTCCAGCACGAATCCTTAACCATGTGCTTAACCCACAGAATTGCGTGAGAACCAGTTAAGCCTTTGTAACCTTGCACAACACTGGGTTCGTAATGGAACTAGTGGACACAGTGAGTGAGCACATTTTCATCCTAATATAGCACAAGAACTGATGATGCCATATATAGACCAATTTGAGGATATAAGACAGATGACTTGGTGGCTTTATATCAGTGACTTCGAGGAATTATCCGAGACCATGATGGATTGTGAGGTTTTCATGTTGGTGGGATCATGATTAATGGAGTAGCATAACTTTCATCACCCTGGAGTAACTTGGATTTGCAGGGCTATTGTGATCGCAAATTGAAATCCTTGGAGGTATAAGGATTTGACCTAGCCAGGGGATATTGATAGTAGATAGTTGACATTTTGAGGATGACTTGGGGGAAATGTAGGAGTATTCGTTGGACATGAGATTTGGATTTAAGTAGGTGATTCTGGTTGGGTATAGATGCTAGATATGTCTGCATGGTTCGGAGTAAATTGGATTTAGACCGATGATCCTAATCATGATACCATGCTTCTCGGTGGACAATAAACTAGGAGATTGGATTATTTGTCGGAGTTGATTTAGGGATCTATATAATCATGACCTTGGAGTTTACTTGACCCGGATGTTGGGAATTTGGTGGACTTACTATCGTAATGCATAGCCCTTCCAAGTATTTGGGTATTATAGGGACTTGAGATCTTGTGGAACACCGTAGGCATCGGATTTGTAGAAGTGTTGGATTATGTGGTGATTGATGGAAATTACCGGGCTATTGGAGTTGATCTATAGGAAGGAAACAAGATCTTGGAGTGGCATATGATGCGTTTCCATAGAATAGAGGTGCATTATCGTGAGCCTTGCAAGAATAGGTTGGGCGCTTGGATTGTGGTGTTTGATTCCTGCTTGGCAGCTTGTATGCCCTACCCGTGGATTTTTAGGGGTAGCCATGCATATGATTATTGGGATCGTAGACATGTATAATTTTGTTAGACCTCCTTTTGGGAGCCATGAGGTTATGTATTGCATGAGTGGTGATTGAAGTTGGTCTATGCGAGAGGATGCATTTATTGGTATAAGGTTATTCGTTTGGAATACTAGATAGAGCTATTGGCATCTCAGAAACCGTGCTTAAGGATAAGATAATAAACATTCACTTACTCACTAGAATCCATGAAACCCTTAAGCCCCACCAAGCCACAACCTGGTCAAATCCCGACCACGGGCCTTCGCTCTAAGTCAGGAAGACCTTGCAAATACTCAACGGAGACCACCACCAATACCCCAGCCTACCTTGCGTACCCCGTAGGCTTCATGGAGTACTTGGACGAGTTGGGTAACATCATTATTTGATGACCTACTTGTCTGCCCGAGGACAAGAAGAGACGGTCAGCTGGATGGAAAGCATTTGAAGACTGACATGTCAAGAAGGAAGAACTACACCAACCACCATCTCGAGATGTAAACTTCCGCGTCAAAGACCGGGCGTATCTGCAAACCACTCCTCTCGAAGGAACCAAGCATTTCAATGTCGAAGGGACGCTCACACCGAGATTTATCGACTTTCTTCAAGACCACTCTAAGACAAATAGTAGACGGCTACCAGCTAGATTTACCACCTGAGATACCCTCCGTGCACCAAATTTTCCACGAGTCACAACTCTGGGAATACTTTTGACTTCCTAACTAGTCGGTCCCTGCAAGGACGTCGATCACTGAGCCTTTGACAACTAACTCAACCTAACCCATACAAGAGACCCCTCAGCAACCTGCATCAAAGAGGGCAACAAGCAAGAAGCCACACCACCAAGTACTTCAAGATTCCATGGAGCACCACTCGGAAGCAGAACCAACAAGAAGAAGTGAAGACTACCCCGTATCCACGATTCCGTATTCCTTTCCACGCCTAGTCTGGGAATCTCGGGGACGAGATTCTTGTAAGGGGGGTAGGTCTGTCACACCCTGATTTTCATGCCACATTGCTTAAGCTAATAATCATGCTAAAAATGTGGTTTGACAAAAACTTTTGAGTGTTTTGGGCATTGCTTGATTTGATTTTTGTCTCCTGTTTGCTAGTGCTCTAAAAATCAAATAAATCCTCCAACTCTTATACTTCATCTCCTTGATCCAAACCTTTCCCCAATGATCATGCCATGTGTATAGACCAGTATAGTATTTTCTTATAAAAATATTTTGGCCAAATAGTATTTTCTAAAATTAGTTTTCCAAAAACCCCTGAACTGAGGTCTGCACTACAAGTACCTTATTTAGGGTGTGAAAAATCTTTCAAAAGGTATATTTGAATCCTATTAGGTATAGGACTCCCATAAACCACAAAATTATAATTTTAAAAGTTATTTTTATATTTTATTTAAAACCTTTTTCTTAAGGCCAGAAATGGTCTTTAATAGGGAAAAATTATTTAATTATTTCAACAATATTTGCAAAAATTCAGGGAAACTCATAGGACATATATTGTCCATATATAAGAGTTTCAACACATGGTCATGCTCAAAATATTGGACAAATTCTTCATTAACCCTTTCTGGATATTTCAAGATTTTGAAATATTTACAAAGGAAATATTCTCCAAAACTTCCAGGGAAATTCTATCATGTCAAATATGACATACTTGATGATCTTGCAAAGCCTCATGCCTTGAAAATCAAGGAAACATCATCTAATCCCCTCAAAACCATTTCTGTCCATTTTGAAGTTTGAGCAACTTTACATTGCCAAACTTGTCCAAATGCTCTCAAACTTGGTGCACATGCTAGAATGGTCTAATAATGCATCTAGACAAAATGGCACAAGTATTGGAGAAGCATAACGTGATCTAAGTGCCCCAAAACCCTTTCTGACAAGATCCAAATTTGAACAACTCTACATTGCCAACTTTTTACTTGGGGCCTCAAATTTGGTGGACATGCTCACAAACCCAAATGATGACACTACACCAAGTGGTGCATCAAGGGGAGATGATTTGCTTAACCTAATCTTGAGCAATCCATTTCTGTTGATTTCTAGGGTTTACAAAAGTTGCATTGGCAACTTTGCCCAAATGAGCTCAAATTTGGTGGAAGGGCCTAAATCTATGTGCCATTTCATCCTGTTAAGTCCCATGTCAAGTGGAGTTATCTTGCTTGCCCAAAACTGCATCAAACACCTTCTGCCATTTCACCAAAACCATTGTTTTGCCCCCTTTTACTATTCTACTTGAGCTCAACTTTCTACCACAGCTTCTCCTAGTCATCTCCTACCTCCAGTAACTTTCCCATGGCCAGAGCTCAATGATTGAGGGGGGTAAAACCCCATTTTACTCTTCTGGACAGCAGCATTCTCCTCCTTCTCACCTCCCTCCTCACTCCAGTGGCCCTCCAGGGCATCCCAGGCCGTCTGTGCATTATTTACTAACCCCTAGCACTGCTGGACATAAGGGGACACGCATATGACACTTTTTCTATGCCATGGCATGCAGAGCTCGCGCTCTGGAGCACGCTACAGTGCCCTGGTGCACTGTAGACACCCACAATCAGGAGCCCCCGACAGCCTCGGGCCTCCCCAGCATGTCCCCCAAGGCCGCCTCGACGCCCGGGACACGGCAGCTGGTCGACCCCTTCTTCCTCTCTCTCTCCGGCCCCTGCTCGCACGCGCGCCATGGCCGCCCGAGCGCTCCAGTAGGCAGCCTCACACGCGCGCTACCTTGACGCTCCCCCGCTCCTTCTCTCCCTTCCTCTCGACCTGGACCAACCCCACGAACACTCCGGACACACCCACACGCGGCCCCGTGACCCGTGGCGACGCCAACATGCTCGCCGGCGCACGGGACCTCGGTGGACCGTCGCCCGCCTATTTAAAGGCCACCCCCGAGCCCCCTTGCTGCTCCTTTGGCCCTCTCCCTCTCCCGTACGCCCCCCAGGCCAACCCACTGCTCCTCCCGTGCCCCCATTCTGCTCCACGGCCCGGAACCTTGCCGCCGGCCACCGCTCAAATTCGCGCCGCAGAAAGCCCCTCCTCCCCTCCTCTTTGCTCCAGAGCAACACATGAGCCACCGCCAACACTCCCCGCGCACGAGTTCTTCCTCCCCATACCTTCCTCGCCGTGCCCATCTTCACCGTCGCCGACCTTCGCCATGGCCGACGTTGCGCTCGCAGCAGTCCACCCTCGAGGGCGTGGCGCACCTCTCCAGACGCCGCGCGACCCCCGGAACCCGTCGGTGTGCTGGGCGTCGCCGGAGGTAGCTGGGATCACCGAGGGGAAACGCCGGCGCCGCTCGGCCTCGCCTCCCCTGCCTCTGCTCTATTCGAGCGGGAGGTAGGCAACGGCCCGAGCGTTGGGGCCCGCACGTCAGTGAACCAGCGGGAGGGCCCCGCCCGTTTAAGTGGAAGCGGCGTCACGCGAGCCCGTCTCTCCCACACGAAGGCGCACTTGAGGGAAGCCACCTTCGACGTCGCCCGAGCGCCGCGAGGCTGAGCCTTTGGGCCGGCCCAGTGGCTATCCTGCGCCCTGTGCATGCCCTAGGTGAATCCTAAACCTTTTCCTTTTTCCTTTTACCAGACAACTTCATAAATCGATAAACAATTAATTTGGACTCCAAATTGGATGATTCAAATTTCTTCTGGCTCCATAAATCATGCTCTATCACATGGTGCAACATGCACATTTTTCCAGGAAATTTTCCTTCACAAATATTATCAAAATGTCATTATTCATTTTCTGTGATGAACTTTAGAAAATCACAGAGAGCTCAAATTTGATCCAAATGCAGTGGTTCAAATTCCTTGGTGCTTGTCATATCCAAACTTAGTTTTGGAACATTCTTATTAATACTTTCTGTACCCCACCAAATAATGAGCCATTTCTTCATATTTATCAACTTTGCAAAATCCTAGGGAATTCATTTGTACTCCAAATCCAGTGAAACCAACTCCTAGATGCTTCTAAAATCATGACTTGATTAATGGGTGCCTTTGCTCATCATTCAAAAATATATTTCTGTACACTTCTTTCAAATCCATAAACCCCTTGATTCCATCATATTGAAATGTGCCAAACCATCCATTGATCACACTCCAATGAAACCACCTTGGTTATTTTTCATATGACCAGAGGTATCCTAGAAAAGTCCAACTCCTATTTTTAGAGCACTTTTATATTTGCCTTGTTGTGTTGCTTATTATGATTGTTTCCATCGTTAGTTGACGAAATAAACGGAGTACTCGGAGATGGACAAGAAGGTTTGAAGACTCGGAAGGACAAGGCAAGCAACCCTTTGACCATGTTCGAGAAACCTTTTTATGCATGTCTCATAGCACCTTATTATCAATGCATCGGAATCATGTTGAGGTGGAGACCACTTTGGTTGCTACCTCTGTTACTTTACTATTGAAACTTGCATCAAGCATGACCCTACCTTCTTATGAGGGTTATGTGGGTGGGAGTAGTTAGGTTGCTATAGTAGTGGCTACGCAAATGGGACGGGTATATGCATGGTGACAGGAGGCAGATTACTTTCAAAAGACTTTCCGAAAACCCCGTCGGGTACCATTTATGCCCGAGGGAGATGGTGAGATGGGTAACCACTTGATGACGAAGTGGTGTACCGAGGCAAGTGTGTGTGTTGTTTTGAAAACGGATTGGTTTAAGTTGCGACCGTTATTCCAACCTTACATGCGCAACCACTCTACCCTTATATGGGAAAGGGCATTATCGATGACCTAGGTCGATACTAGCATGGTGCCCGCATTATTAGTGACGGGGTGACATGAGGTCACTCTTGGGATGGGGTCGTGCTTGGATAGGCGGCCATGACTGTTTTCACAGGGTACCAAACACACCATTGGTATCCCGTGTCAGTGGTATGTGATGAATATGGAAGCGAGGCTCCACAATTTTCAAGACGTGAAATGTGGGCACGGGGGCTGCTACCAATCGAGTGGACTCCATGTTAGTGTCGTCTAGGGAAAGATAGTGATCGGGTGCTTACCCTGGGTACTTGAGGTACCGCGGGTCGTGGACGACACGGAAGTTCCCCGGATCTAGTGGGTAAAGTGTGCAACCTCTGCAGAGTGTAAAACTATTCGAATAGCCGTGTCCACGGTCAAGGACAGTTGGGTAACCGCTCTTGGGCTACATCCAATGTTTGCGAAACCTGGTGTGTGTGCGTGTGAGGAAAACAACACGGTTCAGTGATATTGATGATGTGATTCTTGAGGAAGTCACAATGAGCTTGAGCATGAGTTGATTACAACTCTTTCTCGTTAATGATGTCTGTAACCTCCGGATTCTTGTTGCAGACACATGCATGTCCATGTTATATGTTGATCATACTTGCATATGAAAATCTAGCTTTCCGCAAAACTGCCGATTAGCAGTAGAGCCTTGCATAATTATTCTGTCATCACACTTGGGTTGCTTGCGAGTACATTCAAAGTACTCATTGGCTTGCCACTGGTTATTTTATTGGCCAGGCAGGAGAGAACAGGATATGATGAAGATCTCTTGGTGACGAACTTGCGAGCTAGGACGCTTCCCAGTCAGAATGCCTGTAGGGTTAAGGCAGATGGCATGGGTCCAAGTTGTTATTGAAGATTTCCGCTGCAGTGATACATTCAAGACTTGACCATAATGGTCCTATTTGTGTAATACGGTATGTATGGATGTAAGACTCTTGTTATTCGGCTTCTGTGTGTTCAGTGAGCATTGATCTCTGGGATCACTGTACACGTGCATTCGGTGATCACGACTTATGAGTCGGGGTCCCCACACTCTTTTCCCCTTCTGCCTTCGTCTTCCTCCATCTCTGTCGCCCGAAGCTCCGCCGCCGCTCTTCGAGCTCCTCGTCGTCCTCGAGCCAGGCCGCTGCATCACCCTGAACGTTACCAGAGCACTTCACCGCCGCCCTCTTCTTCGTCAGGTATTCCTTCTTCTTCCCTATAGATCTCAATCTAGGGTTTCTTCCGTAGCTCCGCCATGGAACCTTGAAGCTTTTGCTGTTCATCCCCGTAGGTCAGCCTTGCTGTAGATTCAAACTTTTTTTAGATTCGACCTGAATCCATGCACTCCTGCTCTGCCCTCATGTCTTTAGTTTTTCTAGTTTATCAGTTTAGATTTGGTCTGTAAATAACCTCCGCAGCCTTTCCTGTATATGACTTGTGTTTATTCCATCTTTTCCTTGTGCTTTAGATCTAGATTCACCTCAGCCTTCTGCGGAAACTGTTTATTCACTTTAGATCTGTAGCTCATCCCGCCGGTTTAACCATAGTCCGCGAGTCATATGCTCTCTTTGATGATTTAGACGTAAGGCCGTACCCATAATTGACGGTTTAACTTCTCCTTTCCCTGTTATCATGAACCGGTAGCTGTCTTATTCGCATTTGCTTCCGGATTAGTAATACCATTAGTCCCTTTCTTAAACCGACAATTAGGTCCATAACTTCGGAGAATGCTCCGGCTTATACTTTAACAATTGGTAAACCGGATTTCGCACTGTTTCTTTTCAGCACCTCCTCCTTCAAAATGACGGCTAAGCAATTTGTTGCTTGCAACTGGGTTCCTTCCCGGATCACCTAGGAGGACTTAATAAACGCTGCTTCAATCGGTATTCTGGGTCCTAAGGAAGTTCTGCACTGGCGGGCCCCAGGAGATGAGTGCCCCCCTACTCCTAAGGAAGGAGAGGTCATTGTTTTCTTTGATCACGTGGCCCGGGGTTTTAGCCCTCCCGGTTCAAAATTCTTCCGGGATGTGTTAGCCGCCTTTTAGCTCCATCCTCAGGACGTAGGTCCAAATTCTATGTTAAATATCTGCAATTTTAAAGTCTTCTTAGAGGCATATCTTCAAGAAGAACCATCAGTGGATCAGTTCCGAGACTTTTTTCATTTAAACCGGCGAACGAAGTTTACTGACGGGCCGCATCAAGAGTTGGGTGGCGTCAGTATCCAAAAGAGAAAGGATGTGAGCTTCCCTCATGCTGCCCTTCACAGTCACCCCAAGGAATGGAACCAAACGTGGTTCTATTGTAAAGACACTTCGCCAGAAGAAGAAAACCCACTGCCGGGTTACCGCGCCTATCGCCTACCAACGGATCATCCCTTGCCGCAGCGCCTCAGCACCCCAGATCGTGCCCGGTTTGCCCCTCAACTTTCTAAGTCACCCGGAATACCTCTTACACCGGCTCGCAGGCGTCGCTCCAAGGTTTTACTTTCTCCAACTCTCCTTCATCCAAAAGCCGGGCTCATACGTAAACCGCTTAAACCGTCTGATCCTAACTATCAGAAGGCTCCTTTGTCCTCTTCCGGTGAATCAACTGCTACATAGGTCCCCGTGCTGAAGACTGTGCCTGGGTAAGTTCTTTTCAAACATCCGGTTTGCCTTCATGTTTTTGACTTCATGATTCTCATTATTCTTTTGATAGTTACCAGAAAGCCGAAGCCTAGCAAGAAGGCGAAAGCAACCCAAGCGGCTGCTGAAAACACTACTGCTGAACCGGCCGACGACCCTGAAGCGGTTATCCTTCCAGACAACAATCCTGAAGCTCAATTTGATGACTCCATTCCTATGGATCGTGACGACGTTGCTGCTCCGGGAGATGATAATACGGAGAATGTGGTTGAACCGAGGAGCCCTGTCCGGGTTAGCCCTCCTCGGGCTAGCCCGGCTCCTGCCAGCCTGGCGCCTACTGCTGCCCCTCTCCAGCCAACTGCCGCTTCATCCGCGGACGTTGAGATAATCGGGTTAGGCTTCACTGCCCCCACTGAGCCTGTCATCTTGGCCAGGCATACTGCCAAGGAGGAAAAACTTCAACAAGACAAAGGCAAGTGGAGTACAGACTTATCCAGCTATGCCCAGTTGAGTGCCCAGGAACTTCATTCCGGGTACCTGAACCGGCTCTTTACCAGCCGCGAGTATGAAGCCGGGTTGGTTAACATGATGAAGGATAAGTACGAGGTAATTTCCTTTCCTTTTTATTGTCTCTATTTTGTGTTCTTGCAATCATGTCTTCAGGCCATAGTAGCCCCCAAGTGCCGGTTTAGCTTTATTGTAGGTGAACCGGGACTTCCAGTGTGTCTGAAAATGAACTTACATTAGCCCCCAAGTGCCAGGGGTATAACTTGTTTTATGCGCTTGGGACTTGTCTGAAATTCTCTTTTGTTACTTCAATTGCACATTATCCCCCAAGTGTCAAGCATATAACTTGTTATATGCTTGAGACTTGAATGATATGTCTTTATAATTCGTTTGATTTCCTTGTAGGCTGACCTGACCCGGAGAGCTTCGGAGGTAACTGAACTCCGGAATAGCTTGGCTGTTAATGAAGCTGCCTCCGCCAAAACCAAGGAAGAACTTGTGCTTACCTTGACCAATATGGAAAAATTGAAAAAGGAGTTTGAAGCGGAGCGGTCCACATGGGAAGTGCAGAGGAATGCTCTTGAAAAAAGAGCAAAGGACGTTGAAGCTGCCCTTAATCCAGTTACGCAGGAGTTGACCGGTTTAAGACAGCAAATAGAACTCATGACTTCTTCTATCTTTGGTGAGTACCCATCTGTATATGTTTTTCTTCTTTGTAATCTTTGTTCCGCTCCGGTTTAACTTGACAAACATATACAGGGCGGCGCATAACTCATCTTGGAGATGATGTCCGGAAGAAGCTCACGGCTTCTTATACCCTGGTGGAGCAGCTTTATTCCGGCGCTCAAAGGGTTATTAGTGCGATGTCCCATAACAAACCAACACCAACTACCATCCAAGGCACTTTGGAGAAGCTATCTGTCCTGCCTGTGCGTCTGGTGGAGGTGAAGAAATCTGCTGCACGGGCTGGTTCTCTTATGGCGCTGACCCGGGCCAAGGCATGGGTTCCGGATTTTGATCCGGTTGGAGCAATGAACGGCTATCCCAGCAACAAAGAGGACGGGTCAGACTTTTCTGCCGAAGACCTCCGTGCTCTGGCTAAGGACATGCGCCCGCTTGCGAGTAAACTTGCCGATGAAGCGGATTTGACAAGGTATCATCCGACCTATGATTTAGAAAATGAGCGGGTAGATCGGCCGGTTTACGACACCGAGAATCTGATCCCACCTGTGCGTGGCCATACTTTCGCTCCAGATATTGATCTGTCAGATCTTATTAACGAGGAAATGTACTTCCGTGCACTTTCCAAGATTGATTGTCGCGTTCCTGATTTCCAGCCGCTACCTGAAGATGAAGAAGACCCGGAACAAGTCGACCCTCAGCCTTCATAGCGTGAAGAAGAGTCGTAAACCGTCCGGTTTAATTTGTAGCTGTTGAACACTTTTGCAAAAACTTTAATCCATTCGGGCCTGCAGGTGCCTTGTAATAGGACAGTTTGAAACATTGTCTTTCTCCCAATATGGATGTCACAGCTTGACTTGGCATCTGACAATTTAATCCTTTGTTTTGCCATGGTTGGTCCGTTTATGTTTATTTGTGCCTGCATAAACGATGCTAAAAAGATGTCCTGGCGGTTTATCACCGGACCTATTACAGTGTTCCAATAGATATATCTCAAATCAATAACTGTTTTATACCAAAGACACGTCATACCTGTGATTAAGTGTGCCTGACGTCCGTAATCCGGTAGGCATAATTGAAAGCATAGATGCTGATGAGGCTCTTGGCCCTCTTGGCGTTTGCCTGATAACTGATCCGGGTTATGATGAATGCCGGTTTAACTCATGCTGGTGTTCATGACCCAACCTTTTAATTTTGCAGACATACGGTCAACTTTGAAGTTGCCCAATCCCGGATTAATAGACTTGGTTAAAAACAAAACTTGTAAAATCACAGAAACAAAGCATTTTTGGCAAATAAGACCATGTAGTCGAGGCTTTTTACGAGCTGCGAGGCTCCTAGGCTTTTTACGAGCTGCCAGGCTCCTAGGCTTTTTACGAGCTACCAGGCTCCTTGGCTGTTTAGGAGCTGCCAGGCTCCTAGGCTTTTTACGAGCTGCCAGGCTCCTTGGCTTTTTATGAGCTTCCAGGCTCTTGGATTTTTAC
>LR738712.1:139976134-140036625 GCA_902687465.1 Secale cereale | reverse complement strand
TTACGAGCTACCAGGCTCCTTGGCTTTTTACGAGCTGCCAGGCTCCTAGGCTTTTTACGAGCTGCCAGGCTCCTTGGCTTTTTACGAGCTGCCAGGCTCCTTGGCTTTTTACGAGCTGCCAGGCTCCTAGGCTTTTTACGAGCTGCCAGGCTCCATACTTGACGCATCAAGGGCGCCGGTTTAGGAGGCCGGGTACCTATGTTTGAGTTGCGCTGTGCAACATACCCTCTTTGGTCCCTTAATGAATAATTGTCCTGCATATCAAAATATACAAATCAAAGCAATTTGTTTTCTTGATGAAAAATGATACATATCAAGAGAAATAAACTTTATATGGATATCACCTGAGCAAATTCCCATATGATACTTTTATTCAAAGAAAATGGCTGAGTCCCCAGTTTACCGGGGGCGCCGGTTTATTTATTAATCATAATATGTACAGGATACATAAAGCGGAGCCAATGGCTCAAGTGTAGTAAGGTCGCAGAAGAGCGATGTTCCACGCCCGCTTCGTCTCTTCTTCTGCCGTACGTGAGTCTTTATGCTCTCGAACATCAACCAGGTAGTATGAACCGTTGTGTAGGTTCTTGCTGACCACAAAAGGTCCTTCCCAAGGTGGGGATAATTTATGCATATCTGTCTGGTCTTGGATGAGCCGGAGCACCAAATCCCCCTCCTGGAACGTCCTGGTCTTAACCCGGCGGTTGTGATATCGGCGCAGGTCTTGTTGATAAATCGCTGATCGTGCCGCTGCCGTGTCCCGTTCCTCATCCAGCCGGTCTAAGCCGTCTTGTCTTGCTTGCTCATTAGCCGCTTCAACATAAGCTGCCACCCGTGGTGAGTCGTGCCGGATGTCACTAGGGAGAACCGCTTCAGCACCATATACCATGAAGAAGGGCGTATAACCTGTAGACCTGTTAGGCGTAGTGTTGATGCTCCAGAGGACAGAAGGTAACTCCTCAACCTAGCAACCTGGTGTTCTTTGCAAAGGAGCCATAAGCCGGGGCTTGATGCCTCTCAAGATCTCTTGATTGGCCCTCTCAGCTTGACCATTGGATTGAGGGTGAGCTACTGAAGATACATCCAGGCGAATATGTTCCCTTTGGCAAAACTCTTCCATCTCTCCTTTAGATAAGTTGGTGCCTTTATCAGTAATGATGCTGTGTGGAAAGCCAAACCGGAAAATTACCTTTTTGATGAATTTAACCGATGTTGCCGCATCACACTTAATGTCAGGCTCTGCCTCAATCCACTTTGTAAACTTGTCCACTGCTACCAACAGGTGGGTTTTATGATCTTGGGATCGTTTAAAAGGTCCAACCATATCCAGCCCCCAAGTTGCAAAAGGCCAAGTGATTGGAATCATCCATAGCTCCTGCGCTGGAACATGAGCCCGCCGTGAAAATTTCTGACAAGCATCGCATCTCCGGACTAAATCCTCCGCATCAGCATGAGCTGTTAACCAGTAGAACCCATGACGAAAGGCCTTGGCTACCAATGACTTTGAACCGGCGTGATGACCACAGTCTCCTTCGTGTATCTCTCGAAGAATATCACATCCTTCTTCCAATGATACACATCGCTGAAAAGCCCCAGAAACGCTGCGGTGATGAAGTTCTCCGTTGACGATGGTCATAGACTTGGATCGCCGGATTATCTGCCTAGCCTCAATCTCATCATCTGGCAACTCTCCTCGGCTCAGGTATGCCAAGTAAGGGAGTGTCCAATCCGGAATAACATGAAGTGCTGCAACTAGCTGTGCTTCCGGATCAGGAACAACCAAATCCTCCTCCGATGGTATCTGTACCGATGGACTGTGTAATTCATCCAAGAAGGTATTTGGCGGAACCGGTTTACGCTGAGAGCCCAGCCGGCTTAATGCATCGGCCGCTTCATTTTTCCGCCGGTCTATGTGGTCCACCTGATATCCTTTGAAATATCCTGCAACCGCTTCAACTTCTCGCCTGTAAGCTGCCATGAGCGGATCTTTAGAGTCCCACTTGCCAGACACCTGTTGCGCCACTAGATCTGAATCACCAAAGCACTTGACCCGGCTCAAGTTCATCTCCTTAGCCATCCGTAGGCCATGAAGGAGAGCTTCATACTCAGCAGCATTGTTAGTGCAAGGGAACATTAGTCGGAGTACATAACAAAACTTCTCACCTCATGGGGAAGTTAACACGACTCCAGCCCCCGAGCCCTCTAATTGCCTTGAACCGTCAAAGTGAATAGTCCAGTATGTATGATCCGGCTTCTTCTCTGGTGCTTGCAATTCTGTCCAATCATTGATGAAATCTACCAGTGTTTGGGATTTAATAGCAGTACGGGGTACATACTTCAATCCGTGTGGGCTAAGCTCAGTGGCCCACTTTGCCACTCTGCCAGTGGCTTCTTTGTTCTGGATTATATCCCCCAACGGAGCTGAGCTGACAACAGTGATTGGGTGGCCCTGGAAATAGTGCTTCAACTTCTGGTTTTCCATGAACACGCCGTATACCAGCTTCTGCCAGTGCGGATACCTTTGCTTTGACTCAATGAGAACCTCACTGACGTAGTAAACCGGGCGCTGAACCGGATATTCCTTTCCTGCTTCCTTGCGTTCCACCACAATTGCCACGCTAACTACACGGGCATTGGCTGCCACGTATAACAACAGCGGTTCATTGTCAACAGGAGCAGCAAGAACTGGCGGTTCTGCTAATTGCCGCTTCAAATCCTCAAACGCAGCGTTTGCAGCATCGCTCCATATAAACCGGTCCGTCTTTTTCAACATCTGATAAAGCGGGATCGCCTTTTCTCCCAAACGGCTGATGAATCGGCTCAATGCTGTAATCCGGCCCGCTATGCGCTGGACATCATTGATACAAGCCGGTTTAGTCAAGGATGTGTTCGCCTTGATCTTCTCCGGATTAGCCTCTATTCCTTTGTTTGATACTAAGAATCCAAGGAGCTTGCCTGCCGGAACACCAAAAACGCACTTCTCCGGATTAAGCATCATCTTATAAACCCGGAGGTTGTCAAAGGTTTCCTTTAGGTCCTCTATCAGCGTCTCCTCCTTTCTTGACTTCACCACAATGTCATCAACATAGGCATGGACATTTTTTCCGATCTGCCCTTTGAGACAGTTCTGCACGCAACGTTGGTAAGTTGCTTGGGCACTCTTGAGCCCAAAGGGCATAGATACATAGCAGAAGGCTCCAAAGGGAGTTATGAAAGCTGTCTTCTCCCGGTCCTTAACTGCCATCTTGATTTGATGATACCCTGAATATGCATCCAAAAAACTTAGCCGCTCACATCCTGCCGTAGCATCAATAATCTGATCAATACGGGGGAGAGCAAAAGGATCAGTTGGACACGCCTTGTTTAGGTCTGTGTAATCCACACACATCCTCCATGTTCCATTTTTCTTTAACACCAGTACCGGATTAGCCAACCACTCCGGATGGAACACCTCAACTATGAATCCTGCAGCCAAAAGCCTGGCCACTTCTTCTCCTATAGCCTTGCGCCTCTCCTCATTGAAGCGGCGCAAATACTATTTGACCGGTTTAAACTTCGGATCAATATTAAGACTGTGCTCAGCGAGTTCCCTCGGTATACCTGGCATGTCAGAAGGTTTCCATGCAAAGATATCCCGGTTCTCACGGATGAACTCGATGAGCGCGCTTTCCTATTTGGGGTCAAGGTTAGTGCTGATAGTGAACTGTTTGGAAGAATCGCCTGGAACAAAGTCAACCTGCTTGGTTTCCTCCGCCGATTTAAACTTCAATGCCGGATCATGCTCTGTAGTTGGCTTTTTTAATGGGGACATATCCGCCGGATCAACGTTGTCTTTGTAGAACTTCAACTCCTCCGTAGCACACACTGCCTCCGCATAGGCTGCGTCTCATTCCTCGCATTCCAATGCGATCTCGCGACTTCCGTGAACCATGATGGTTCCCTTGTGACCCGGCACCTTGAGCCGCAGATTAACATAACACGGTCTAGCCATGAATTTGGCGTAAACCGGTCTCCCAAACAGAGCATGATATGGGCTCCTGATCTTTACGACCTCAAAGGTCACTGTCTCTGACCTAGAATCCTGCTCATCCCCAAAGGTGACTTCCAGATCAATTTTCCTAACTGGGTAAGCCGATTAACCTGGCACCACTCCATGGAATACTGTGTTGGACTGTCTCAACTTCTTATCTGTCAATCCCATACGCCGGAAAATCTTATAGTACAAGATGTTGATATTGCTGCCGCCGTCCATGAGTACCTTTGTGAACTTGTAGCCACCCACCTGTGGTGCCACCACTAGGGCCAACTGGCCCGGATTATCAACCCGTGGCGGGTGATCCTCTCTGCTCCACACAATAGGTTGTTCCGACCAACGTAAAAAACGTGGCGTTGCCGATTCAACTGCGTGCACTGCCCGCTTCAGAACCTTTTGATCTCGTTTGCACAAACTTGTGGTGAAAACATGATATTGTCCACTGCTTAGCTCCTTTGGATTACTCTGATATCCGGATTGCTGCTGTTGCTGGCGCTGCTGATTGCCTTGGTTGTTGTAAGCACCCTGACCATGCTGCTGGTTATGTTGATGCTGACCGTTGCTGTTGTAATTATTGTTACCGCCGTGATATCCTGATCCGGAACCATTACCCTGATAACCCGGACCCTGAAAACCGGAACTTGGGCCGCCGTCGGGAGGTCCGTGATTATATCTGGCTTGTTTCATGGCTTCTACCATGATCCGACAGTCTTTCCACGCATGCTTAGACGGGTTTCCCTCCGTACCGTGTTTAGGGCAAGGCGCGTTTAACTGTTGCTCTAGATTGAAGAATTGCCCTTCGCCACGTGGAGGTGGTTTACCTTTGCGGCGCTGCTCGTTTCCCTAAACGTTGGTATTGGCCACAAAATCGGAACCGCCCTCTGCTTTTCGCTTACCATTGTACCCCGTTCCTACCGGATTAGCTTGCGCCGGTTTTCCCGCCTTGTTCGCTTTTCCGGACTTGTCGTCGTCTGCATCTGGGTACTTGGTGTTATCAGAATCCCCATATTTCACCAGAGCACAAATGAGCGTTCCCATGTCATTGCAATCGCGCTTGAGTCGTCCTAACTTCAGTTTCAGAGATTCAAACCGGCAATTGTTTTACAATGTCACTATTGCCGTACTAGGGTTGATGCTATCGGAAGAGTGCAAAATTTCTGCTACTCGCCGCACCCAGCTGCTCATGGGTTCCTGCTCTCCTTGAACACATGTTGCTAAGTCTACCACCGACATTGGCTGCTTGCACGTGTCTTTGAAATTTTTGATAAACTGGCGACGCAACTCACCCCATGATCCGATGGAGTTAGGTGGTAGGCCCTTTAACCATGTCCGGGCTGTACCCTCAAGCATCATGGTAAAGTACTTGACGCATGCCGCTTCGTCCACATCAAGCATCTCCATAGCCATCTCATAACTTTCAACCTACGCCTCTGGAGCCAGATCCACTGTGTAGTTGGGTACCTTGCGCGGGCCCTTGAAATCTTTGGGTAATTTCCCGCTTCGTAAAGCGGGGATGAGGCACTGTACTCCAAAGGAACTTGCCGTGACTCCCGTTTCTGATGTGGTTGGGTGAACTGGCGTCGTTTGACGGGTGTCCTCGCGGCAGTATGTCTGGCCCGGTTTATCGCCTCTTGAGCGTGTGCTTCTGCTCCCGTCGGATTATCCTACCTGTGACGGCGACGTCCCCGCTCGCTGCTAGACACGGCCGGTTCATCCCAGTGCCTAGAGTAACTACGGCTTGGGCGGGGGGTTGAATGAATCCTCTCCCTGCTGTAAGAGTACGCCTGCTGTTGTGTCAGCGCCGTGTCCAGCAATTCCTTAGCCCGGCGTGCTTCCATCGCCACGGGGGATGTCCCCTCAATGGGTAAAGCGGCCAGTCGTGAAGCGGCGGCGACAATGTTGTCCAACGGGTTAGAATAATGGCTGGGAGGGGTGGGGACGTGCGGCGTTGGCACAACTTGGCGATTTCGCTCTGCGGCTGGTGGCTGAACCGGCGCGCCAGTCCCCGGGGCTCCTCCCCGGTTTACCTCTGGATGACTGCTGGCTCCCGCTCCTGGTGTGCCAAAGAGATTCCTCGCCTTGTAAACCGGCGGTAGACGAGTTTGCTGTCTTCTGTACATTACCTCATCTACATAAGTCTGATCCACCCTGAGCCGGAAGGCTTGGGAGTCTAGCTCTGCTTGCCTCATAGCCATCCTGGCTTTCTCTGCGTCCAGATCCCGTTTAGCCTGCTCAATCCGGCCCTTCAGCTGAAGGATCTCCGCATCATGTTGCGCCTTGTTGGCAGGGGCCACTTCTGCTATTGCAAGTGCCGTCAATTCTCCAACTAAGGTGGATAGGGCGTCAGAGGGCGATGGGGTTTGGCTGCCTGCCCCAGCACCCGGTACCTCTGAGGTGAACGCCCCGGTCATCGAGGGCTGCTGCGCAGGTTGTGATCCGGCCATGAAAACAGCCACCCGGTTTGGCGGATCAAAGGGGTCCGGAATACTATCACCATCGGACACACCATCGGATTGGCCGTCCTGCAAGAGATACAAAGATTCGGTCTCTCCGGATGAAGATTCAACGTCAGAGTAGACAACTGTCTCGCCACCAGAATCCGATCCGTCCTCGACTTGGATTCCATGTACCGCTCCAACGAAAACACGCTTTACGGCGGGCTAAATCCGTGCCGATCTCGCACGCTGAGCCGGCTCGATGATATTGGGGAAGATGTCCGACTCAGGTCCCAGTTCGTCAATCTTGCCGATGAAGACGTGGATGCCGCCGAAGGGGACCCGGTACCCGTATTCGATTGAATCGGCCTCGGGGCCCCAGCCTGCGTCGTCGATGTAGATCCGGCCACGGCGACTCTTGGTCATCCGGCTAACCGCATAACCCTTGAGTCCTTCAAAGCTGCCCTTCAAGAACTCGAAACCATCATGCGATAGCCCCACGGTGGGCGCCAACTGTCGTGGAATTAGCACGGCAGATGTCCAGTTTAGAGGACTTAGGTGTGAGGCCATCACGCGGGTTAGCTTGAAGAGGTTAAAAGCACACAAAGGACACAGAGGGTTTATACTAGTTCGGCCCCTTCGATGAAGGTAAAAGCCTACGTCTAGTTTGGTGTGGTATTGCTTGTGCGTCGATGAACAGGGAGCAAATCGCTTGCCTGTGTTTCGCGCTGTTGTTTCTTGTCCTTGAACCGTCGCCGGGTCGTCCCTTTATATAGAAGGTGACGCCCGGTACGGTTTACAAAGTCCCGAGGCCGGCTCATAAACGTGTCCGCCTCGGTCTCTACTCTTTCTATCTTACATCCCAAGTTACATGATATGACGGTTTACAACCCGTAGGCCTTACACATGGGCCCTAAACCTCTATGGGCTGTAACCTTTTGTACATATTCTACTGGGCTTGTGATAATACAACCATGTCAGTGTAATCCGGATCTTCCTGACCGGTTTATACCTGCTAGTAATATCCCTGACACATAGTACTTAAAACCACCAATAGATGTGATGGTCGGACCCCAAACATCCGAGTGAATAAGTTCAAGAGGCATATGAGTAACATGATTGGAATTATAAAAGGGTAACTGATGTATCTTTGCTCGTTGACAAGAATTACACACACTAGACTCAAGAGATGGTGGACACGCGAATTTATTTGATCTAAGCACTAATTCAACGACATTCTTTCCTGGATGACCTAATCTGTGATGCCAAAGGTCCCGGGAGAGCTTCACATCGGCAAAGGCTCGACAATTAATTGACAAGGAAACGAAGACTGAAGGCTTGACACTGGGTAAAGACCATTGCAGCATCTACCGCGACGAAGAACCGTCCTCGTTGCTCGGTCCTTAAGATAAAAAACATGAGGATGAAATTCAGCAAATGCATCATTGTCAAAGGCTAATCGATTAACAGAGAGTAGATTTTTGTCAACATCAGGAACGTGCAGAATATTGCGGAGGTAAAGTGGTCTAGATGAGCCAGGTATAGATGAATCACCAACATGTGAGATAGACAAACATGCTCTGTTCACGACGTTGATGACCCTCAACTGTAAGGGATCTATTGCAGCGTTTTCGATAAGTAAGAGTGTCGAACCCAACGAGGAGCAGAAGGTATTGATAAGCGATTCTGAGCAAGAAATCACTGCAAGCATTGAAAGATAACTTTTTAGGGGTTTCTCGATATAAGTAACAGGAAAGTAAAAGCAAGCAATGTAAAAGGAACTGAGAGTAGCAAGTGGCCCAATCCTTTCTTAGCAAAGGAGAGGCCTAGCAGCTGAACTTATAAAGACTAAAGCGTTCCTGAGGACACACGGGAGAGGTAGTCATGTGCTTTCACCATATTCCGTATCGATACTATGTTATGTGTTGATAAGTGTTGAGTGGGTGGATCTATGCTAGTACACTCTCTAGACTAAGATGAGTGCACTCTTATGATTAAACACCTTGCAAGCATCCGCAAATACAAGATATAATTTAAGGCAAAAGCCTAACCATAGCAATACGATCAAGGATCCATTATTCCCTTACGCAAAAGCGTGCGAACTGGGGTTCAGGTTTCTGTCACTCCAGCAACCCACCATAAGCATTCTTTATACACAATGTATTCTCCTAGGTCCTTAATAAGGCGAAGTGTTGGGTGTTCGACTCACACAACACCACTAGTAGAATGACAACGCAACTTAAGTATCAAACAACACATATTACTTCAACAGCATATGACTACTAACAACAAGACTTTCCCCATGTCCTCAAGAACTAAGGTAACTACTCATGAGACATAAAGGAGATCATGATCAGTGGGGATAAATAGGTGATAAACAATCTGGACATAATAATATTTCTCCAACAAAACTCAATAGCATTCACCACAAAGTAGTAATCAACACCGATGGAGTAGAGAGGATAGGTAGTACGAGTTACAACACAAGTTGCGATTGTAAGATGAGATTTGGATGAAGATGGAGATGGTGCTGGTGTTGGGGATGATGTTGATGATGATCTCGATGATGCCCGTGACGATGGTGATGACGATGGCGACGATCTCCCCTTCCGGGAGGTGATCTCCCCGGCGGAATCTGCCCGCCGGAGATGGCTTTTTCTTCTCTGTAGGTTTCCGCCACGGAGCGACGGCGGAACTCCTTAAAAATTCCCGTCCTTAGGGTTTTTGGATAACGGAGAGCATATATGCAAAAGGGGGCGGCCAGAGGTGGGCCAGGGGCTCCAGCCCCCCCCACCCCCCCGGGCGCGGCCAGGAGGGGCGCCCCCAGGGCGCCTGGGCACCCTGTGGCCCCCCTCTGGTTGCCCTTTCGCGTGCCTTCGTGATCCGTCTGAAAAATATCTCCCGTCAATTTTCAGGTAATTTGGAGGTATTCTTCTTGAGCAACTCAGCGTCCACTTTTTACTGCTGAATCCTGCGTCTGCTGCTTCGGCATCGGAAAGTTTGCAAACTGTGTAAAATAGACCAAAACAACATAAGAACATCACCGTAACGTGAAATATATCAATGAATAAGGATAAATTATGATACAAAATAGTGATGCATTTTGGACGTATCAACACCCCCAAGCTTAGACCTCGCTTGTCCCCAAGCGAATACTGAGCTCGGTAAACCTGTCCACAAGTTTAGAGAGTGAAGTGTCGATAAACAGAATACGAACAAGAAGCATCACAGTTTCCTCACCAACTTAAATATCCTCAACATCAATCTTCAACTCATAAGGCCTTTATAAAAGAGTGGTAACACTTATATTCGAAAGTAGGGCTAAGGAAACTTATTGAATCATGGCAAACTTGTCCTTTGGTCAAAGAACAACTAATAGCTTTTACTTTTGCTCTTTCTTTATGTTTTGATGAGACTAATTGAAGCTTTTGAAAGAACATATCATCAGGCAAGAAGTGAAAGTGTTAACACAAAGGAAGATATTTGCCTTAGCTGGGCTTGACAAACAACTTACTTATCAAATGATAATGTCAACAAGGATATGATATGACAAATCTTAATGCAACTTTATATGAATGAATCCTTATCAACATCAAATGTCTGCTCTCTTTAAGAATAGAAGGGAGTAGGAATAACTGACTCAACTTAAAATTAAAAGATGGGCCCTGCTCTAGGGTAGTAGGGAAAACTCATGTGCTATCCTTAAATCAAACAGAATGAAAACAAGTTTTGAGAGGTGCATGATTTGTCAACGAATGCTAATAGATAACTCAACTACTTCTTGAGCTGGACAAGTTTCGAGGAACGGCTCCCGCACGAGGACGATCACATCCTCTTATTCTCCTTTGTTAATCACTGCCAAAGTTTTCTGATTTCTCATGAACAAAGCGTGAAGGAGGGTTTGTTTGTTATATTATTTTCGAGCTGGGCGCACTCTTTGCCAGTTCCTTCTCGTATTATGGGTTTGCACATTAGACATGCAATCCCGGGGTGAAGCTTGTCCAACTCAAAAAGATCATGGATTAGCTATTACTTCCTCATGAGCTAATACAGAGGCACAAAATAAAAGATTTTGAACATTTGAGGATAACACATAAATTCTGTACTTTAGGAGGTGGTAGTGGAATACCACGAGTAGGAAGGTATGGTGGACTCATATGGAAGGTATTGGCTTAAGGGTATGGATGCACAAGCAGAATTCCGCTTAGTACAGAGTTAGGCTAGCAAAGGTTTTGAAAGAACAAAAAATTGATGATGACTAAGATGCAAAGCAATATAAAGCATGAACATTGGAATAAGCATAACACATCAAGTTGTCTTCCTTGTCAGCATAACACTTCAAACATAATAACATAAAGGTTTTGGCTATGTTGATACTTTAAGAAAATCATGCTTGTTGTTATGACCAAAGCTATGTTTGCCAAGATTAAATAAAGTTTTCACAGCATACCTGACATAAGGTCAATACTCCACATAAGAGTCATCATATAAGGTCGATTGCGTGAAGAGAATACCGAGTGCAGCAAAAGGAACCAATAAACTTCTCATTAATATTCCATCATAGACGACTCCACACTCACGGATACAATTCTTCACCGAAGGAGTGATAGACCTCAATGCACACACCTATCTCATATAACAACCTCCCTAGACATGATACAACTCTACTTGACTCTAAAAGACAAAAGGTAAAGATAATGATACCGGGCACTCCCCCAAGCTTGGAACAAGCCAAGGGAATGCCATTACCCCAGGAGATTTCAATCATCATCCTTGTTGGCGTTGATCACGTAGTCCTTGGCGAAACGCTTCCATGGAAGGGGTTCTCCAGTCTCATATGAGAAGCTCGTCTCCTGAATCCTGCATTCAGCACCCAAACTCATGCGCATAAACCTTAGTTCATACTCACAGTTCTGGTTATGTAGATCATTAATTTGCCCTTGGAGCTCTATAATTCTTTCTTCAGACGCGGTGATGCTTTTCCACATCTCCTTCATCTCCTTCAGGAAGTAGTTCTTCAGCTCGTTGATGATGTCAAAGTTAGCTTCAACACCACGCTCGATCATCTTCTTGTACTCGAAGACTTCTTGCTCCACTTCTTCCAGCCTGGCCTGGACGCTCCCCTCCTTGATAGGTCCCTTCAGATCTTCTTGATGAAGGACACCGTCCTCCATCCGAACAACCTGAGGGTGCTTCTTCACCTCAGCGAGGGAAGGGTTGATGACGTTGACGGCGAACTCGTCCTTGGGGGAGCTTGGAGAAGCCATGGCACCTAAATTCAGCTGAAAGATTCCCTGGCAGAAACAGATCGAAGAGAAAACACGCGAAATTGCAAGATGCGTTGCCGGAACAATCCGGGAAAATATATAGGAAAAATTTATGCATAGAAAGGAAGGTAACGGACCAAAGCGGGGTCGGAGACGGACTCCCGGGTGTCCAGGCGGCCTCCCGGCGCGGCCAGGAGGTGGGGCGCGCCAGGGGGGCGCCTGGACCCCCTGGAGGTCGTCTCCGGCTCCACTTAGGCTCAGAATTTTACTAATTTTGCAAAAACTCGTAATACGGAACTTTTATGGCGGTTCGCGATGTTTCCTTACCGTACTACATACCTTTTCTTTATTCTGCTTCTGCTGGCGTCTGAAACAGGGCTGCAACATGTTCTTTGTGAGTTGTTGTGTATATTATATTCACATCAACATTGACAGGGTCTCCTGCTATGTAATGTTTAAGTCTTTGCCCATTCACAACTTGAGGTTTGGTGCCTTCAAAATTATTAATCTTAATTGCACCAGACCGATAAACTTCTTCAATATGAAATGGTCCTTCCCACCTGGAAAGTAGTTTACCTGGAGAAAACCTGAAACGGGATCTAAACAACAAAACTTTATCACCAACATTAAATTCACGTTTCAGAATCTTCCTATCATGCCACTTTTTTACCTTTTCCTTGAACATTTTAGCGCTCTCGTAAGCTTCACTTCTCCATTCATCTAGAGAAGTCAAGTTCATGAGACGCTTCTCACCAGCTAATTTTGGGTCAGCATTAAGCTCTCTAACAGCCCAGAAAGCTTTGTGCTCTAACTCTAATGGCAAATGGCAAGCCTTGCCATACACCATCTTATAAGGGGACATGCCCATGGGGTTTTTGTAAGCAGTTCTATATGCCCACAAAGCATATCCTAACTTATTTGACCAGTCCTTTCTATTTCTGTTTACTGTCTTCTGCAAGATCAACTTAATCTCTCTATTGGTGAGCTCAACTTGCCCACTAGTTTGAGGATGATATGGTGAAGAAATTCTATGATTAACATCGTATTTAGCCAAAGCTTTTCTAAAAGCTCCGTGCGTGAAGTGTGATCCTCCATCTGTCATGAGATACCTTGGTACACCAAACCTAGGAAAAATTACATCTTTAAGCATTTTCAAAGATGTCTTGTGATCAGCACTTTCAGTGGGGATTGCTTCAACCCACTTGGTCACATAATCAACAGCTACTAAAATGTGAGTGTACTTGTGCGAAGAAGGAAAAGGACCCATAAAATCAAAACCCCAACAATCGAAAGGTTCAATCACTAGTGAGTAATTCATAGGCATCTCATTCCTTCTACTAATGTTACCAACTCTCTGACATTTATCACAGGCTAAAACATAATTTCTAGCATCTTTAAAGAGAGTAGGCCAATAAAAACCTGATTGAAGAACCTTATGTGTAGTCCTCTCACCGACATGATGTCCTCCATAGGGACTATCATGACACCGTCTGAGAATGTCCTTCTGCTCATGTTCCGGAATGCATCTCCTCACGATCCCGTCGGGACCTTCTTTGAAAAGATGTGGGTCATCCCAGAAGTAGTGCCTCAAATCATGAAAGAACTTCTTCCTTTGCTGAAGTGTTAAACCTGGAGGCAAATACTTTGCAACAATAAAATTAGCATAATCTGCATACCAAGGGTCGGAAAGAGATTGTACTTTTACAACAGCAAGTTGCTTGTCTGGAAAACTATCGTTGACTGGGATGGGATCATGCGGTATATCTTCCATCCTTGAAAGATTGTCCGCTACCGGATTGTCTTCTCCTTTCCTATCAACAATCTACAAATCAAATTCTTGAAGAAGGAGTACCCATCTGATAAGCCTTGGCTTGGCGTCCTTCTTTGTCATAAGGTACTTAATGGCAGCATGATCAGTATGAATAATAACTTTGGAATCAACAATATACTGTCTAAATTTATCACAAGCAAAAACTACAGCTAAGAATTCCTTCTCAGTAGTAGCATAATTCCTTTGAGCACTATCAAGAGTTTTGCTAGCATAATGTATAACATTCAATTTCTTATCAACTCTTTGTCCTAAAACAGCTCCAACAGCAAAATCACTTGCATCACACATAATCTCAAAAGGTAAATTCCAGTTAGGTGGTTGTACTATAGGAGCGGTTATTAAAGCTTTCTTAAGGACTTCAAAAGCTTCCTTACAATTTTCATCAAATACAAAAGGAACGTCCTTCTGGAGAAGATTAGTGAGGGGTCTTGAGGTTTTAGAAAAGTCTTTAATAAATCTTCTATAAAAACCTGCATGACCGAGGAAACTGCGAATACCTTTGATGTCCATTGGATAGGGCATCCTCTCAATAGCTTCGATCTTGGCTTTGTCCACTTCAATTTCCCTTTCGGAAATCTTGTGACCAAGAACAATTCCTTCATTAACCATGAAGTGGCACTTTTCCCAGTTGAGTACCAAATTTGTCTCCTCGCATCTCTGCAAAACTTTATTAAGGTTGTGAAGACAATGGTCAAAAGAAGTTCCATAGACGGAGAAATCGTCCATGAAGACATCCATAATATCCCCGCAGAAACCATGAAAGATAGCAGACATACACCTTTGAAAAGTAGCAGGGGCATTACATAAACCAAAAGGCATACGCCTGTAAGCATAAGTACCAAAGGGACAAGTAAAAGTGGTCTTCTCTTGATCGGCAGTGTTAACATGAATTTGAGAGAAGCCAGAATAACCATCGAGATAACAAAAGTCGGTATTTTTGGATAACCTTTCAAGCATTTGGTCGATGAACGACAACGGGTAGTGATCCTTCCTGGTTGCTTTGTTCAACTTCCTGTAATCAATACACATTCTATATCCAATAATAATTCTCTGAGGTATTAATTCATTTTTATCATTAGGAACCACAGTTGTACCTCCTTTCTTAGGAACACAATGTACCGGACTTACCCACTTACTATCAGCTATAGGGTAGATAATACCTGCGGCCAGAAGCTTGAGAATCTCAGTTCTCACAACATCCATCATCTTCGGGTTCAACCGTCGTTGATGATCAACAATGGGTTTAGCATCAGGCTCAAGGTTGATAGTATGTTGACAGATAGATGGACTAATCCCCTTAAGGTCA
The DNA here is from genome assembly GCA_902687465.1 of Secale cereale. Classification (NCBI taxonomy): domain Eukaryota; kingdom Viridiplantae; phylum Streptophyta; class Magnoliopsida; order Poales; family Poaceae; genus Secale; species Secale cereale. The sequence continues at coordinate 140,021,753 of LR738712.1, read as the reverse complement.
TCAAGGGTTAGAATTGATAATAACAGGATATACTTCTTCTCATCTAAATAAGCATACTTGAGCGTATCGGGAAGAGGTTTAAGATCGAACACCGGGTCTTCCTTTGGTTTTGATAAAATTCCCAAAGGTTCAACCGGAAGGTTGTGCTTCAGGATAGCAGGCTGCCTCAAAAATACTTCATCTAGTTCATTTCTTTCCTGCATATGCAAATCATTCTCGTGGTCCTCCATGTATTGCTGCAAAGGATCATTAGGGGGAATATCAATAGAGGCAATACTTTCAATAATTTTATCATCACTAGGTAAATCAGTACCACGAGGCTGCTTAGAGAACTTACAAAAATTAAATTCATATGGCTCACCATCAAATTCAACAGAAACTTTACCTTTCTTGCAATCTATTATAGCTCCACAAGTTCTAAGAAAAGGTCTACCAAAAATAATTGGACAAAAATTGTCCCTCTCTGAACCAAGTACTAGAAAGTCGGTAGGGTATTTTACCTTTCCACATAGGACTTCAACCGTCCCTCACAATCCCGATAGGAGAGATAGTTGTTCTGTTTGCAAGATGAATGGTAACATCAACTTCTTCAAGTTCACAAGGGGAAATCTCACCGATGATTTCTTCATAAAGTGAATAGGGGATAGCGCTTGCACTCGATCCCAAATCGCATAGCCCATAATAATTGTGATCTCCTATTTTAACAGATACCACTGGAGTACCTGAAATTAGGCCTTTAGTCTTGGTTGTGACAAGGTTAGTGGAAACAGCACAAAAATTTATATTGGAATCCAAAACATCATTAGTAGCAAGGTCTTTAATCAATGCAACTTGAGGATCGACCCTGATCTGGTCCTCAGGCTCATCAACTCTTCTCTCACTTTTATTTATTATGCCTGTCACAAGAGAGTGCCCCCTTATTCTCGTGGGAAAAGGAGGCTGTTCATATATAACTGCAGGCAAAATAGGGTCAGCAACATAAATATCAATAGGTGGCTCTTTAAAAGGTTCATGGTGCTGGTCTCTCTTCTTTTTAAAGGAATCAACGTGAGAGGCAAAATTCTTACAGAAATCAATCACTAGATGGGAATCAAGACCAATCTTAGAGCAAAAAGTATTGAAGTAATCAGTTTTCACATAGCTCTCAATATAATCATGTTCATAATTTATAGCGGGTTCAATACCTTTATCAATTTCCCAATCTTCGGTACTCTGGATCCTTTCAATGAGATCCCACCTTTCTTCAACACTCTTCTTCTGAAATACCCCACTAGAGGAGGCATCTAGCATCTCCTTATCCTGACGAGAAAGCCTGGCATAAAAATTTGGAAGTATAATTTCCTTGGGAAGCTTATGAATAGGGCATTTAAGCATTAGGGACTTCAATCTCCCCCAAGCTTGAGCAATGCTTTCTCCGTCACGAGACCTAAAGTTATAGATATAGTTCCTGTCTCGATGAATTTCATGAAGAGGATAAAACTTAGTATAAAAGAGAGACATAAGCTCCTGCCAGTCAAACAAGTGTGAGTTATCGAGAAGCCTATACCAATCCGAAGCTTTATCTATAAGTGATACGACAAACAATTTTCTCATGACAAACTCCCTCGATACACCTGCAAGCTTAAATAATGAACTTAGTTGTGACAGATATAGCAAGTGTTCACCGGGATGTCTGTCTCCTGCATAACGATTAGCCAAAACATAATCGATAATGCCAGCTGGTATTTTATAAGGCACAATTTCAGTAGGGGGAGGATCAACCACCACAGGTGTGGGGCGTCTTCCCGCAAGCAACGCTCCAATAACAGGGTTATCCATAAGGACAAAGAGCAGCAATAGCAAAATCAAAAACAGAATTATAAGAACTTCCTTACCAGTTTCACTTTACCAATAGCGCTACGCTCCCCGGCAACGCGCCAGAAAACGGTACTTGATGACCCTCAACCGTAAGGGATCTATTGCAGCGTTTTCGATAAGTAAGAGTGTCGAACCCAACGAGGAGCAGAAGGTATTGATAAGCGATTCTGAGCAAGAAATCACTGCAAGCACTGAAAGATAACTTTTTAGGGGTTTCTCGATATAAGTAACAGGAAAGTAAAAGCAAGCAATGTAAAAGGCACTGAGAGTAGCAAGTGGCCCAATCCTTTCTTAGCAAAGGAGAGGCCTAGCAGCTGAACTTATAAAGACTAAAGCGTTCCTGAGGACACACTGGAGAGGTAGTCATGTGCTTTTACCATATTCCGTATCGATACTATGTTATGTGTTGATAAGTGTTGAGTGGGTGGATCTATGCTAGTACACTCTCTAGACTAAGATGAGTGCACTCTTATGATTAAACACCTTGCAAGCATCCACAAATACAAGATAGAATTTAAGGCAAAAGCCTAACCATAGCAATACAATCAAGGATCCATTATTCCCTTACGCAAAAGCGTGCGAACTGGGGTTCAGGTTTCTGTCACTCCGGCAACCAACCATAAGCATTCTTTATACACAATGTATTCTCCTAGGTCCTTAATAAGGCGAAGTGTTGGGTGTTCGAATCACACAACACCACTAGTAGAATGACAACGCAACTTAAGTATCAAACAACACATATTACTTCAACATCATATGACTACTAACAACAAGACTTTCCCCATGTCCTCAAGAACTAAGGTAACTACTCACGAGACATAAAGGAGATCATGATCAGTGGGGATAAATAGGTGATAAACAATCTGGACATAATAATATTTCTCCAACAAAACTCAATAGCATTCACCACAAAGTAGTAATCAACACCGATGGAGTAGAGAGGATAGGTAGTACGAGTTACAACACAAGTTGCGATTGTAAGATGAGATTTGGATGAAGATGGAGATGGTGCTGGTGTTGGGGATGATGTTGATGATGATCTCGATGATGCCCGTGACGATGGTGATGACGATGGCGACGATCTCCCCTTCCGGGAGGTGATCTCCCCGGCGGAATCTGCCCGCCGGAGATGGCTTTTTCTTCTCTGTAGGTTTCCGCCACGGAGCGGCGGCGGAACTCTGTAAAAATTCCCGTCCTTAGGGTTTTTGGATAACGGAGAGCATATATGCAAAAGGGGGCGGACAGAGGTGGGCCAGGGGCTCCAGGCGCCCCCCCCGGCGCGGCCAGGGGGGGCGCCCCCAGGGCGTCTGGGCACCCTGTGGCCCCCCTCTGGTTGCCCTTTCGCGTGCCTTCGTGATCCGTCTGAAAAATATCTCCCGTCAATTTTCAGGTAATTTGGAGGTATTCTTCTTCAGCAACTCAGCGTCCACTTTTTACTGCTGAATCCTGCATCTGCTGCTTCGGCATCGGGAAGTTTGCAAACTGTGTAAAATAGACCAAAACAACATAAGAACATCACCGTAACGTGAAATATGTCAATGAATAAGGATAAATTATGATACAAAATAGTGATGCATTTTGGACGTATCAGACGTGCACCTTGTCCTTGCCGCCATAGCGCTCGTGGATGGCGAGATGATCAAGGTGATCGGTCGCCCCTGTGTCGATGTACCATTCTGTGTTGGCAGAGTAGGAGCCCGTGTTGGCCGCGTTGGTGGAGCGCTCGCGCTGATATTCAGGCTAGAACACATGGTTGAAGCGGTTGCGACAGTGTAGCGTGTCATGGCCAAACTTGCCGAAGACTTGGCATTTGAGATTGTTGCGGTCGTTGCCACGGCCGCATCCGCCGCGGCCACGATTGCCACTGTTGCTGCCGCCTTGTCCAACCTAGTTGCCACCCTCGTTGCCACGGCCAACACCGTGACCATCAGGGTTGCACGTGGCGATGTTCGCCGAGGGGTGGATCGCGCCGACGGAGGCATGCTGCTCGAGGCAGAGTTCAACACTGAGGAGGTACGAGTAGAGAGCTGCTGAGGCTAATGGGGTGATGGGCCTCTAACCCCTCGTTGGTTACCCCAAGTGGTGTGGAAGTGTTTTCCCTTAGCAAAGATGCCAAGGATCGAATCCCCAGAGAGTCCTAGGTTCAACAAGTAGGTGTCAACTGCTAATGGCGCGGATTAGCAATCAACGTGGACCTGCACACAGATACAAATAACTTTGCTCCCAACGAGTACAGAGAGGTTGTCAATCCCTCCGGCCTTGTAGTTCACAAAGGATTAAAAGCAAATGATAGTAGTGATAGATAATGTTTGCAATAGTAAATAATAGCGAAAAGTAAATAGCGGATGTGATCAATGATGGTAATATGGACCGGAGTCTCATGATGTTCACTACTGATGTCTCTCTCCCAAAAGACGATAAAACAGCTATGTGAGGTAAACGAATTACAGCTAGGCAATTGACAGGACCACGAACGCAAACCAATGCTGATTACATTGCAAGAAAGGTTGAGGTTCAAAGCATGGGCGGTACGCCAAAGTAAGTAGACCGAAATCCATCAATATCTACTACTAATCATCCACCTTGAGATATCTATCCAGAACATCTCGCTGGTATTAAGTTGCGAGTCCCACCCATAGTGTAAACTCAATGCAACAGACAACTGCATTAAAAGAACTTTGCGTAAAGTAAACTATCCTTGCACCCGTGGGCACAAGCACCGTTGTTTTCCCCCTTGTGGCAACAACACATCCCCTAGACTCATGTTTCTGTCACTCAAGCTAGTCATCGAGGGGCATGAACCCACAATCGAGCATAACGTTCCCTCTTGGAGTCACTACGTATTACTTGGCCAAAGCAATAAATAACAACGGAGAACATGCAAGAATTACTTATGAACATAAATATAAAAGAGGTAGATCAAATATATTACTCAAGATCAATCTGAACATAATCTCATAATCCATCGGATCCCAGCAAACTCATCATAGCAACAACATAAGGATTACATATGTGCCTCGATCATGTAGGGCAGCTCACGAGGACTAATTAGTGAAGCACAAGAACGGGAGAAGAACATCACATAGCTACTGGTCATGGACTCATGGTCCAAGGGAGACTACTCACAACTCATCCGGGAGGCGTCCATGGTGGTGGAGAAGCTCCCGATGGTGATCCTTCCCTCCGGCAGGGTGCCGGGAAGAGTTCTCCTGGTGCTCCCGATCTTGGAAGTGGCGGCGGCGGCGGAACAGAGATGAGATCGCGAAAAAGAGTTCCCGTCCCGAGGGTTTCGAGGGACGCTCTAAATATATGCCAAAGGGGGGCACCAGACGGGCTTCGGGGGGCCCATGCGCCCCCCCCAGCACGGCCCAGGGGGGGGCGCCGCCAGGGCGCCTGGAGCCCTGGGGGCCCCCCGGCTGCCCTTCGGGCGCAAGGTAGGTTCTGGAATGCTGATTTTTTATATGATTTTTCTGGATTTTTCCTGGCAGTTCTCGTAACGTGAAAACCTGAAATACAAAAACAGCCGAAAACAGAAACTGGCACCGGGGTGCACTGGATTAGTAGGTTAGTACAAATATGATCAAAAGTGTATGGAAGTGTATGAATATCATAGCAATATCACCCAAAAGTGGCATGGAGCAAGCAGAAATTATAGATACGTTTTGGACGTATCAACATCCCCAAGCTTAATTCCTGCTCGTCCTCGAGTAGGTAAATGATAACAAGAATAATTTCTGTGGTGACATGCTATTAACCATATAGGACTTTCTCATAGTCATATGACAAAAGCTTACTGCGACAATGATTCTATAGTAATTAAGTTGCCTCATGAGAAAATCACAAATGACTGAAAGTTTTACATCATGACATTGAAGCATCAAAAAGATTTGCAATGAACATGATGTGCAAATATGATAAAGTGATATCTAGATTGCCCCCTTTAGTGATGCAAAACATAAATGCAGGGGCACCTTCAAGGTTTAAGTGATGACTAGATACAATGATTTCAAAATAAACGATATCACAATCATGCAAAAGACAATGCTACTTTGGGACAATGCACATTACACTTAGAATGACAATCATGCTCTCAGTAGTTGGTGCTTTTAAAAGAAGATGGAGACTCAACATAAAAGTAAAAGAATGGTTATGTGCTAGAGCTTTTTATTTTGAAAACATAGAAGCAATTTTGTCAACGGTAGTAGTACTTCATATGTGTCATGCATAAGACATCTTATAAGTTGCCAGCCTCATGCATCGAATACCAATAGTGCTCGCACCTTGTCCTAATTAGCTCGGATTTCCATGGGTTATCATAGCATTACATATGTTTCAACCAAGTGTCACAAAGGGGTACCTCTATGCCACCTGTACAAAGGTCCAAGGAGATAAATCGCATTTGATTTCTCGTTTTTGATAGATCTCAACTTCAGGACATCCATACCGGGACAACATAGAAAATAGATGATGGACTCCTCTTTAATGCATAAGCATATTCTCATAAGAGATTGAGGATTAAGTCCAAGCTAAAACTTCCACCATGATACATGGCTTTGGTTGGCGGCCCAATGTTCTTCTCTAACAATATGCATACTCATTCAACCCACGGCAAATCACCCTTACTTCAGACAAGACGAACATGCATAGCAACTCACATGATATTCAACAAAAGTGTGACAGTTGATGGCGTCCCCAGAAACATGGTTACCGCTCAGCAAGCAACTTATAATAAATAAGATACATAAGCAACATATTCTTTACCACAATAGTTTTTAAGCTACTTTCCCATGAGCTATGTATTGCAAAGTTAGTCTGCTTAGTACAGGTGGAGGTTAGCAAAAGACTGGGAGCGACCAACTAAGAGAGCAATGACGGTCATAATCATGCAGAGCGACAAAGCAACATTGAATCAGGCATGGTAGTTATATCGTTACTCAGAAATAAAAGATCATCAAGGCTTGACAGACTTTCTTTACAGTCTTAAATATGCGTGAGCATACGCCAAGTCAATCAAAATAAATTCTCGAAGGAAGATATTACTAAACCATACCACATCATCGGCAAACAAATCAAGTTGGTATTCCAATAACACATTGGGAATCCCCCAGCTATTTGAGACTAACCATAAGAAAACCTGAACTACTAAGCGCCATTATGCACGTAGCATCTTTATCATAGACATATTAACCAATGCAACGGAAGCAAACTCTCTTAATAAGGTGAGCATGATAATTAAAGAGAGTTCAAGCAACCAACTAAACAAAAGCTCTTCGAAAAGATAAGCATGAATACTAAGAGCAGAGCATGATAGTAGCTATTAAAAGACAAAGAACACACACAGCAAAGATAGACATGAAAATTCTATGTTATGTTCTAGGTAGAAGTGCAGCGTGTTTCTCTCCCACATAAAGAATGCTGAGTTCCGACTCGTTATGAAAAACTGAAAAGAAAACTAAAAGCAAGACGCTCCAAGCATAGCACTTAACACATGAAGTGATAAAAATATAGCGAAACGAAAGACGAACTGATAATGTTGATGGAGAAGGGGATGCACGGGGGCATCCCCAAGCTTAGACGCTTGAGTCTCCTTGAATATTTCTTGGGGGTGCATGGGGGCATCCCCAAGCTTGAGCGCTTGACACTCCTGAATCTTTTTATCATCTTCCCTCGCACACTTGAAAACTCCCTTCATACACAACTCATCATAATCTGATTAGCGAGGTTAGTACCCTTAATAAAATAATTATACCTTGCTGGAAATAAAGATATTCTTGAAGTTCTACCGTTTCTAAAGATTGCCAAAAGGTTTTTGCAAAGAAAAAGCAAGCTCTTGATTTGCAAAATGAAGGAAAGGCAAAACAGGACAGAATCTGTGAAAAACAGAACAGCAGGTAGTAATTGATTTGTTCGGGGCACTTCTGCAACTCAAATCAAAAAACTCAGAACAGACGCACGAAAGAAAATTATATAGAGAACGCTGTCGAAAAAATTCAGACCAAAAAGATGATCTGGTGATTTTATACGAATTTTTCTATCCAAGGACAGAATCTGTTTCCTGGACAGCACCTCACAACTTTTGAACTTTCTAGCAATCAGAGGCTATACTTGGCACAAATATGAAAAGCAAAGATACAATGATGATGCTACAGCAGTAAGCAACATCAAGACACAACAAAAGCAAAATATAAAATTTTATTCATGTGGGTTGCCTCCCAAAAGCGCTTTCTTTTATGCCTTTAAGCTAGGCATAATGCATAGAGGAATCAAGTTGTATCAATTGAACCATCATCAAGATCATCAAAAAGCTCTTCAATAATACAACTAGTCTTAAGAGGACTCTCAAATAAAGGCCTCATAGAGATACTCCTAGGTAGAAGACCAAAAGGATAAAAGTCAAGGGAAGATTCATTTATAAATTTATCAAAGACAAGTGTTTCTTCCAAGGTCTTTACAGTTTCAACCCCTTTGGCAATAGACGGAGTACTTTTAGAACGGGGAGCCTTTGGAACGTGAACGAACTTAGGCTCCCTCTTTGCCGGAGTTTCTACCTTTTTGGTTTTGATCGAGGAGAAGGTAGTTCCTAGGGTATCAAATATTTCCTCAATCTTGTCTATCCTAGAAGAGTCCAAGTCATGGAATTTGACGGTCTCCAAAATTTTAAAAACTTTATGCATGGAGCTATCAAGTCTATTCAAATTCCCTTGGATCTTACGATCCAACTCATTTATCTTATTAATGCTTGGCATCTCTAGCTCTATCTTTTCAAGTTTTTTCATGATGTGAGCTAGGGTGATGTCCTCTCGAATGCTAACAACAGGGAGATTCCCAACAAGATTTTCAATAATACTAAGAGACTCCCAAACTGGGGCCTCTAGGAAATTCCCATTGATAGCAGTATCTAGAATAAACCTATTCCAAGAAGTAATTCCAACATAAAAATTTCTAAGCAAGATAGTAGTAGGTTGCTTCTTGGTGGCTCTTTTTTGTGAATCATTAATTCTATACCAAGCATCTTTCAAACTTTCCCCACCTCTTTGTTTAAAGGTGAGAACTTCTGCCTCGTTGTCACGACACGGATTTGGCAAAATCCAAGTCTCTGTGCTTACTGTGCTATCCCTGGATCATAGCTAGCACACACAGCAACAAGAATGAATATCAGTAAAACATACATCATTTTACTATAACGATTGATCCAAAATTAAGCAAATACATACCATTGTTACAGCTCAATGCTGGCATATAATACAACGGAATAACACGTAGTCGCTAAGTTAGGACTCCATCAACGCCACTGGGCTCGTTGAGTGTAGACCATAACCCTATCATCTCTTAATCTGCTGAGATCTGCACATGACAGGTGTAGATGAGTACGTGGAATGTACTCGCAAGTTGCAAAGGAAAGTTTTAGCAGAATATGTATATATGCAGGGTAAGTATTGGTGGAGGTTTCCTTTGCGTAAAGCCAATTTTGTCCTATACTAAATTTTTCAACCTTCTGTTGAAATTAATAACTTTAGTATAAAAGGCAGGAGTGAGACTTTGGATATACGCACCAAAGTTCATTCTCCGATTTTAGTAAAACATTTATATAGTTGAAGTGAAACACAATCACTGTGCTCAGTCCTCAACCAACCCTTAAAACAAATTTTTTGAAAAGAGAGGGGAGATTCTTCTTCAGTCCAAGTCTTCAGTTGCTCAAAATTGCCCGTAACCGGGGGCACGGCTAATCGATTAGGTTAAACCCTCTGCAGAGGTCGTACACGTTCCCCACATGACACAACCAACCCCTTTTACCATTACACACTTGGGTGTATGACTAGGAGAAGATTGTGACAAAGCCTTTCCGTAACAGCCCCCTATACCTGACCAAGCCGCCCGTAACTTAGGCAATGAAATCCCCTCTCCCATGGCGGTCCTGAGGTAAGGCTTTCCCGTTAGTACCAAGCTAAGCCAGAGCCCATAATAGCATGTGGCTGTACTGGAAGCTACATCAAACTGTACTTGGAAGATCTCATTTCCCTGGACGGCGGTCCCCACCAAAAACCTGTGTGCAAGACCCCAGTCGGGCGCATTCACTGCAAGACCCCGATGGGCGCAATCACTTGTAGACGCTCCCATCAATACCATTCCGCCCAGAGAGTAGAAATAAAATAATATATATATTTTTGTTTTCAAAAAGTTTTCACAACACGTTGTCCCAAAGAGGGCAAGTTTATTCTTTTAAAACTTGTTTGATTCTCATCCCTTTTTTTCTTTGCAAGCATGGCTAAGCAAGTTCCTAGGGCTTTAGCTAGCAATAGTGTTTGCAAAACTTTTTAGTAAAACATGCATAGTAGTAAATTTTAAATATATCATGCATATTCCAAAATCATAGGACAATGTATGATCAAATTGCAACTTGCCTTGTGACTCGCAGCAACACGGTTCTACCTCCTCGTATAATTCGCCTTCGCACTCGTCGCAATCTAACGCAATAAAGTACTTAAGTAAGACACTCCACACATAAAATATTCACATAACATGTGCTCAAGCAAAACCATCCAACAAACAATTCATGCCAAACAACCCTAGCAAGTATTACCATATGATTCAAGTTTATGCAATTTGATCGGTTCCTATGTATGTCATATAGTTCATGTTAATAAAATAATTAATAATTTTCTAACTCTAAATTGTTATGATGACTACAACTAACCAAAAAAAAGTTTTTTGCGGTTCAATCTAATGGTTTAAACAATGAAACAAATTTTAGTTTCACAAGTTTATTAATTGATGATCAAGAAGGTCAAAATTAAGGTATTGTGTTAAAACAGTAACTAAAACTTACTGAAAAATTATTCTATGAGTCCTAGAAGATTGGTATGGTTCCAAGGACCAATTTTCATATGTAAAATCTTTTCATATCAATTACAGAATAAAAGATATAGTAAATATACTCAAATTCTCATTTAAATCAAAACTAAATTTTAATCTGCGTAAAAGTGAGATTTCAAATTTTTATAATAAACTAGAGGTCCGTAGCTACCCAGGGATATCTTATTTGTCAAATTTGGATAAGCGGTTTAAAAGATGTGATTTTTCGAAGTTGGGCTAAATTTCTATAATAGAAACGGAAATAAGAAAAAGACTCGCCACGTGGCAGAATCTGGTAGGCTTGTACTGTTTCGTTTTTTTTAATTGGAAACAGAGAGGTGTCTCACCGGAGGTTCGCCGGAGTTCTTGCCGGAGTTCGAGAAGATGGTCCGCAAGGTAAACGAAATGTCAAACGGTGCAGAGGTAGACGAGTAGAGTTTGTCGGACAAGATCCCGTGTTCGGACTCATCTTGTGGCGGTGGTGAGTGGCCACCAGAGTTGGGCGGAACTCCGGTCGGTCGCGACGCTCGTGGATAACATGCTCCGGCTGTGAATTTGAACGAACCATCGTGTCCTTAAGATGCACAACTTAGTTTCAAAAAGATAGGGAGAAGTAAAAGGTCGGGAGTACCTTGGGCTCGCCGAGATCTCGTAGGGATGGCGGAAGCAACAAGTTACTCCGGCGAGAAATTGTGGCTCATGTAGTGAGGATAGAGTTAAGCCAGGAGAGGGCTTTGGACAAGGGGAGAGTTGTGAAGGGATGGGGCCTTTTATAGGATGCAGGGGGGGTCAGGGATGAGCGGGATGTTCGTCGACATTATGGCGTTAATGGCGAAAGTTACTGCTACTTTAGGTGGCCATTAGGGCGCGGTTTAGCGTGGGTAACGGAAGAGAAGGAGTTAGGGCGGAGTGGGGAATCCATTCAGAGGAGTTTCGGGGCGAGGGAGAGGAGGGGAGGGGGTGGCGCTAGGCATGGCTCGGGCTTCTGTTCTTGGCTGGATGAACGAACGGAGGAAGAAGAAGAACGCCGGCGCCTGATATGGGCCTTAGTGAGAAATTTGGCCCAAGAGAAAAAAAACAAAAAACAAAAAAAAAACAATGGAAGAGATAGATGGGCTAGATAGGCTGACAGAGAGAAAGCATAACTAATAACAATATTAGACTGGATAATCAATGAATAAATTGTTCGCTCTCTCAGAATTATTATTTGGATCTGAGTAAAAAATGTTCACATATTCTCTTTGATTATTCTAGCCTAGGAAAAGTGGTTTCATAAATAAATAAGCAATTATCTTGTGTACGTACATGTTTCGATAATGCACTATGGGCTTCATAATTTTACCAACATAGCCCTTAGGATCTTATGAATGCCAAAAAATTACAAAGAAGAAATATTAAATACTTTCAATAATAGTTTTGGAGAAGTCATATTATCTCCTCTCATAAAATTTAATTTGGATAATTGGAAATATTGAATGACATTGAAACTCCAAATATGATCCAATCCAAATGAAAAAAAAATCAAAGAACATCACATAAAATATTCTTCCACCACATTTTGAGAAAGTCATTTTATTCTCAATCCATTTTATTTGTGGTTCGAAAACATTTCATAGGAGTCCAAAACAAGGAAATTCAATTTGAATTTTTTTTAACAAGTCTCAATTTTTTTTGACAATCACAACGACTCACTCAATAATAACTTCTTATTAACATTCCAAAATTTGGAAAATTTTGGGATGTTACACTCGTCAAAGACAAAAGGACCCGACATAATGACAACTAAAGAACTAGATAACTATTTTTGTGATTTTTGATACAAGGTACTAAAGCAAAAAACTTAAAGGTAAACTAAGAAGACTAAAAAGCAAAGGTAAAAGATAGCATGCAACTCCCCTATCCTGAAGAGTGGAGTCCCCGGCAACGGCGCCAGAAAATACTCCTTGATGGGCCTCTAACCCCTCGTTGGTTACCCCAAGTGGAAGGTGAAAGATGCAGTGGTGTGGAAGTGTTTTCCCTTAGCAAATATGCCAAGGATCGAATCCCCAAAGACTCCTAGGTTCAACAAGTAGGTGTCAACTGCTAACGGCGCGGATTAGCAATCAGCGTGGACCTGGGCACAGATACAAATAAATTTGCTCCCAACGAGTACAGAGAGGTTGTCAATCCCTCCGGCCTTGTAGTTCACAAAGGATTAAAAGCAAATGATAGTAGTGATAGATAATGTTTGCAATAGTAAATAATAGCGAAAAGTAAATAGCGGATGTGATCAATGATGGTAATATGGACCGGAGTCTCATGATGTTCACTAGTGATGTCTCTCTCCCAAAAGACGATAAAACAACTATGTGAGGTAAACGAATTACAGCTGGGCAATTGACAGGACCACGAACGCAAACCAATGCTGATTACATTGCAAGAAAGGTTGAGGTTCAAAGCATGGGCGGTACGCCAAAGTAAGTAGACCGAAATCCATCCATATCTACTACTAATCATCCACCTTGAGATATCTATCCAGAACATCTCGCCGGTATTAAGTTGCGAGTCCCACCCATAGTGTAAACTCAATGCAACAGACAACTGCATTAAAAGAACTTTGCGTAAAGTACACAATCCTTGCACCCGCGGGCACAAGCACCGTTGTTTTCCCCCTTGTGGCAACAGCACATTCCCTAGACTCATGTTTCTGTCACTCAAGCTAGTCATCGAGGGGCATGAACCCACAATCGAGCATAACGTTCCCTCTTGGAGTCACTACGTATTACTTGGCCAAAGCAATAAATAACAACGGAGAACATGCAAGAATTACTTATGAACATAAATATAAAAGAGGTAGATCAAATATATTACTCAAGATCAATCTGAACATAATCTCATAATCCATCGGATCCCAGCAAACTCATCATAGCAACAGCATAAGGATTACATATGTGCCTCGATCATGTAGGGCAGCTCACGAGGACTAATTAGTGAAGCACAAGAACGGGAGGAGAACATCACATAGCTACTGGTCATGGACTCATGGTCCAAGGGAGACTACTCACAACTCATCTGGGAGGCGTCCATGGTGGTGGAGAAGCTCCCGATGGTGATCCTCCCCTCCGGCAGGGTGCCGGGAAGAGTTCTCCTAGTGCTCCCGATCTTGGAAGCGGCGGCGGCGGCGGAACAGAGATGAGATCGCGAAAAAGAGTTCCCGTCCCGAGGGTTTCGAGGGACGCTCTAAATATATGCCAAAGGGGGGCACCAGACGGGCTTCGGGGGGCCCAGGCGCCCCCCCGGTGCGGCCCAGGGGGGGGGGGCGCCGCCAGGGCGCCTGGAGCCCTGGTGCCCCCCCCGGTTGCCCTTCGGGCGCAAGGTAGGTTCTGGAACGCTGATTTTTTATATGATTTTTCTGGATTTTTCCTGGCAGTTCTCGTAACGTGAAAACCTGAAATACAAAAACAGCCGAAAACAGAAACTGGCACCAGGGTGCACTGGATTAGTAGGTTAGTCCAAATATCATCAAAAGTGTATGGAAGTGTATGAATATCATAGCAATATCACCCAAAAGTGGCATGGAGCAAGCAAAAATTATAGATACGTTTTGGACGTATCATGGGGTCATCGCACGCCGTGACTAACACGACTAACGGCTCAAAATCGGGACCTAGTCCGGCGAGTATGTAGCCAAGCACCTCCTCGTTGGTGAGAGGCTTGCCGATGGACGCCATGACATCAGCAAAGCCCCGCATCTTGTGGTAGTACTCCGAGGCGGTGAGGTCATTCTTCTTCAGATTGGAGAGCCGGTAGCGCAGCTGCATGACGCGGGCACGATTCTGTGAGGCAAACATGTCATGAAGAGTGGTCCAGACCTGTTCTGACGTGCGGAGCTGAGTCATCTGTCCAAGGATATCCTCGGTCATCGAGCCGAGGAGGGCGATCATCGCCAGCTGATCCTGCCGGTACCACCGAAGAAACGCCGGATTGGCCACCTCCTTGGCCGCATCACCGGTGCCTTCTATGATGGTGTGTGGAGGCGCCGTTTCGGAGCCGGAGACATATCCGAACAAGTCATTCGAGGCGAGAGCAGGTACAGCCTGGGTCTTCCAAAGGAGGAAGTTGTCCCTCGTGAGATGAAGGGTGATAAGGTTTCCGATCGAGGTGATCGCGGGTGCGGCAGAAGAGCTGGAACTAGTGGTGAGGGTGCCGATGGTAGTGGTGGTGAGGACGCCGACGGTGTTGGAGAGGAGGCTAGGGGTGATGTCAGCCGTGGTGGAAGATGGGATCTTGGTGCTCTGTATACCAAGTTAGAGAGAATAGTTTGTCATGTAATACCCCGAGGGGCAGGTCATGTATTTATATGGGCAATGACTTGATTGCCAAGATTACAAGTACATGATAACTACAACAACTCTGGAGATATATCCTGGTTGTTTAATCTAGATATACATGACCTAAACCTAACGTATGTTGGTTAGGATCTTGTACGTTAACAAGGGGCGTTGGACAGCCCAAGCGTCTAAGGCCGGTTTAAGGCGCCCGACTGGGTTTGTTTTCTACTACCGGTCAGTGACCGGGGCGTCCGCCCGAGCATTTGGGGGCGGTATGGGGTGCCCAGCTGTAGATACTCTCATGCCCTTAACATTTTTGGTCGTCCGTTGGTGCGTGCATTTTTTTAGACTAAACACGCTTCACGTTACTGATTAATAATTTGTGTTCTAGGGATACATTGAAAATCTGGAGGCTAAAGAAACCAAAGATGACGTCCTTCAGTAATATCAAGAGCGAATGTTGCGAGGCTATGGGCCTCGGTGTTCGAATCCCGTCCCTCGAAGATGAAAGAACCAACGTGGAACTCGGATGCAGACAATGTGATTTCTCTGATGATACTAGCATAAATTGTGTCCTTCAGTAACATCAAGAGTGAATGTAGTGAGGCTATGGGTCTCTATATTCGAATCCCGTCGCTCAAAGATGAAAGAACCAACGTGGAACTCGGATGCAGACAATTTTATTTCTCTGGTGATACTAGCATAGATCCCACCACCACGGCCACAGTTGATTCCAATTATTACGTCTTGCAATCAAAAGCTATTATCACCATGTTTAAGGACATATCTTGAGCTAATGTTAGTGCATCCTGATACGTCTCCGTCGTATCTATAATTTTTTATTGTTCCATGCCAATATTCTACAACTTTCATATACTTTTGGCAACTTTTAATACTATTTTTGATATTAAACTATAGATCCAGTGCCATGTGCCAGTTCATGTTTGTTGCATGTTTTTTGTTTCGCAGAATATCCATATCAAACGAAGTCCAAATGCGATAAAAACTTACGATTTTTTTGAATATATATGATTTTTGGGAAGAACAATCAATGCGAGACAATGCCCGAGGGACCACAAGGACGGATGGCGCGGCCCCCACCCTTGTGGCCACTCCGTAAGGAGGTTGGTGCCCTTCTTTCGCCGCAAGGAAGACAATACCCGGAAAAAATCCTGTTAAAATTTCAGCCGAATCGGAGTTACGGATCTCCGGGAATTTAAGAAACGGTGAAAGGCCAGAATCTGGGAGCGCAGAAACAGAAGAAAACAGAGAGAGAGATCCAATCCCGGAGGGGCTCTCGCCCCGCCGCCGCCATGGAGGCCATGGACCAGAGGGGAAACCCTCTTCCCATCTAGGGGGGAGGCCAAGGAAGAAGAAGAAGGAGGGGGCTCTCTCTCTCTCCCTCTCTCCTGGTGGCGCCGGAATGTCGTCGGGGCCATCATCGCGACGACGATCTACACCAACAACTTCGCCGCCGTCATCACCAACTCTCTCACCCTCTATGCAGTGGTGTAACACGTCTTCTACCCACTGTAATATCTACTTAAACATGGTGCTCAACGCTATATATTATTTCCCAATGATGTATGGCTATCCTATGATGTTTGAGTAGATATGTTTTGTCCTATGGGTTGATTGATGATCGTGATTGGTTTGAGTTGCATGCTTTATTATTGGTGATGTCCTATGGTGCTCTCTATGTCGCGCAAGTGTGACGGATCCCCTCTGTAGGGTTTGCAATATGTTCATGATTTGCTTATGGTCGGTTGCTAGAGTGACAGAAGCTTAAACCCGAGTAAGGAAGTTGTTTGCATATGGGAGTAAAGAGGACTCGATACCTTATAATGCTATGGTTGGGTTTTACCATAATGATCTTTAGTAGTTACGGATGTTTTCTAGAGTTACAATCATAAGTGCATATGATCCAAGAAGAGAAAGTATGTTAGCTTATGCCTCTCCCTCATATAAAATTGCAATAATGATTACCGATCTAGTTATCGATTGCCTACGAACAAATACCTTTATCGTGTGACAAAACCTCTCTACTAAAACTAACTTAGTTATGTCTTTATCTAAACAGCCCCTAGTTTATATTTACGTGCTCTTTATTATCTTGCAAACCTATCTCGCAACACCTACAAAGTACTTCTAATTTCATACTTGTTCTAGGTAAAGCAAGTGTCAAGCGTGCGTAGAGTTGTATCAGTGGTCGATATAACTTGAGGGAATATTTGTTCTACCTTTAGCTCCTCGTTGGGTTCGACATTCTTACTTATCAAAAGAGGCTACAATTGATCCCCTATACTTGTGGGTTATCAAGACCTTTTTCTAGCGCCGTTGTCGGGGAGCAACAGCGTGGGGGTGAATATTCTCATGTGTGCTTGTTTGCTTTATCACTAAGTAGATTTTATTCTTGTGCTCTTGCTTTCTATCCTTAGTTATGGGTAGGAAATTCAAAATACCAAAAAAATAGTTATACCTACTACACCAATGGTTGAAGAACCACTCAAAATCTATCACACTCCTGAAGCTTTTTACTTGGATCATCTTTGATCCATTTGTGCTCGTGCTGAAAACACAACTAGTTTAGTTGAGGCAAAATCATTAGATGAGCATGCTTATTTTGTGCGACACTGCTTATCTCAAAAAGGGAAACTTTTACTACATCAAATTAATACTATGCAATGATATGCTTGGAACTTATGTGAATTATATGATTTTACCTGTTGTTCTGAAGACCCTAAGAAACACCTTCCCTACCAATGTGAGTTTAGTGATAATGGAATCTTATCTTCTTATGCCAAGGGTGTTTATAATTACTTTGATATTGAACAAATTGAGCAATTTGTTACTTTTAAGGGTGCTTATGAAATTGTTTCTTTAGTTGAAAAGTATGATGCTACTCTTTACAAATCTATATTTTTACCATACTTAAATATTGCAATGAAAGCTATGCATCTAATGCTTATGTTAAGCCGTATATTGAGGACTCCTCCACTGTCCAAGAGGAGACTAATATTTTGCAGGAAACTATGGAAGAAGAAATTGCTAAAACTGTGAGCTCATTAGATGAAAAAGATGAGGAGGAGAGCGAAGAACAAAAGGAGGAAGAGCGGATTGATCACCCGTGCCCACTTTCTAGTGAGATTAACCCTTTATCTCATACATTTTCAAATTTCCCTTCGTGCTTACCGAAGGATGAATGCTATGATGATTGCTATGATCCTCTTGATTCGTTTGAAATATCCATTTTTGATGAACTTGATGCTTGCTATGCTTATGGCCAAGATGCCAACATGAATTATGCTTATGGAGATGAACTTGCTATAGTACCTTATGTGAAACATGAAATTATTGCTATTGCACCCACGGCTAATAGTCCTATTATCTATTTGAATTCTCCCAACTACACCATATCGGAGAAGTTTGCGCTTATTAAGGATTATATTGATGGGTTGCATTTTACTATTGCACATGATGATTTTGATAAATATAATATGCATGTGCTTGCTGCTCCTACTTGCAATTATTATGAGAGAGGAACTACATCTCCGCCTCTCTATGTTTCCAATACGATAAAATTGCAAGAAATTGTTTATACTATGCATTGGCCTTTATTTGATGTGCATGAATTGTTATTTTATGACATGCCGATGCATAGGAAGAGAGTTAGACTTCGTTGTTGCATGACACATCACTTAGTGCTCACTACTAAATGCCAAATCATTGCTAATTAAAATTGGCTTTGATATACCTTGGGATCCGGGTGGATTCATTACTTGAGCACTATGTGCCTAGCTTAATGGCTTTAAAGAAAGCGCTGCCAGGGAGACAGCCCGAAAGTTTTAGAGATTCATTTATTTCTGTAGTGCTTTTATATAGTTTAAAAACAAAATAAAAATAAAGAGGGGAACATAAAAACTTTTTCAAAAAGAGAAGCGATTGGAAGGTTATGCATTGGAGAAGTGAGGGTCGACCTTGAACACTTGTGTTCATGCTCATGGAAACAATGTAGAATTTTTCATACAAGTTTCTCACAAAAATAATTATCCCCTTGTACAAATCCATTGTATTATAAAAATAATGTGCCAAGATTTGCCTTTAGGACGATTAGATTGCTTGTTCATTTGTGCGGTGCAAAACAGAAACTTTGGCTATAGTGCATGATTTTTCATTTTTTACTGGAACGACAAAGGTTTCTGAAACATTTTGCAGAACCTTTCTACACAATTTTTTTATTTTGTCCTATTTTTTCAGAATTTTTAGAGGTACATAAGTATGGTTAATGTTGAAATTACTACAGATTGTCCTTTTTTTCAGAGATTGCTGTTATAGTTTCATTATTTGCTTATGTTTGAGATCTTGTCGAGCCTTCTTTGACTTGGTGCCATAGAATTGTGATAGCATATAGTGGGTATGTTTGATTATAATTAAACAATAATGTTAGAGCAGTACATAATGGGATTTGATGTTATTTGTACTAACCCCTCTAATAAAAAGTTTTATTAAGTCTTGTGTGGATGAAGTGTTCGAAGATCGGAGAGGTATTGATATGAGAAGAATGAGGAGAGGCAAGAGCTCAAGCTTGGGGATGCCTGAGGCACCCCAAGTAAATATTCAAGGAGACTCAAGCGTCTAAGCTTGGGGATGCATCGGAATGCATCCCATCTTTATTCGACAATTATCGGTATCTTTTGGTTTTTGTTTTGTTCACATGATATGCATAAATTCTTGGAGCGCCGTGTGCCTTTTCTTTTTCTTTTAATAATGCACCATGCTGGTATGAGATAGTCCTTGGTTGATTTATAGAGTGCTCTTTGCACTTCACTTATATCTTTTGAGTATGTCTTTATAGAATGCTTCATGTGCTTCTCTTATATCTTTTGAAGTTTGGATTGCGTGTTTCCCTACACATATAAAACCGCCATTTGCAAAATGCTCTTTTGCTTCACTTATATTTGTTAGAGCATGGGAATATCTTTTGTAGAAAGAATTAAACTCTCTTGCTTCACTTATATCTATTTAGTGAGTTGATATGAATTGGTCATTCACATGATTAGTCATAAAATCCTACATAAAATTTGTAGATCGCTGAATATGAGATGTTTGATTCCTTGCAATAGTTTTGCCATATAGAGATGCTAATATGTGGGAGGTACTTAAATGATTGGTATTTAGGAAGAATATTGGTGTTAATGTTTGTGATTCCCGAAGCATGCACATATGATCTCCCGTTATGCTAAGAAGTTGGAGCACGATTTATCCTTGATTGTCTGTCTTTGTGTGAAGGTCAGGGGCGCGCGATGGTAAACTCCTACCAACCTCCCCCCTAGGAGCATGCGTAGTAGTACTTTGCTTCGAGGGCTAATAAACTTTTTGCAATAAGTATGTGAGTTCTTTATGACTAATGTTGAGTCCATGGATTATACGCACTCTCACCCTTCCACCTTGCTAGCCACTCTAGTACATCGCAACTTTCGCCGATGCATCAAACCCACCATATACCCTTCCTCAAATCAGCCACCATACCTACCTATTATGGCATTTCCATAGCCATTCCGAGATATATTGCCATGCAACTTCCATCATCATCATATACATGACTTCAGCGTTCATTGTCATATTGCTTTGCATGATCGTAAGATAGCTAGCATGATATTTTCATGGCTTATCCATTTTTTGATATATTTTCTATGCTAGATCATTGCACATCCTGGTACACTGCCAGAGGCATTCATATAGTCATAATGTATTAGCTTTATCGAGTTGTAAGTAAATAAAAGTGTGATGATCATCATTATTAGAGCATTGCCTCATGTGAGGAAATAAAAATAATAAAAGAGGCCAAAGAAGCTCAAATAAAAAATAGGGAAAAGAAGCCCACCAAAAAAAGAGAAAACAAAAAATAGAGAAAAAGAGAGAAGGGGCAATGTTACTATCTTTTTACCACACTCGTGCTTCAGAATGGCACCATGTTCTTCATATAGAGAGTCTCTTGAGTTGTCACTTTCATATACTAGTGGGAATTTATCATTATAGAACTTGACTTGTATATTCCGATGATGGGCTTCCTCAAATGCCCGGGGTCTTCATGAGCAAGCAAGTTGGATGCACACCCACTTAGTTTTCAGTTTGAGCTTTCATACACTTATAGCACTTAGTGCATCTGTTGCATGGTAATCCCTACTCACTCACATTGATATGAATTGATGGACATCTCCATAGTCCATTGATTTGCCTAGTTGATGTGAGACTTTATCCCTACTTTTTTCTACTACCACCTTCTATTCCACCCATAGTGTTATATTCATGGCTCACGCTCATGTATTGCGTGAGGGTTGAAAAAGCTGAAGCGCGTTAAAAATTATGAACCAATTGCTTGGCTGACACAGGGGTAGTGCATGATTTATATTTTGTGTTAAGAGGATGGAGCATGACAAGCCTATATGATTTTGTAGGGATATCATTCTTTAGCATAGATATTTTGAAAGACATGATTGTTTGTTGGGATGCCTGAGTATTAAATTCTTCATGTCAAATGATAGACTATTGATTTGAATCACTCATGTCTTAATATTCATGCCATGATTAGATTATATGATCAATTTTATGCTAGGTAGCATTCCACATAAAAAATTATATTTTTTATCATTTACCTACTCGAGGACGAGCAGAAATTAAGCTTGGGGATGTTGATACTGTTGGGGAACGTAGTATTTCAAAATAAATCCTACGATCACACAATATCTATCTAGGAGAAGCATAGCAACGAGAGGGGAAAATGTGTCTACGTACCCGCGTAGACCGAAAGCGGAAGCGTCTAGTGACGCGGTTGATGTAGTCGAACGTCTTGGCGATCCAACCGATCCAAGCACTGAACGTACGTCACCTCCGCGTTTAGCACACGTTCAGCTCGATGACATCCCACGAGCTCTTCATCCAGTTGAGCATCACGTGAGAGTTTTGTCAGCACGACGGCGCGGTGACGGTGATGATGAAGCTACCGGCGCATGGCTTCGCCTAAGCACTGCAACGATATGACCGAGGTGTGTGTCTGTGGGGAGGGGCACCGCACAAGGCTAAAATCAACTTGTGTCTCTATGGGGTGCCCCCTCCCCACGTATATAAAGGAGGGAGGGGAGGAGGAGGCGGCCGACCTAGGGGGCGCGCCATGAGGGGAGTCCTACTCCCACTAGGAGTAGGACTCCTCCTTTCCTAGTAGGAGTAGGAGCGGGGGAAGGAAGGGAGAGGAGGAGAAGAAAAGAGGGGGCCGGCTCCCCTTGCACTAAACCAATTAGGTTTAGGCCTTGGGGGGCGCGCCCCATATTCCCCTTGCCGCCCTCCTTTTCCACTAAGGCCCATGTAGGCCCATTAACCCCCCGGGGGGTTCCGGTAACCCCCGGTACTCCGGTATTTATCCGATAACCCCTGGAACTCATCCGGTGTCCGAATATAACCTTCCAATATATGAATCTTTATGTCTCGGACATTCCGAGACTCCTCGTCATGTCCGTGATCACATCCGGGACTTCGAACTACCTTCGGTACATCATAAAACATAAACTCATAATACCGATCGTCATCGAACGTTAAGCGTGCGGACCCTACGGGTTCGAGAACTATGTAGACATGACCGAGACTCATCTCTGGTCAATAACCAATAGCGGAACCTGGATGCTCATATTGGCTCCTACATATTCTACGAAGATCTTTATCGGTCAAACCGCATAACAACATATGTTGTTCCCTTTGTCATCGGTATGTTACTTGCCCGAGATTCGATCGTTGGTATCATCATACATAGTTCAATCTCGTTACCGGCAAGTCTCTTTACTCGTTCCGTAATACATCATATTGTGACTAACTCATTAGTCCTTTGCTTGCAAGGCTTATTATGATGTGTATTACCGAGAGGGCCCAGAGATACCTCTCCGACACTCGGAGTGACACATCCTATTCTCGATCTATGCCAACACCACAAACACCTTCGGAAACACCTGTAGAGCATCTTTATAATCACCCAGTTACGTTGTGACCTTTGATAGCACACAAGGTGTTCCTCCGGTATTCGGGAGTTGCATAATCTCATAGTCATAGGAACATGTATAAGTCATGAAGAAAGCAATAGCGGTAAAACTAAACGATCAAGTTGCTAAGCTAACGGATGGGTATTGTCCATCACATCATTCTCCTAATGATGTGATACCGTTGATCAAATGACAACTCATGTCTATGGCTAGGAAACATAACCATCTTTGATCAATGAGCTAGTCTAGTAGAGGCACACTAGGGACACTCTGTTTTGTCTATGTATTCACACATGTACTAAGTTTCCGGTTAATACAATTCTAGCATGAATAATAAACATTTATCATGATATAAGGAAATAGAAATAACAACTTTATTATTGCCTCTAGGGCATATTTCCTTCAGATACGTCTTCGTCGTATCTATAATTTTTGATTGTTCCATGCCAATATTCTGCAACTTTCATATACTTTTGGCAACTTCTTATACTATTTTTGGGACTAACATACTGATCCAGTGCCCAGTGCCAGTTCCTGTTTTTTTGCATGTTTTTTGTTTCGCAGAATATCCATATCAAACGGAGTCCAAACGTGTTAAAAACTTATGAAGTTTTTTTTGGAATATATGTGATTTTTGGGAAGAAGAATCAATGCGAGACGATGCCCGAGGGCCCCACAAGGACGGAGGGCGCCCCCCACCCTTGTACCCACTCCGTAAGGCAATTGGTGCCCTTCTTTCGTTGCAAAAAGTCCAATATTCGAATAAAAATCATGTTAAAATTTCAGCCCAATCAGAGTTACGGATCTCCGGGAATTTAACGGTGAAAGGCGAGAATCTGGGAGCGCAGAGAGAGAGAGATCCAATCTCGGAGGGTTATCGCCCCTCCGCCGCCATGGAGGCCATGGACCAGAGGGGAAACCCTCCTCCCATCTAGGGGGAGGCCAAGGAAGAAGAATAAGGAGGGGGCTCTCCCCCTCTCTCCCGGTGGCGCTAGAACGTCGTCGGGGCCATCGTCGCGTGGGCGATCTACACCAACAACTTCACCGCCGTCATCACCAACTCTCTCCCCCTCTATGCAGCGGTGTAACACCTCTTCAACCCGTTGTAATCTCTACTTAAACATGGTGCTCAATGCTATATATTATTTCACAATGATGTATGGCTATCCTTTGATGTTTGAGTAGATCCGTTTTGTCCTATGGGTTGATTGATGATCGTGATTGGTTTGAGTTGCATGTTTTATTATTGGTGTTGTCCTATGGTGCTCTCCGCGCAAGCGTGAGGGATCCCCTCTATATGGTTTGCAATATGTTCATGATTTGCTTATGGTGGGTTGCTAGAGTGACATAAGCTTAAACCCGAGTAAGTAGGTTGTTTGCGTATGGGAGTAAAGAGGACTTGATACGTTATAATGCTATGGTTGAGTTTTACCTTATTGATCTTTAGTAGTTACGGATGTTTGCTAGAGTTCCATTCATAAGTGCATATGATCCAAGAATAGAAAGTATGTTAGCTTATGCCTCTCCCTCATATAAAATTGCAATAATGATTACCGATCTAGTTATCGATTTCCTAGGGACAAATAACTTTCTTGTGTGACAAAACCTCTCTACTAAAACTAACTTAGTCGTGTCTTTACCTAAACAACCCCTAGTTTATATTTACATGCTCTTTATTATTTTGCAAATCTATTGTAGAATCGAAAGTATGTCTAGAGTGGGTGATTAGACTACTTGACCAAATAAAAACTTAGCCTTTTCCAAATTTTAAGTTCTGGCAGATTTTAGCAACTTAGCACAAGTCAAGCAATCTTCCTACACATGCAATTCTAGAGTTGTGGCAGCGAAAAGTAAAGCATTGCATATGAGTATAGGGGGGGGGGGTGGAGAGTGCAAACGCAATTGGTGACACGAATGTTTTTGGCGTGGTTCCGATAGGTGGTGCTATCGTACATCCACGTTGATGGAGACTTCAACCCATGAAGGGTAACGGCTACGCGAGTCCACGGAGGGCTCCACCCACGAAGGGTCCACGAAGAAGCAACCTGATACGTCTCCAATGTATCTACTTTTCCAAAGACTTTTGCCCTTGTTTTGGACTCTAACTTGCATGATTTGAATGGAACTAACCCGGACTGACGCTGTTTTCAGCAAAACTGCCATGGTGTTATTTTTGTGCAGAAATAAAAGTTCTCGAAATGACCTGAAATTCAACGGAGAATTATTTTGGAATATATAAAAAATATCTGCGGAAAGAACTAAGCCAGGGGGCCCACACCCTGTCCACGAGGGTGGGGGGCGCGCCCCCTCCCCCTGGGCGCACCCCTGCCTCGTGGGCCCCCTGTTGCTCCACTGACGTCTACCCTGACTCCATATATTCTCTTTCGGGAAGAAAAAAATCAGAGAGGAAGAATTATCACGTTTTATGATACGGAGCCGCCGCCAAGCCCTAATCTCTCTCGGGAGGGCTGATCTGGAATTCGTTCGGGGCTCCGGAGGGGAGATCGTCGCCATCGTCATCATCAAGCTTCCTCCATCAACAATTCCATGATGCTCACCGCCGTGCGTGAGTAATCCCATCGTAGGCTTGCTGGACGGTGATGAGTTGGATGAGATTTATCATGTAATCGAGTTAGTTTTGTTAGGGTTTGATCCCTAGTATCCACTATGTTCTAAGATTGATGTTGCTATGACTTTGCTATGCTTAATGCTTGTTGACGGTGTCATGGACTAGGGGGTACTCACCACGTCGTCCCCCGACCACCTGGATCGGGCCGAGGACCCCCACGGCGGTTCATTCATGGGCCGCTTCGGGCAGCCCATGCCGCATACAAGGAGAATTCCACAAGACTTGGCGCCCAAGCCAAGGACTCTCCTAAAACCCTAGGCCTCCAGTGTGTATATAAACCGAGGCCAGGCTAGTCAATAGAAAATCTCATATTCATTATTATCATCCCGTGGTAGATACATGTACTCTATACTACACCCATATGAATACAATCAAAAGCAGCATGCAGGGTATTATCTATTCGAGAGAGCCCGAAGGTGGGTAAAATCCTGTGTCCATGTTACCATCGCTTCAAGACGCCTAGCTTAGCACCCCTACTACGAGATACGCCGGATATTGAACCAACATTGGTGCTTTCATTGAGAGCCTGCTGGGTGATCGTCACGGATCGATGGAGTAAAAATCAACAATCAGGTGATATTTTTCCAGTATTGATCTATTCCACGTATATTATCTTCTTCTTTTTTCTGGCAAATTATTGCCCTCAGCTTGCAACTATGTTTGCATAACTATAATTAGGTTAGAACTTCTCGGGCGGCGGCTCTTGACGAGACATTAGACCACTGGGTTCGGAAGCCAAATCGCTTCGCAATTGATCCGAAGTGGACATAAACGCCGGCGAAGATCCGTGTTCTGTAGAAATCACAGGAGCAGCCATAGACCGGACAGACACGGTGCCCAAAACCAATCTGGTTGACTGCTGCAAATTGGTTGCAGAGTTTGAAGGGGTCACGCATCACGTTGATTTGCATCTCTGCCGCTGGTGGACAAAGCACGCGGGAAGGCGCCAGGGAGGCTCTTTTCCTCTTTTTCCCTCTCTTTAACCTATTGTAGTATTTACGCTGCGGCTCGTGGACCTCCACCTCTAATCGAACATGCATAAGACAAGCACTAACGCACTAGTACTAATTCAGCTGAGTTCTGCCTCATGTGAAGCTGCAAAGCGCTATGGGTAGCACTCACACGGCGTTCAAGGTGCTCTTTACCCTGAACTTTTTCTACGAGAGGCCGAAGACGGTTCGGCTTAGGACATCTCCAGCCGTTGGAGGCCCCCAGGACAATCGCCGGGCCAAAAATAGCACGTCCTAGGGGCCAAAACGTTCTCGCCGGATGAAAGGCGAGTACGTACGTCGTCGGATCACAAACCGCTCCGCCTAGCTCGCCGCCGCCGGCCACCCGGCCGCGGCGGACCACAAACCCCTCTGCGCCGTACTCCACTCCGGACGCGGCGGCCACCTTTCACCATACGATGGCTCTTGCAGATATGAATTTCGACAGAGGCCAGGATTTCGCTGCTGAGGTGTGGAAGAAATGGGGGGTACCCATAAACTATGAAGAATGTAACGATATGGAAGAATTCATTATGGTGGCATAATTCACTCGATCTAGGATCAGACTCACGGAGAAATCGGTAGCCACAATCCTTCTGTCCTGCTTTGGAGGTAGAGCATCTTTGTTCAAGGTTCAGCTACTTCAAAACTGGTCTTTCCGGTTCTCGGTTTCATCCAAAGAAGTGGGCTTCTCCATCATCAAAGGAGGTAACATCTCTCTACCAAATCTCAATGTTAA
This sequence comes from Secale cereale, assembly GCA_902687465.1. Lineage (NCBI taxonomy): Eukaryota > Viridiplantae > Streptophyta > Magnoliopsida > Poales > Poaceae > Secale > Secale cereale. The sequence continues at coordinate 139,994,349 of LR738712.1, read as the reverse complement.
CTTTCTCCTTTGGGGATCCGGAGGACCAAATTCTTCCTGGGAACTCGATCAGTACCTTCAAGAAAAGGAGGATGAATGGACCCACATCTTTCGCAGCCACCCAAGAAAATCTTACCTTCAAGCTCTTAGAGCACCTTCAACCTTCGTTCCTCACTCAACCACCCCTAATCGATCACAAGATCCTCCTCAGAATCATCCTAGATCTCTCCAGTCAAACCGTGATCATCGCCCGGCGCGATTACGGGATAATAATGAGAGGGCGGGGTTTTCGCCCATTCAAACTGCTATTAATGGGCTTTATTGCGTCCGTTGTCTTCAACATGGCCATCTTCGGCCCAGCTGTACCAACATAATTAAGTGTAGGGCGTGTATGCGATGGGACCACATAGCCCGTGATTATTTCTCATCCAAGCAGCCCACCACTAGCCCAGTCATCCAGCCTGCCTCCAACCATAACCCAGTCTTTCAGCCCGCAGCCCTGGGGACACCGAATCCAGTGATTCCGAGGCAAATCTTCACTGTTGCCGCGAATGGGACTAATCAACAGGCCAGAGAGGTAGTCATTGCCGCTGCCAACCAAGGAAACAGAGGAGACGCCTCGATACCCGCTAGAGGGGATATCCGCCATTACAACCCTGCCTCTGCATCCATTGCCCAAAGACTAAGTGCTGCGACCACCCAAGACAGAGTTCGATCCCCTTCTCTCTGCCTCGCCATCCAATCTCCCTCTTCCTCAACCTCTCAATCCATGGCCACCTTCCCGTTCGACCCGAGCCCCTTCATCCTTGCTGGTCATCACCGCGTCGACGTTGAGGGCAGGCCAGCCCACATTCGTGTCCTCACTGGAGTGGTCCCAGCGGCACACGAAGAATGGGCCATTGCAACCATAGTGCCGATGCCCAATCTGCCAGTACAATTTGCGACGATTCACGAGGTACTTGCTGAGTTTCTGACTGATGTTAAGCACCTCGGATTTTCTGAGATTTTGCCCTGCCCCTTTGGTCAAGCCTATGTCAAACTCCATAGTGTTTTCGATCGAGATGAGCTTGTCCACAGCAGTCCGCATCCGTTTACGGACGTGCATGTAATTTTTGAGAAACACAATCAAGGACTAAACTGGCGCAAACTGAATCTCAGCAGAGAAGTATGGATCTTGCTACGTGGTTTTCCATTAGATCACCGCAGTATCCACGAGATCAGTAATGCTATCAGTAAATTTGGAAAGTTTGTGATGTGGGACAGAAACAAGAGCACTAGAGCTAACCTTATGGTGAAAGTCAATGTGGAAGAGCTACGTGATATTCCTACCAAAATTGCAATTGGAGAAGGGGATGATACCGCTACCCTCTCAGTACCTGTGATAATTCTGCAAGACACTCCTTTAGGAAGAGAAGCCCCGGATGAAAACCCGGTCCCTCCTTTTGGTAACCCTCACCCTGTCCCAGCGCAAGCGCATTTCCACCAGAACCAACACAATCACTTCCTCGGGCCACTGCAATTCCATGAACAAGAAGCTGTCCATGCGCCAGTCCAACATCCATTTTTGGATCTTCAGTTGGGAAATCAGGTTATTGAAGAGGAAGACATGGATGACCTCCCTGGTTGGGGTCACTGGGCCTTGCCGCTAGTTCAGGAAGAAGTCGATCAAGAATTACAGGCAGGGGAGTTTATGAATCTTAATGATCTGATGGAACCCATGGAGGAGGAGCAGATTCATCCTGAGGAGGAACAACAGATGGCAAACAGCAACGTCACTGCCTCTATTACACCACCTATTCATAGTGCTGACACTACAACTTCGGCGATTGGGCCTTTGGCACCTGTACCCCCCATTCTACCAGTTTTGAATGCAGTTTTGGGGCCTTTGGGGCCTGAGGAGTCTTTTGGGCCTGAGAAACCTACTGGACCTCTGGTGGCCCAACCACAACCTATTGTTGCCACCTTGGAAGACAGGAGGATGGCTCCTATCATGCTGGAAGATCTGAACCTCACAGCCATTCTACATGCCACTCCTGTTGACCACTCTCTCCAGGTGGTAGACCCCATGAAATTTGAAAGCTCTCTGCCCCACAAGCTCGAGCATAATGATGAGAATGAGGTCACTAATGGTAATGTCAAGCACAAAGAAGTAGTGGATTCAGTGGAAGCTACACAGTTGGAACACACACAACATTCTCTACATAACCAAGCTGACTCATTTAGCAATAAGGAGGAGGCTACCCATGTGGTTCAATCTGGAACTTCTTTGACCCTTCAGCAGCCAGTTCTAGAAATGCTTGCTAAATCAAATGACCCTTTGATGGCTGAAGGAGCAGGTGAATCTTCATCCTCTGATGTCTCTGCTCCACCAGGTTTTCCTATTCCTATATTCAAGCCTGATTTCATTAATGGTACAGGGAAAAGATATACTCCCCCTGAGATTCAAGATGCGGATATCAACACTGAAGAAAAACATCTTGGCAAAGAAGGAGCACACATTTGGTCCAAGCACTTTGCCCCTAAGGAGAACAGCACAGACATCATTTAGGTACCTATAGATTGGGTAAATTTCCTGTCTGTTACATTCCTTTCTCCTGAGAAATTTGATTGGGCCAAACAATTCATCACTTCTAAGGTCTGGGAAATTATTACTGAAAATAGAGATGAAGGGAACTGTCTTCCTTTTGCCTTGCCTGCTGTATGCCCTATCAACTCAAATCCTAATGATAGCTTGTAAATCTCTCAGGACCAGGAAAACACTCCAAATTCATTGTGTGGATCACAAGAAATCACTTCCTCTTCCACCTGTGCTATGCATCATAACAGGAAGAGGAGGGACAAAAGGCCACTGGTGGAAACAGAGGTAAGGAGGAGTTGTAGGCTCCAAAAAATCAACATGGGTTATAAAAAGTCAGTTTGCATGGACAAAGACTGTTTAGCATGTCACTCTTTCCCACCTCCTTTACCTGCTAAGATTATTAAAAACCTGAACACTACCTATTGCAAGGTCAATCCACAAGATACTTCTGAAGAAAAGTTGACCACCAAGCAGAAGAAATCCAAGGTTGCTACCAAGACAAAGGAAGGAGCAAGCATGAACAAGGAAGGAGCCACTAGTGGAAAGAGTGGCAAGTAGCTCTGCTGGAACCTAGCTGCAGTGTAGTAACTGTTCTGTTGGGGTCATGAGAATTCAGACTTCTGTAATATTTAGCTGGGCACTTCTATCTATGTTTTCTATGGGTCAGAGTTGTTATCACAGATCACAGTGTTTTATGTTACTGGGGATTATTATTTGCTGTGTGTTCCTGTTTATACTGGTGAATCTAACTGGTAGCTGATGTCATCAACTCTATTTTTACCAGACTCCCCCCCTTCACTCTCCAGATTTTTGTACTCCCTATGAAGAGAAATTGGAACATTAGGGGCATCAATGATCTGAAGAAATGGGATGCGCTCTCTAATAAAATAGCAGAATCTGCTTGCTCCATCGTTTGCCTTCAAGAAACCAAGAGAGAGCAGTTTAACTCTGCTTACATTAGGAACTTCTGTCCTAAGAACATCTCTAAGTTTGAATTTCTCCCTTCCAATGGTGCTTCTGGGGGTCTTCTGATCGCTTGGAATGACAATCTCTTCTCTGGTTTATTAGATCATCAAAATGATTTCTCCATGGCCATCAAATTTACCTGGAAACTATCTGGGATTACTTGGAAACTCACCAACATCTATGGACCTTGCCAGCACGATGCCAGGATTCTTTTTCTGGATTGGTTCAAAAACTTTCAAGTGGGAGATGATGATAACTGGCTAGTGCTGGGAGACTTTAACTACATTAGATATCCTCACAACAAAAATAGAGAGGGGGGCAATATGAATGACATGATCTTATTCAATGAAGCCATCAATTCCCAAGCTCTTATTGAAGTTCCACTGAAAGGCAGAAAATTTACCTGGAGCAATATGCAAGAGGCCCCTCTCCTGGAAAAGCTGGACTGGTGCTTCACATCTGAAGCATGGACTCTCATGTTTCCTTCCACCCAAGCTATTCCCTTGGCCGAAACTACTTCAGATCACCTCCCTATTGCTATCCAAGTGGGCACCAGCATTCCTAAATCACAGATTTTCAGATTTGAGAATTACTGGCTAAAACATCCTCAATTCAAGGATTTAGTAAGGAATATATGGGATCAAGACATCCAAGTAGCTGACAGTGCTAAATGCATTGCTGCTAAATTCAAGAGGCTTAAGAAGGGTCTTAAGAACTGGGCCAAATCTATTTCCAACCACAAAGAAATCATTCAGAATTGCAGCTAGTTAATCCTCTTCTACGATGTCATTGAGGAATCCAGAGACTTGTCTATTGAAGAATCTAATGGCAGGAAAATTCTCATTGAACATCTGAGCCTTATTAATGAACAACAGAGGACTTATTGGAAACAAAGAGCAACCATCAGAAACATCAAAATGGGGGAGGCTAACACCAAATACTTCCAAGCTAAAGCCACTATCAAGTACAGATTTAATCATATTTCTATGCTTAAGGATGAAGATGACCAGGAACATACAAAACACCATGCTAAAGCTGCTATTCTTTTTAGAGCTTTCAAAAACAGATTGGGTTCTATTTCCAAAACTGAAAACCCTCTCATGCTTCATACTCTACTGGTGCAACATGAGGATTTATCTGACTTAGAACTTCCTTTTACTAAGCAAGAAATTGATGATGTCATTAAAAAGATGCCTGCTGATAAAGCTCCTGGGCCAGATGGTTTTAATGCAGCCTTTCTCAAGAGTTGTTGGGACATTGTGGCACCTGATTTCTACAGGCTCATTGATGATTTTCATTTGGGTAAAGTAAACCTTCAAAGTATCAACTACTCTTTCATCACTCTCATACCAAAAAGAGATGGTGCTGTGCTACCAAATGATTTCAGACCAATATCCTTATTGAACTGCACTATGAAAATCTTAACCAAACTGCTGGCTAATAGACTGCAACACAAGATTCTCAAGCTGATTCATCCAAACCAGTATGGCTTTTTATCTAACAGGTGCACCCAAGACTGTTTAGCTTGGGCCTATGAATATATTCATCAATGTCACCAGTCAAACCAAGAGGTCATCCTTCTGAAATTGGATTTTGAAAAGGCCTTTGATATGCTCAACCATGACACTATTATTGAGATCTTACAAGCCAAAGGCTTTGGAGCTAAATGGATATCTTGGATTAAGATGATTTACAGCACTGGCTTTTCCTCTGTTCTGCTCAATGGAGTACCTGGCAAACAATTCTTATGCAAATGTGGAGTGAGACAGGGTGATCCACTATCCCCTCTCATCTTTGTACTGGCTGCTGACATACTACAAACCATGATGAATGAAGCAATGCATAACTCTATGATTCAAGCACCACTGGTTCACCAGTCCAGCAGGGACTTTCCTATCATACAATATGCTGATGATACCATTATCATTGTCAAAGTTGAGGCCTCCCAACTGATGCATATTAAGAATCTGCTACTTCATTTTGCTGCTTTCACTGGACTAAATATCAACTATGGTAAGTCCATCATGATACCTATCAACACCTCTGAGGAACAAATGCAGACCCTATCCTCTCTTATGGGATGCCAGATTAGATCACTTCCTCACACCTATTCAGGTTTGCCTCTCAGTTTACACAAACCTAGGGTGGAAGACTACTTACCCCTGCTGAAGAGAGTTGAAAATAGAATGCTTGGTTGCTCAACTCTTCTTTCCACTGGAGACAAATTAACTCTCATCAAATCTGTTTTCCCCAGCTTACCAACCTTCTTCATGTGCACTCTGAGACTGCCAAAGATAGTGGTCAAGCAACTGAATATTTATCTGAAAAACTGCTTTTGGAGAAAATTTGGATCTGTTGAAAGGGGTGCAGCACTAATTGCATGGGACACAGCAAGTCAACCTAAAGCTAATGGGGGGCTAGGAATTTTAAACATTGAGACTCACAATCAGGCTCTGCTAATGAAGCAACTTCATAAGTTCCTAAACAGAATGGACATCCCTTGGATCAATATCATTTGGGAATCTTACTACTCCAATTCTCTCCCTAGTGAGAGAATGGTGGGATCTTTCTGGTGGAAAGCAATCCTCAAGCTATTGCCTCTTTATAAGCAATTTTCAACCTGCAAGGCACATTCAGGGAAAACCACACAGCTGTGGTCTGATAATTGGTGGGATCAGTCTTTGGAGGTCAAATTTCCTGAACTTCACTCATTTGCAAGGAATAATCTTGTCACATTAGATACAGCTATGAGAGCACCTGACTTGGCAGAACTTTTCCACACTCCAATGTCTGAACCTGCATTTCACCAATATAACTTGCTTCTTCAACAACTTCAGCACAGACCAAACTCAAGTATACATGATGAATGGCAAGTACTGGGAGCAAACAAAGGCTATTCGTCCATCAAGATGTACCACCATATGTGTGGACCAAGTTTAGTCCACCCAATCTTCAAGCAGATATGGCACACTAACTGCAGATTAAGACACAAGATCTTCATCTGGCTGCTCCTTCATGACAGGATCAACACTAGAAACTTACTCAACAGAAAGAGCATGCAGCTTCAAGATTACAATTGTGCACTCTGTTCAGACAACACTGAGGAAACCATGCTCCACCTCTTTTGGAACTGTCCTTTCGCTCTCCAATGTTGGGATTCCATCATCCCCTACAAACTAAGAGGTATATCAGTCTTCAATGACTTCCAGCTAGCCATGACACAACTCCCCTCAGACATTGCACTTGATATTGTGTTGATGGGCTGTTGGGGCATATGGTCGATCAGAAACGATAAGATTTTCCGTGCAGCAGTACCACACATCCAGGGATGGAAATACTACCTCCAAGAAGGTTTATGGGCAACACAGATTAAAGCAAAGGAGTCTAAAGCGGACAAGATTGGATCCTGGGTGGCACAGTTTATCTAAATAATTTCCATGTTTCATAAAACTGGTATTGGTTGAACACCTTGGTGTAATTGGTTTGATTGTAAATATTGATTAATATAATTACCGTAGAACTATTGTTCTACGGTTTCCTGGTAAAAAAAAGGCGAGTACGTTTTCCCAGCCGTTGGTGTCCCCAGGACAATTATTAGGCATAAAGTGATTGGGTGGGCCAAGAAAAAGGACGCGTGGGGGAATATGATTGGTTGTTGCTTTCGCGTGCGCCCCCAACAGCCCCCCAGCGTGCCGGGTTTTGCCTGAGATTGCCGGCGCTATTTTGAGGTCTTGGGGACGCTTGGGGGGCATGACTGGGCCATTTTTTTTGCCATTTATAGACTGCCGACGCACAAAAAGTGACTCTGGGGGGCTCTTGGGGGCGTGGCTGGAGATGCTCTTAGGCAGACACAGGGAGATTTTACCTTTTTTTTTCCTTTCTCTCTCTTTCTCTTACTTAATTAAGCCTGGAGGTCCACCACACTTTTTGCTAATGGTTTGTCTTTCATGCACTTCCCGTGATGCAACGAGTACTACTATAGATGTGGCACATTCACCGAGACTTGATTGATGCCACGAGCTAGTCTACCAAGTGACTCTCGTCTGAAGCTATATAATCACTTTGGGGTAGCACTTTCACTGCTATGGCTATATCCGAATCAGGTGCTATTCTTCCTTATGTACTGTATAAATTATTTGTACAATTATATTTTCTGTCGGTTTGCACTCTTGTGCGTATACACACAACTGTTTGGCCTATCTGACGCTGCATTTGGAGCTTGGACCATCCTGCGAGTTCGGACTCTGTCACCTCATCGCGCCGACGCCCTGTGTCGTCATCAGCCTCGCGCCAGGCCAAATCTTCTTTAATAATTTATTTTACATAAGTAATTTTGTGAAGAAATTCTCTTTTCTTTATTTTTTTATTATTATCTGTCTTGTGCTACTTCATGCATGTAGACGGTGCCATGGCGAGCTGATGTCATCATCCCGCCTGCGTCGACCAAGTTTTGGGGTCACCTCGACGCGCGTCCCTCTGCCGGCATCTTCGCGCGGCCACTCCGCCGTGCCGACCTCGGCGCTCAGGCCATGTTTATTTAATTATCTACTTCGCTTGAGTTAATTATAAGCAGAAGAACTTAAAAAAGGTATATTATTACTATCATTACTTGTTAGTACCTTTGTCTTGCACTGTTTTACATGTGTAGGTAATCTACTTCGACTGCGTCACGCGGTCACTTCGGCAAGCCGACGCCGTCGTCCTAATCGACGTAAATCGGCTCGCGTGACCACCTTGTTGGTCGAATTGCCATACCGACATGTTCGGTTGCCTCGGGGACTTCGGCATAGCTGAGAGAGCTCTACCTCATCGCGTGTTCGGCACACGGGCCATATTTCTCTTATTACTCATTTTGCATAAATTATTTATTATGTTGTTATTTTTTTTATTATCTCCGGCTTGCACTATTTTTTGTGCACAGATAAATGATCCGGGTTGGGCAGCGTTGTCACCTCGGCATACCAACGTATGATGTCACCTCGGCTAACCAGGGGCTTCGCTAACACTTCATTAACCCACGTTGAGGACTTCGGCATCATACTACCGGCCTGCTCCGTCGCCTCATTTGGACTAGGGGTTATACCTCGCCACATTGGTCGTGCTACGTCGCCACTTCTGAGTGCCGAGCTCTTCGCTCTGCCACCTCGGGACCGGCTTGAGGGCTAGGACCTTGTCCCGTATCAAGCTCGGATCACGTCATCAATGCCAAACACATTACCAGCTAAGTCGCTTTCATGCTAAAAAACTTTCAGTTTTAAATTTTGTTCGGTTCGACCAAGCATCATACTTTCTTGGCAAAAAGTGGTATGTGAAAACCTTCCTTGTCGAAACTTTGTTTGTGACACACATTCAAATACCCTGTTTACTTGGGGGCTTCCTTTATGAAGCCTTTCCTCTTGCATATGATTATACTTGTATGGCTTCGTTCCTTGTTCGTGTATTACGCCACAATATGCACCATGTTGACTTAAGTGTTCCGCAAGCTGGGTCGCCTTGCTCTTGTGTTTACCCCTACGTTCCCGATTGTTCGGCTAGGGAGTAAAGGGAGCACCTCTGCGATTGTCACGATCGGGTCATCCGAGCTCGGACCTCAGGGGTAAAGCCGAAAGCTAGCGCTCTTATTGTTTTCAATCATGGTCGGCACACAACGAGTATAAGAAAAAATCTGTTGCACAAGTCTCATAGTAACAATGAGCAACCGAAGAAAGGTATCGGTGGGGGTACTATTTTATTCGAAGATGCTTCTTACACTTCGTCAGTAATATAACATAAGTTCCCTGAGTGCGCTTTGTCCGTTATAGCCTTATGGCCTGATTGCCTGGTTATCGGAAACACCGTTGATATTCTCGACAGGTGGAGTACATAACACTTTTCGGCCCTTGACCGAAGAGGGAGAAGCCGACGATCGGTTAAGACGCGTTTAAAGTTCGGGTGAACACAGATATGATATAAGTACTTTGGTACATACAATCATTACACATAAAATTCTTTTACCCAAGTCACTTCGGGGCTCTTAAATTAGTGTGAGCTGTTTTATAATAAATGTTCTTCTTCTTAGTCGTTTCAAAGTCTTTTTCTATCACTCCTTTTTTCGACACGAGTGTGTGGACAATAGCTGAGGAGCCTAATTTCTCTCTCAAAACCACTAAAGTTTAGTTTGCTAAACTGGCCTAACGAGAAGTAATCCACCTTCGGGATAGGAGGTTGAAGCCGTAGGCTGACCCGCTTAAAGTCTTGAGATAGGATGTGTCATGTTAAAGCACGACAAAAGCACCTTTTTTTAAGACCAATTTTCGATCTGGCACTGAACACTTGATCTAGTTCGGGCGTCCAGTTTTACTGAAGTTTCTTGGTTTTCCAAGCCTATGGCAATTTTAAACTATTTGTGTGTTTCCAGCATAAGTCTCGCAGTGCAACACCGGACACCTTTAGAGATTCGGCAAAAACATTCTCGGATATTGCTATGTATGCATTGGTTTCGAATTGTGTCTTCGGTCAATAGTTGGGTTGCCCGGCTCCTGTGCTTGCCTCCTATGTTCGGTTTTGTTCGGCTAGGTGAGCAAAGGGAGAACCATTGCGATTGTGCTTCCAGCTTGAATGGTTAAGCACCTCAGTTGAGAAAGCCGAAAACTGACTGGCACAATAAGCGTAAACTGGTCAGCAATCTGATGACTATAAGATCGATAGAGGTCACCCTGTGTTAAATAATGGGTTGTTCATAACATTGGCCGAAGTGTTTACGGCTTGACCTCGGCTGGCGCCGAACACTAACCGGGGGCTAGCAGCCGGCCTCCCAACTTTGAGCTCCTGTGACTAAGTGAAAGTTATAAAGCCCGCATATCTGATTGCCTTGTTTCCGCTAACACAACCGCCTTCGGGTACTGAGACGTCGGCTAAGAGTTGTTTTTGTTATTGCGGAAACACCACGCGTAGTATCTACAAAGGGGTAGAAGCCGACGATGGGCCACTTTCAACTGATAAACGGTCGCAACGGAGTCAAAATAAACATATCATCAACATTTGTATTCAGTATACAAGCACCGCCTTCCGTAATCATAGTTATAAAGCCATAAATATGCATCAATTTGACTTAAGATTTTAGCCAAGTTGGGTTGCCTGGCTCCTGTGCTTACCCGTACGTTCCCGATTGTTCGGCTAGGTGGTAAAGGGAGCATCTATGTGATTGTTACTACCGGGTCATCCGAGTTAGTACCTCAGACTTGGTGAAGCCGAAAGCTAGCAATCTTAAAGGATCACATTGGTCGGCAACGACGGAAGCGAAAATTTTGGTTCATTAATACCATAGAGTTCGGGAACTTTCCTCAAACTAAATCCTCCATATTTTCCTCCCACATTGATCGGAGCTGAGGTTTCATGATCATGCTTAGCATGACAACCCAAAGAAAGGAACCGATAGCGGGACTATTTTCTTTGGAAGATGTTTCTTACATTAAAAAGTAATATAACATATCTGTGTACCTTTGTTTATAAAACCGTATGACCGGATTACCTTGTTTGCCGTAAATCCTCGCCCTTATAAAGGCTCTATAAAAGAAGGACAAACACTCCCCGACTACTAGCTAAGGAGGTTGAAGCTGATGGTCGGTAAACAAAGTTTTGTATAATGTGGATCTGAGCATTAATGATGTCAAGTACTTGGATACATAGAATCATTACACATAACTTGTGATTTTACTCCGGATATCGATTCTTAATTCGGCCATCCATGCCCACATTAAGCTCGGGGGCTACTGGGCTTTGCGCTCATTATTTATAAATATTAAAGGGGCACATCGATCCCCTGATCTGGTGTTGCCACCCGACCAGTGGCTCGGGGGCTACCGCATTGCCTATTCAATGCAGAAAATCCAAAGTGCTCAGTGTTCGGCATGACCGAACTATGGACAAGCGCGTCTTCGGACAACAATAAGTGCCATCTGGGACTTATCCAGTGTCAAGCTGATATATCACGACGACTTCTCACGACCCTCTCTCAGGGGCCCGTCCGTCGATCACTATTACCTCTAATATATTACACTGCATTTCTATTCCTATGTATGCTGCCGAGCTAGGAGTTCATCCTCAGGCCGATTTGACAACCTGAGTTTCTTGAGCTACTAGGATCAGTGGTTTCGTATTTTCCTTCAGGTGCATCTCGGATTTTAGGCCGACGGACACCTTGAGGGCTACTGGCAATACATCTCGTCAGCAAATAAATTTACTTGCGTCGGAAATTAAATCCGCAAACAGTCATCCCAATACCAAGGTGCTGAACCACCTCGGAAGCAGTTCGGCATATAGCTCGGATGCAAGTGGCTAGCTCCTGAGAGGGCATTTCTGGCATTAAGCTCGGCAAAACTCCTTCAGCTTTTTTGAACCAAGGTAATCTATGACACCTCGGATATAGTCCGGCGTTGGGGCTCGGATACAGTTCGGCGTTGGAGCTCGGCTGCAAAAGATGCCTCGAATGCAGTCCGGCGTTGGAGCTCGGACGCAAGAGGACACTGCCACCCGGGAACAACTTCAAACCCGAGGTGTGGCATAAAAATAACAAGGCATTGATAAAGGCCGGAAACTTAAAGGGGCTCCTCGGATACCCGACGTGTAAACTCTTCGGATGCACTCCGGTGATCCTCAAGATCGAAGATGAGAAGATTTGTTGAACCAGTTTTCAAGACCAACGACCGAAAATGCAGAACAGTTCGGAAGAATTAAGGAGCGACCCCAACTTGAAGACCGGTTCAGGGGGCTACTGACGATGTCATGGACTAGGGGGGTACTCACCACGTCGTCCCCCGACCAGCTGGATCGGGCCGAGGACCCCCACGGTGGTTCACTCATGGGTCGCTTTGGGCAGCCCATGCCACATACAAGGAGGATTCCACAAGACTTGGCGCCCAAGCCAAGGACTCTCCTAAAACCCTAGGCCTCCGATGTGTATATAAACCGAGGCCAGGCTAGTCAATAGAAAATTTCATATTCATTACTATCATCTCGTGGTAGATACATGTACTCTATACTACACCCATATGAATACAATCAAAAGCAGCATGTAGGGTATTATCTCTTCGAGAGAGCCCGAAGCTGGGTAAAATCCCGTGTCCATGTTACCATCGCTCCAAGACGCCTAGCTTAGGACCCCTACTACGAGGTACGCCGGATATTGAACCAACACTTGTCACTAGGGCCCGAGTGCCATGATTTTAGATCTGAACCTATTACATTTTCATGAATGTATGTGTGTTCTTGATCCTATCTTGCAAGTTAATAGTCACCTACTATGTGCTATGATCCGGCAACCCCGAAGTGACAATAGTCGGGATCACTCCCGGTGATGACCGTAGTTTGAGGAGTTCATGTATTCACTATGTGTTAATCCTTTGGTCCGGTACTCTATTAAAAGGAGGCCTTAATATCCACTAGGACCCCGCTGCCACGGGAGGGTAGGACAAAAGATGTCATGCAAGTTCTTTTCCATAAGCACGTATGACTATATTCGGAATACATGCCTACATTACATTGATGAACTGGAGCTAGTTCTGTGTCACCCTAGGTTATAACTATTAAATAAGGAATCGCATCCGACATAATTATCCATCACCGATCCAATGCCTATGAGCTTTTCACATATTGCTAGTTGCTTATTTACTTTTCCGCTGTTGCTATTACAAAAACTACAAAAACACTATCGTTACTTTTATTGCTGTTACCACTATTTCCATATTACCTTGCTACTAAACTACCTTGCTGCAGATACTAAGTTTCCGGGTGTGGTTGAATTGACAACTCAGCTTCTAATACTTAAGAGTATTCTTTGGCTCCCCTTGTGTTGAATCAATAAATTTGGGTTGAATACTTTACCCTCGAAAACTGTTGTGATCCCCTACACTTGTGGGTTATCAAGACTATTCTCTAGCGCCATTGCCGGGGTGCATAGCTATATTCTTTAAGTCACTTGGGATTTATATCTGTTGATCACTATGAAGAATTTGAAGGACTCAAAAACCAAGATCTTTCCCTCAACTATGAGGGGAGGTAAGGAACTGCTATCTAGCTCTGCACTTGATTCACCCTCTGTTATGAGTAAATTTGCGACACCTACTCCTGCTATTAAATCTGATATGTCGCATGTTCTTGATGATGCCACTTCTGCTATGTATGATGAAACTACTTCTTTGCTTGATAATACTGTGCCACTAGGTGAATTTCTAGATGAACAAATTGCTAAGGTTAGGGAGAATGCAAATATTGAAACTGATAATATTGATGAAAGTGAAGATGAAGATTCCCCCCTAGATATGAATTGCCTGTTATTCCTGAGGGTTATGTTATGGATGAAGAAACTGCTAGAGACTTTCTTGCTTGCAATGATTGATATGATCTTAAGAAATTATTAGCTAAGCTGAAAGAAAAGTCTTTGAATACTAGAATGAAATATGACCCTGCTTTTGCTACTTCACCTATCTTTGTTACTGATAAGGATTATGATTTCTATGTTGGTCCTGAGTTAATTACTTTGGTTGAATCTGACCCTTTCCATGGCTACGAATCTGAAATGGTTGTGGCACCCTTTCCATGGCTACGAATCTGAAATGGTTGTGGCACATCTTACTAAGTTGAATGATATAGCCACCCTGTTTACCAACGAGGAAAAGATTCGTTATTACTATATCCTTAAGTTATTTCCGTTCTCGTTAAAGGGTGATGCTAAGACATGGTTTATCTCTTGATCCTGGTTGTGTGCGTAGTCCCCAGGATATGATTTATTACTTCTCTGCTAAATAATTTCCCGCTCATAAGAAACAAGCTGCCTTACGGGAAATATATAATTTTGTGCAAATTGAAGAAGAGAGTCTCCCACAAGCTTGGGGGAGGCTTCTCCAGTTACTTAATGCTCTGCCTGATCATCCTCTTCACATGAATGAAATACTTGATGTCTTTTATAATGGACTAACCGATGCTTCCAGAGACCACCTGGATAGTTGTGCTGGTTGTGTTTTCAGGGAAAGAACAGTTGATCAAGCTGAATTACTATTGAATAATATGTTGAACAATGAAAACAATTGGACACTTCGTGAACCAACCCCTAAGCCAACTCCGAAGAAAAGGGGAGTTCTATTTCTCAGTCCTGAAGATATGCAAGAGGCAAAGAAATCTATGAAAGAAAAAGGTATTAAAGCTGAAGATGTTAAGAATGTACCGCCTATTGAAGAAATACATGGTCTTGATAACCCGACACAAGTAGTAAAGGTAAATTCTCTTTATAGATTTGATGAAGGTGATATTCCTCGTTATAAGTCTTCTAAGACGAGTTTGATAATTTTATTATGAAGCAAGAAAACTTCAATGCTTATGTTGGTAGACAATTGCAACGTAATGCTTATATGATTGAACGCTTGAGTGATTATATGTCTAGAGTTAAAGGTGAATTGAAACTCATTAGTAAACATGCTTCTATGGTTACCACTCAATTAGAACAAGTACTTAAGGCTCAGAATGATTTGATCAATGAATTAAATAGTAAGAATAATGACTTTGCTATTAGAGTTGCAACTAGAGGGGGTAAAGTGACTCAGGAACCTTTATATCCGGAGGGCCACCCTAAGAGAATTGAGCAAGATTCTCAGAGAGCTAATTTAGATGCACCTAGTTCTTCTAAGAAGAAGAAAAGGAAAAATGATAGGACTTTGCATGCTTCTAGTGAACCTGTAGCTGACACACCTGAGAATCCCAATGATATCTCTGTTTCTGATGCTGAGACACAATCTGGTAATGGACATGAACCTAGTGATAATGTTAATGATGATGTTCATGATGATGGTCAACCTAGCAATGATAATGATGTAGAGATTGAACCTGCTGTTGATCTTGATAACTCACAGTCAAAGAATCAACGTTATGATAAGAGAGACTTTGTTGCTAGGAAGCACGGTAAGGAAAGAAAACCATGGGTTCAGAAACTCATGCCTTTTCCTCCTAACCCATCCAAGAAAAAGGATGATGAGGATTTTGAGCGCTTTGCTAAAATGATTAGACCTATCTTTTTGCGTATGCGTTTGACTGATATGCTTAAAACAAATCCTTATGCTAAGTATACGAAAGATATTATTACCAACAAAAGAAAGATACCTGAAGTTGAAATTTCCACCATGCTTGCCAATTACACTTTTAAGGGTGGAATACCTAAGAAAGCTGGTGTTAGTGTTATGCCTCTCTCTTTATATCGTATACTTGACTTGAGTAAGTTGACACCTACTAAAATATATTTGCAAATGGCCGATAAATCAACTGCTATACCTGTCGGTATTTGTGAGGATGTGCCTGTTGTAGTTGCAGATGTTACTATTCTAATGGACTTTGTTATCCTTGATATTCCCGAGGACGATAGTATGTCTATCATCCATGGTAGACCCTTTTTGAATACTGCAGGGGCTGTTATTGATTGCAACAAAGGCAATGTCACTTTTCATGTCAATGGTAATGAGCATACGGTACACTTTCCGAGGGAACAACCTCAGGTCCACAGTATCAATTCTATTGGAAAAATTTCAACTTTTACTATTGGAGGTTTTGAATTTCCTCTTCCTACTGTCAAGAAGACATATGATATTCTTATTGTTGGGGACATACATATCCCCATTGAGGTAACCTAGTGTTATTAAAAAATTCTCCGGTTTCATGTTATTCAGAAAGAGTTTATTAACAAGACTTGATCAACCTTGTTAATGGATTCCTCTTGATGAGCATGAGATGGGTGAATCTAGATAGCACAACTTTCTGTATCCTCCTTTTACTTTCTATTAATTAGATTAAATAAAGCAAAAATAGTATTTTCTGTCTGCTTCTAGACTTATCCGTGCAATAAAAAAATACCCCGAAAATAGAAGTTCTCCAAATGCCCTGAAAATGAATTATGATTTTTTCTAGAATATTTGAGAATATTTGGCATAGAGAACACAACAGGGGGAGCCAGCACCTGGCCACGAGGGTCCAGGGCGCACCCACCCTCACTGGGCGCGCCCCCTGCCTCATGGGCCCCACGTGGCCCCCTCCACTTATTCCTGCACCCACACACTCCTTCTTCCTCCCCAAAAAATCACTATCCAGCTCAAGCACGAGTTCTAGCTCATCTTGCTGCCATTTTCGATCTCCTAGCTCAAAGCTCCATTCACAAAACTATTTGGGGAGATTATTCCTTGGTATGTGACTCCTCCATTGGTCCAATTAGTTTTTGTTCTAGTGCTTTACTTATTGCAAATTTTTGCTGCTGTGGTGACCTTGTTCTTGAGTTTGCATGATAAAATTCTTTGGTCCCAAGTAGTTCTAATGCATGATGTAGTCTCTAGGCACTTGTAGGAGTTGTTGCTGTCAATCTTGTTGAGTTTGGTTCACTTTTATTTTGAGTTACTAAAAATTTCAGAAAAATGCATAGGAAAATCTTCCAAGGTGGTTCCTCAAGGAAGCAAGGACCAAGGCTCGCGATGCGTGAGCCGGACGATGAATTGCCGAGGTAAGCTCAAGTGAGGCCATGTGAATGGCCGTCAGAGAATTTATGGTTCGACCAGGAATTAAGGAGGAGTTTGACGCATATGTGCATAATGCTGACCTCGAGGGCTTCATGCTAGATAAGTGCCCCCAGTACCATTACTTAACTGACACCTTTGTGAGAAGGTTTAAATTTACATCTTCATGAAACTCTCACACTGTCCTGTTTGATCTATATGATAAATTTTATACCATGGACCTAGAAGATTTTAATGATGCTTGTAAGCTCCCGCAGTGGGGCAATATTAGTGAACCTCGCGAATCTGAATATAAAGACTTCCTTGCTAGTATCACTGTGGGGGAATCAAGAGAAATCACACAAGCTACCATAAGAAGCATTCATTTTCCTGCTATTCATTACTTTGCTCTCTTTATTGGTAGATGCATCAACAGTAAAGATGAGGCTTGCCACATGTGTGTTTCGGATCTTAGTGTTCTCAAGAGTGATGTGTTAGGAGATAGACAATATAACTTGGGAGCCATTGTTGCACGTAGGTTACATCATAATGGTTTAAATGGAGATTTATTTGGTGGGATTTATGCCACTCGCATAGCCAATCGTCTTGGTGTGCCTATACATGAAAATGATGCACTATTATCACCTACCTATTTAGATTATAATGCTATGGTTAGCCATCAGTTTATAGAGAGGGATGAACAATCCCTCCAGTATCGACTAATCTTTGACAGGCGTCACACTGTCCATATTGCTCTCCCTGCTCCTACCTTCTTTGACTTTCAGGCTAAAGGGAGATATATTATAACCAGGGAGGAGGCAAATGAGTATAAGGAGACAATGAGAGCAGCTCGTCTCCAGGATGCAGCAGTAGCCGCTGCATCTCAGTACAACCCCAACTATGACTTTGGATATCCATCAGGCCGATATTGGCCATAGACCAACTTAGGCCAAAAGCCTAAGCTTGGGGGAGTACATGTTTCTCATCGACATTACATTCATGTTCACACACTTATTCCAGTAGTCGGTGCTCACACTCTTTCATTGTACTATCCATGCTAGTTTCATTTCTTTTCTTAGTCTTTTTCTTGTGTGTTAGAAAAACCTTAAGAAAAACAAAAAAAATAGTTGTAGCTTTTAGCTAGTTTACTTTCCATGCCTATAGTAGTAGTAATTAATAGAAACCCCCCC